>PVKB01001222.1:0-462021 GCA_004027205.1 Ctenodactylus gundi
TTTTTTTTTTTTCCTTTTCAAATCCCAAATGTTTGGACATTTCTGCAAACATACAATGCTGAAACAATAGGATACTTAGGACTTGTCATCTCTAAAATTAATAAATCAAATAGGTGGAAATATTCCACTGTCTATGTGTGAGGCAGTAGAAAATGCTTCTGCGTTCATATGTGGCATTATTTATCTTTGTTGTACTCCCAGGAACTAGGAGGCAGATACAATAAAAGTATGAGTCTTTTATTTGTTTAGGCAAAAACATACTGATCCCCACAAAGGTTATTGTTCTTCATAACCATTTTAACAATAAAACATTATTTTGATAAGACAATCTCAGTACATTTTCATCTTAAATTGTATCCTATTTCATATTCAATGCACTCTTTAAATTTAATAAACTGTTGCAAACTCTACTGCAAAAGTCAAAATTAGAGATTCTAGTCAGCACAGTCAGAATGGCTATGTACAAGGAGACTAAAAATATTACATGATAAATATTGTACAAAAAGGAACACTTAAGTATACTAGTGATAATTTAAATTTGTACAGCTACTATGGAAATTTGTATATAATTTTCTCAAAAACTAAAATTAGGGCGAATATAATACCCCACTACACCAATCCTCTGTAACATACCCAAAGACATAAGATCATCTTACAATAAGTCACCCAGGTACATTTTTTTGCTTTCGTTTTTCTCTTTGTTATAATTCATTATAAGCAAATTGTGAAATCAACCTGGATGTCTCCAACAAATAGAGAGGTACAAGAATTATGAGATACATGAACCATGGATTGAGGAATGCTTTTCAGCCATTTCTGAGGACAAACTCCTGTCATCTGCTGAAAACAGGTGGAACTGAGAATCATCATGTTGAGGGAAACAAGCTGGAATCAGAGAGTAGCACATTTTTTTTTCCTCTCACATATGGAATTTAGGAGTAAAAATATGACCCAGAAGTAATTGAAAATTATTATAAAGACAAGGGATGCTGAGGGGGAAGAGAGAGAGGAGAGAATAAGGATGTTATCGAAAGAGGTATTTGTAAAAATGTCACAATGAATCACCATACTCAGTACAAATAATATACAGTAACAATTTATTTAAAAGTATGCCTAAAACCATATACCTGTTAAACATTAGAAGACCATATTTCATTCTGAAATGATTGACATTCTCATGTCAAAGTTTTATTTTAATTTCTCTATTGGCTTCTCAGATATTCAGAATACAGATCGTTAAGTATACATTTTAAGAAAACTCATGATATAACTCAAACTTTAGATTTTTTTTTTAATCTGATGTGTTTTTCTGGATGCAGGAACATTTATAACTGTCTGTCTTCATCAGAAGAGTAGGAAAATATATGTATGTGTATTCTGTGTCATACACAAGACATTTTATAGTATGTTTTAAAACCTTTTAAATAAAAATTACTTAGTAAAATCAACAAGAAGTGATTTTTACTGATTTACTGCTTAGATATAAATAGTACTAAAACTGAAACTTGTTAACTAAGCAACTTTTAAATAATAATGAATCGTTTACTTTCATAGGCATATGACAGAATACCCAAAATACCATTCCTATTTTAAAATAAGCTAAATTAAATCATTGGGATTAATCTGTCTTTCCACAAATGTACTTGGCTTCGACAAGAGGAGGAGAATCTACTAAAAAAAAAAAAAAAAAACTTCACTATGATGTATATATCCACATTAATCAATGGAATCAACATTCATATTAGCTTGTCTATCATAAACATATAGTACTAGGTGCCACAGTCACACATAGTAAACATGTATAGGTTTCTTGTTTATTAAAAGCGTAGTAGGAATGCCATTTATTCAATATATTGTTTGTTACTTAATCTTTACAAATTGCCTTGTGAAGTGATCAATATATACACCTTCTGCTTTAAATAAAAGTGCAAACAGATAAAGCTGTAACTCTGTAACTCCAGTGCTTTTCCTTCACAGTAGTATAGATCTGATAATTACTATCATGATATTATAGCATCATTGTAACAATGGATCCCCAATTATCTTAAGTGAAATCACTAGTTAGCACTGTCCTTTATTTTATAGAGATGTGAAATTGATGCAGATAGAGCAGGTTCTGAGACCAGCAGCCTTAATAGATCAAGAGTTCTCACGAGTGCAGTATGGTTAAATGCTATCCAGGCTATCATTTGTGGTATAAAGTGCATCTGAGCATCAGAGAAAAGCCTGTCTCAAAATCTGTCTTTGACAGGAAACAAGTTCCCTTCTATAGAAATGGAGAGAACACAGCAGGTCTGATACTCCCATTCCAGACACAGTGTCTCCATCCCCTAGTCTTTTCCTCTTTCTAAGTGCAGAATTGCACGTTGAGTCCTTAGCCAGCTTCTCCCGGTGTGTCAATTTGGTGACTACCAAAGGCCTTCAATCAAGAAGTTCTTGATACATATTTGCTGATGAAAAGGAGAAATTGCTTATTAATGATTCATTAACTCATTGTCTTATGGCAGAATTTTACCAACACTTTTGAAGTAGCACTAAAACTTTATTTCCACAAATTAATTTTATGGAGAGACATAAAATAGCTCAAAAGATATTTGATTTTTTTTATTTTGTGGAGTTAACAATATTTTAAAACCACACATAGGTGTACCTTATGATAATGTCCCTGCTGTAAAAATATCCCCTCCTTGTTAAACTAGAAAAAAAAGCTGTGCATTCAAAACATTAGGAGATTTTGTGTCAACTTAATAGACTCTAAAGAAGTATCAGTGACTTATATATTGATAGTTAAAAATAGTATCAGTACTTCATTAGCAAGTTTTGTATTTTTACGATGCAATGTTCTAGTACATAAATTTATAATGTAATTTATAAATTTTAATTTATAGTTTTCCAATTTTTAATTTTTCTAGATTAAAATAACTTGCAATTAGTACAAGAGAAAGATAAAATTTCATACTGACTGAAGAAATTGTATCAAGAATAATCAGACTAAAAAATGAAGTTGGCCTCAAAATGCAGTTTGAGAAATTTCATAATAATGTCACTGAAATATTAAGGGATCTTCCTGCGGGATGAGTTATAGATATATTTAATATTAATTATTTATCTAGAGGTTATAATAGTATGCAAGTAATGAGGAAAGTATTGGCATACTTAAGCCATTAGAGAGTTCAGAAAATCAAAACAAAATAGTAAAACTTCCCGGATCTCTAAAACTGAATCACTTCACTATTAATGTTTTTTTTTTCCTATATACTGTACAAGATGTTGTACTAGTGTTAGATTTATTATGCTGACTCTTTCCCTTGCCAATGTTAAGGGGCAAATAAACAGAAACAAAAACAAACAAAAAAGCAAGCTTTGTTATGACAATTTGTAAGCATAGGTCAACTGGCAAAGAACCACCGGCAGTCCCAAAGGGTTGATGTGTGTCTAGTGGTCAAGGGTACTTTGCCGCCATTAGTCAGCAAGAATGCAGTGTCTTCACTCCTATAGTCAAAGAAAATTAACTTTTCTATCAAACCAAGTGTTTTAGTTAGTTTTCATCCCTGTGACTCAATACCCGGCATCCACAATTAGAGAAGAAAGATTTATTTTAGTTTCCAGCTTCAGAAGGTCCCAGTTCATGGGTGGGCTGCTGGAAAATGGTAGTAGCACATGGTGAAGCTGAAACTAGAGTCACAACCCGAGCCAGTGCTGTAGAAAATGGAGATCCTCACAGCATCGTGGCAGAACTGAGACTAGTCTGTGAAGAAGAGCAGAAGGAGAACGCCCCCACTCCAGGTCAAGCCTCAAGCACCCACCTGTTGCAGCCAGGACTCACCTCCCATCTTTATACAATATCATATGAAGATAAGGCTTTGGGGGGAAACTACAGATCCAAATCAAATAAGCTGGGAAGTGGTGACTTTTCTTCACAAGACTTCCGAGGTAAACTTGAAATACTGGTTATATTCTTATGATGTCCTAATAATACTGAACCAAATCATGCCCAGATTCTTGGCCCATAGAATATATGAAATAAATAGTATGCCATGTCCTAAGACACTATAGTGATACTAAATTATAAGAAAGCAAGGAGAAATTAATAAAAATATTGTTTGAAACATTTGCATCTGATTATATTTCATCTAGTCTCCTCAACTTCCATGTAGTTTACTCTCCATTCTAACCACTCCATACCTGTACTTACCATTTCTTTGTTTTTTCACCTTATATCGCTGAAATATTTAGCTTATATGAAATTTATTTCATAAAGATATTGAGGAATGATTGTTTCTAACTTCTCAGATGTCATGGTGACACAGACCAAGTCCCTGTCTCAACACAGCTTCCCCTAACCTACAGGTGTAGTGAACTTTCTGATCTGCTAATCACCTTCCCAAGGAATCAAATTTTCTACTTTAGTAGTTAAGCACACTGCATGCATGCTTTTCTTCAGACACAATCCTGAAAAACAGCAATTTCTGTTGAAATATGAGCAGAATTTCATCTCTTACCTAAAAGGAAAAGTAGCTAGATTATTAAAATAAAATATTTTCATTCTTCTAATGTCACCTTTTGTGCTAATATAAAGTGACAATGAAAAAATTAGACTTGTGAATGCATGCCTCTTTATATACTGTGCTAAAGCCACTTGAAATAGTTGACATCTTAAGTTTGTCAAGATTTTTTAAATCAACCCATAAATATCTTCAAAGGAGATTTATTTTGCTTCATTTTTTAAAATTTGGAAAGACATCACACACAATTAGTATAATTTTAATAATTTCAAATATATTTAGGTTCACAAAATGTACCAGGATATATAAATAATTATCACCATAATATATTGCATAATTAACATGAAAACAAAAAAAATAAATGTTCAACAAAATTATATATATATATATATATATATATATATATATATATATACACTATGAACAAAACTTTATAAAATTTATAGATTTAATATATTACTTGGGTCTGGGAGTGTGGCTCAGTGGTTAAAGCACTTGTCTAACAAGCACAGGCTTGGGGTTCCAGTCCCCAGCCTCCCATCACTGAACATGATGGTACAGGACTGCTATCCCTGAACTTAGTGTGTGTTTATGTGTAGAAAAAAATGTAAAGGGAACCTTAACTGATTTAAGCATTCAAATTCAAAGTAAATGTTACTAATTCTCCTGAATTTTATAAATTTTGTCTTCTTTAATCTAGCAATTCTCATCATAGAAAGGTTATATTTTGCATATCTTTTAACAGTTTTTAAAATAATTCTATAGTTAGTCTTAACTTTTTTTTCCTTAATTTTTTTCTTCCCTAATCCTTCTTAAAAAGATATGAAAATGGACAGGAGTCTGTCTCTTCAAGAACCAGTCTTAGAAGGCCTCATTATTAAGGGAAAATTCTGTCTCTCCTTTGTTCTTAGATAAGGCCTAGTACATACCTACCCGTTCTCCTAAATTTGGAGGAGTGAATATTGGGCTCTAGAGAGAGACACAGAGAAAGAAACTGGTCTTCTTGGGCATTATGGTAGAAAAAAGTTAAACTTTCACTTTTTGGCAAAAGGCATGCAATTGAGGGAGAAATGCAGTCTTCCCTGTGGGAATGAGTGCAAGGGATAATGAGTATACCAAGGTCATTCTTTATAAAGAACTCACCCCACGATCGACTCCTATAATCAAAGAGTCCAAATCCCTAAACTGTCTTCCTGAACACCCAGCTAGGAGCCTTGTGCATGAGGCGAGTTTCTGAGGAGTTTCAGATGTACATCGTCCCTTTACTACCCTGGCTCTTGCTCTCCCTATCCCTTCAAGAACCACCTAGCCTAATCCTCAAGCTCCTGCTTTCTCTTTAAAAAGTAGCTTGGATGAGTAATTGTGACGTAGTGGTTGCGGGCATGTACTTGGACCCAGGTGACCTGCTTTGAAATCTTAGCTCTTGTTCTGGAATGTAGAGAATGGGGCTTCCTGGCCATAAATTCAATGTCAGCAGTGGAAAGAAGAGGCAGGCTGGTATGCAGAAAGCACTACTACACGCCTGGCAACTGGAAAGTAGGAGAGATTTTTAAATGAAAATCATAGTACATCCCCCATATAAAATCATTCAGGAAAGGATATTAAATACACGTCCATTTTAGTAAATGCTTTTTCAAAGTTCATAAGACATTTTATAATCATTTGAAATCCAAAATTTTTTAAACATCACATTTTTAATCTGAAGGGGATTTAACTAAAACTGCCACGGGCCAAAAAAAAAAAAAAAAGGCATGTTTCCTAAAATATACAAATCTGGTATGAAAGTTGGTTCGAAATGATTATATGTCAGTCTTGGAGCCCTGATAATATTGTGTTAAATGGAGAGACTTCAATATCAAATATTTATCTTGCTAATTTTATCAAATCCTTCTTACAAACCTATACTAGTCAATATTAGAAATACACATTTTAAGTGTTTTTAAATTGTCTTAATGTGGAGTGCCAACTGTTTTTTTTAAATCTTGTATCAAATATTTTTGAAACTTAGAAGTAAAATGAAATTTACAACTATTTAAATAAGCTTACAGGAGAGTTTATTAAAAGATCTGTAATATTTTTGAAATATTCTTTCTAATTTAATTTTATTTATTTATATTTTTGAGGTAGGGTCTTGCCCCATAACCTAGGCTAGTCTTGAACTCACTACGTAGCTTAGACTAGAATTTTCCCACCACAGCCTGTTGGGTTCTGGGAGTACAGGTGTGTGCTACCAGACCCAGCTTTACATGATGCTAGGGAATAGAAGTCAGGGCATATTTATTTCGGGTTTGGTCATTCTGTGCCCTTTCTTCTACTTCCACCCTCCCCTCTGCCTTCTCCGGCCCTGTCCTTCCCTAATCTCCTAGGAGCCTATTTCTGTTCCTACCATTTTTAACTCATTAGTTTAGTGTGTGTGTGTGTGTGTGTGTGTGTGTGTGTGTGGGTGTGTGTGTGTGTGTAAGAGAAACCATAAAATAATTATTTTCATTTGACTTATTTCACTTAATGGCATGGTCCCAATTTCCATCCATTTTCCTCAAAATGGCTCAATTGTTTTGATTATGAATAACACTTCTTGTGTAAGGATAACACATTGTTTTCATTCATTCATCTGCTATTGTGCACACAGCTGTGTCTGTGTTTTGGAGGTTGTGAACTGTGCCCCTGTGAACACGAATATGCATGTAGTTCTGCAGTGTGATGGTTTAATTGTTTCTAGAGAATATTCAGGAAGGTCTACCTGAGTCAAATGTAAATTTCACTTCTGGTTTTTCTGAGGGATATCCGTACCATTTTGCATAATCATTGTACTACCTTACAACCCACCCACCTGGAAGGAGTCCTTCCTTTCCTATAACCTCACTAGAAATATATCTGGGGATCACGGCTATCCCCATGAAGAAGTCCAAAACGAGAAACACACCTCTCACCTTACACTAATGACAATTCAAAACAGATAAGAGTCTTGGCATAAAAACCTAAAGACTGAAACAGAGAAACAGATAAAGGAAGAAAAACTCTTGAACTCCAATAGCACAAGACACATATAAGGATCAACAAAAGAGATACATCAAATCAAAAAATTCTGCACAGCAAACATGAGTGAAAAGACAACCCTCCGATTGCAACCAAAGTAGCCGGTTATTCTTTTGATAGAGGATTAAAATCTGTGATATGTAAAGTACTCAAAATTGTATCTCCCCAATAAACCAATGATCCAATCAAAGATGGGAAATGAAATGAGTACACACCTCTCAAAAGAAGAAATACGAATGGCGCTAAGTACAGGGAAGCATTTCAAACTTATTTTTACCTATTAGGAAAATGTGAAACAAATCAAAACAAAACAGATTCCATCTTACTGCAGAAAAAGATGGCTAGTTTCAAAAACACAAATTGTTCTTACTGTGCTAATGGGTCTCAGAGAGTTTAGATAGATCAGTGAAATGCCTGCCCATGGTGGATCTCAGCTTGGAAATATCACGTGTACCGAAGTGGTTGGATAGTTCAAGGGTCCCTTGTCAGGAGCTTCGCATACGTGTGACAGGCACGATGAAACAGTGCCATATGTAAAAAAGGCGAACTCTCCCTAGAAAACATTGCCCAGATTTCACATATGGGAAGAATAAGCACCCTTATTAAAAAATAGTAACGTTGTTAATATGTCATGTAATTTATCTATTTAAAGTAAGATTTTATATAACTCATCCTAAAACCAGTTAAAGAAAATTAGTATCTCTGAATTAATTAGAAATAACTCATCTTACCCCTCCCAAATACTAGGAAACCACCCACCTACCTAACATATATGTAGATTTTCTTACTGTGGACATTTCATACAAATGGAATATTGCAACAGGCAGACTTTGGCAACTACATCTTCATTTAGCACAACATTTCCAAGATCCATTCATATTCAAGTATGTTTGAACTTTATAGCTTTCGGGTACCCTGTATGAATAGGGCACACTGTTTTTGTCAGTGGATAACTTAATAAGGATTTCAGTTGCTTTCACATTGAAGCTATTATGAATAACATGGGCATTCATGTGCAAGTTTCATGTATGTGTATAAATTCATTTCTCATGGGTTCCTAGATAGGAGAGGAATTGCTGAGGCATATTGTAATTATGTGTTTAAATGAATTTTCTATAGTGGTTGCAGAATTTTATAATTCCATGGTAGTTAAATTTTTCTGTCTGAACTGCCTTGTCAACATGCTTTGATTGTCGTGTGGTGTGTGTATCCATAAGCATGTGTAGTAGGAGATCTTGGTGACTGGCATACATATGTGTGGTGGTTAGTGTCAGAAAGTATCTTTTTAGTGTTTATTAAGCAGCTGTATTTTTGGGAGAAACGTGCATTCATATTTTTGCTTACTTTTTGATGGCTTAGTAATGGTGCTATCTTGCAGTAAATACATTCTAAGTGACTTTTACAATGTACAGTTGTGCCAGATCACCACTACATATTCTCAGAATGTGTCACCATATTCAAGTTAGATTTTCAGCACGCAATTATTCTCAAGCTCTTACTAAGTCTTACTTTCTTATTTTCCCCTTAATTTTTGACCAGCCATTTTACTATGAGATTAATAGTTAATATAGACCTTTCTCAGTAAATTGAATATATTGCATGGTCTTTATACTTTCAAATTTGCTGCTAACTAGACTGAAATTCTGTTCATTTTTTGAGTTTGATTTTCTTCTTGCTGTTTTCAAGATTTTCTCACCATTTTTTTCTAGCAGTCTGATATTTCTGGTGTGAATTTGTTTGCATTTATACAACTTTTACACAGTTCTTTACATTAATATTTCTATTCGATTTGATACATTTCCAGCCAATTTGTCTTTAATAATATATAAATCTACCATTATAAGTATATATACTCATTTGTCATAAATTTATTTTCATAATGTACATATTACATGTACATATTTTATGCTATATATCATATATTTATAGATATTTTAAAATTTCTACAAATATACTCTATTATATATTACATATACTAGAACATTGTATATTTACATATTTATATTGTTATGCACATGCATTAATATATTTATGCTTATAATACTATTTATTCATATTATTGATATTATTATCACTTCTGCAGCAATAGATTTAAGATTTTGTTTCTTCCTCTTTTTCTGAGGCTCACATTATACATACTTAATAACCTGCTAGGGTTCCACAAGTCTCTGGCTTTTTCCTTTGGGAAGGAGAACGTGATGCTAGTGTCCATGGAGATTGAATCCAGAGACTTCACAGTAATCTAAAGCCCCAGGTCATTAATTATTTTTTATTCAGTTATTTTTTCAATAAGGTCTCAGTAAGTTGCCAATTAGCTCAGGAAGGACCGAGGTTTATAATCCTCTTACCTCAGTCTCCCACAATGGTGGGATTACAGACCTGGCCACTAAGCCCAGGTAAGTTTTTGATTGATCATTCTATTTAAAGTTACTTTAACTGTCTCATCTTTATTCAATTCAAGTGTTTTATTTAACCCCTCTACTCAAAATTTCATTTACGTTACTTTTTAAACTGAGTATGTTCTACTTATTTTATTTTTAATGTAAATTTATATATTTATTGATATTCCTTTCCTGGTAAAACATCATTTCCTTACATTCCTTTAACTATTTGGCAAGAGTTTTCCTATTCTCTTTCTCATAGTTTACATATTTATGCTACATAATGTACTCATAATGTAGGTATACACTCATATATACTCATAATGTAGATAAGCAGTGACTGTGCCTCTTCAGAGACACTTGGAGTCAACTTTCTTCATCTGTAAATTAACCAGTATTTCTTCTCTCTTTCTAGAATTTTGGAAAAATGGATATTTATAGTCATGTAAGGAGATTTTCTTGAGGAATGAAAACAAACTATTCTTTCCATGATTCAGTATCAGTTGCTTTTGCCACTGGTGGCTTTCCAGGCTGATTCTCTAAGGCTTATTTAATTTTTTGTCTTTCTTGACCATTTACGTCTCTGCCTCAGTGAGCCCGGTGGTTAGCTGATGATCAGAGAGAGACCGAGAGATCTTCAGTGCCTCCTTGCACAATTTTCTCAATAGCTGCTAGAGAACACAACTGTTTGAGCTTGTTCTCTAATGCCTGATGGTACAAAATTTAAAACTAGCCATGTGTTCCTGCTCACCTTCCATTACCCAGAAATGAGAGATTCAGGTTATCTCAAATGCACTGGAAAGTTAATTTTGCCTGTATAGTTGAATGCTTCACAGTGACCAGGTAATTGATCAATTACCACTCTAGATATTTCTGAGAAGACTTTTTGAAATAAAATTGACATTTAAATCGGTGCACTTGAGAAATACATAAATATTTTAAATGGTTTAAAAGAAAATTTTCAAGGTAGAAAAAAAGCTGACTAAAGAGATGTAGAACTACCATTCTTGTGTATTGGAATCAATAAAATCATAGAGTATATTTGAAAAATCAGCTAGCATAGGGTGAAAGTGACTCAACAGAGACAAAATAAAATGAGAATGCAAGTTTCTATGAACAGAACCCACTGGAAGGAAACTCCTCAGATTTAAACACAGAGGTTTTTGATAGAAACAAAACAATGCAGAGACAAGAGCCCAAAGAATTGGAAAAGACACAAGGAGAATCATACCCAGCAATGGGACAGAGGTCAAATTCAAGGAACTGAGGAAATGTGCCTAGTAGCCAAAGCCATAAATTTTGCCCGTGGTTCACAACTCTTCCAATGCGAAAAGTCTGTACACTGGGGATTGTATTTCATGATATCCATTTGCACTTGGAGATACAAGATGTCGTCACATTCTGATAAGGTTGGGGATTCTGATGAGAAGGTTGAGAGTTCTTTTAATATGAGGTAGTTTTAATTTATTATGGCCAAGGCCTTTTCTGATTGTACTTCCCCAAAACAGCCCTGGCAATATATATTCCAACATCTTCCACCTTCTGTGATGTTGAATATTCCATCCAAAGATGAGATGTGCTGCCTTCCGTTCAGTATTTGGTGGAGTTTTGTAATTTTCTTGACAAATGAAATGTGGCAGAAATGTTGCTGAAAGAATTCCCAGCATAAATAAATCATAAATAGTGATTTGGTTTCAATCTAAATCTATGCCTCATATTATCCCTGCAGTGTTCTGAGATGACATATAAAATATATGAATGTTTGGGTGACATCATGCAACAACATCATATAGAAATAGCTCTTCATGAAGAGAGACAGTTATTTCAGTCCCAAGCTATTTGAATTTTCTCAGCATCAACCAACACATCTATTACTGAGGTAGCCTTCACATACTCCAGCCTCACACCATGCAACTTGTATCTGGGACAGCAGACATTGTGAATTACAAAGAGACCTCCATACTCTAACACCTCAAAAATCCCTGACTATAAACCTAAGACAGAGTGTGCTGCAGTTTATATTACATGATCCAGTAATATGTTACATGGAAAATCAGCTAAGAAATCTAGACTAAAGTACAATTGTGAACTTTGAAACAAATATTTTCAAGCAATTTCATACTCATACTAATTTAGAACTCAAGAGACATTGTTATTGTAGTTACATGATCACTAATTTTAGAAAGACATTTTGAGTTCTGCTTGATATAAAATGAAGAAAATGAACTAAAATATAAATTCTTAGTACTTCTTACAATTAATATCAGATAAAATACTCAAACTTCTTTGTTTATTATTGGACTTGCTTTATTATGGAACAGTGTACTCTAAAACACAAAGATTGTTTGGTAAAATTATGTATGTGACAACCGAAAGGAGATGTAATTTATTTTCAATTACAGCACTCTTTCAAAGATCTTCATAAGACCTGGATTGAAGGCAGATTGCATCTACATATAAACAAAGCCAACAATAAGCACTGGTTTGGGTCTCAAGGGCAAGCAATGTTTTCTACTCATGTGACAAAATGTAACCAAGCCAGAGTGATCATAAAATAAATTTCCATGTCAACATACCTTGGACAAGATAGAAGAGAAAGCCAAGTTTATTTTATGCCATTGTGACTGGTGACCCTTTTAAGGAAAATAATTTAGAGCCAAATTTGTCAGAGTCAAATCATAAACTGCTACCTGCATTGTGTGCCTCTGCTGAAGGCTACCCGCAGCAGGTAACACTCCGATGACCCCTCTCATGCAAGGGAAGGAGAACATGTGAACTTGGAGTTCTCTGCTGGTATAATTCTGGTGTGTAACCAGCAGGGTTCACCTTCCATTGGCCACATGAGGCAGCGCTCTGAGTGCTTTCCTGCTTCCTGCTCTCACTTATCTAACTTCACGGAGCTTTTGGAAATCACCTCTCAAATTAATGAATTACATCCAACCCCCATCTCAGGCTGACACATTCCAGAACGTATGCCACGACACTTAAGAAGTCAGAAATTTTTTTTCTGCTGAAGCCATATCCTGTTGCCGTTAAAATATGTAACACTTATACAATGAATGATTCATTGCTTTCCCGCTTTATTCAAATATAGTATTTTCATAAATCAATCTATTGTTATCTGAAGAAAATATTGCTAATTTCTCCTCTGGAGAGGGGCACGCGTAGCATTTTTATAAAGCGATTTCATCAATTAAATATGAGAAAGATAATAACATTTGATAAAAGTTCTCAAATATAGGATTTGTTGTGTTTTTACCACATTTTTATATATCCTTGTGAGAAGTGAGTAACCAGGATCTATACAAATGTGCTGGTATTTTCTTGATACCAGGCACTAATAAGATTTTTGAATCACGTAAATTTTATTCTAATAACTACTTCCACTACCTAAGCAGTGCTCGAATAGACACACGCATGCAATCACAGTATCATAAGCATAAACATAAATTTATTTACAAGATCCAGAAATATTAAAGGCTGATATTTTATTGGATTCTGAATTTTAGTTTAATTTATGAGCATCATGTGGAGAAACAAAATGAACACGGAAGGGTGAAAGGTTTTATGTAAAAACACTTCTATAACAAAACAAGCTTTAATTTAAAATATTCAGTTTTTACCTTATCATTACTTCTTATTCTTTCTTATATGTTATTTTTTCCTTACTATTGTCACCAGTTAATATTTTTATTTTTGAGTTTAGTTATCTGAATTCAATCATACATTTTACATATTTGTGCTTTTAGGTTTTTATCTAAGTATCATTTATCATTATACCACACTTAATTTCTTCATTTTCTTTGCTAGCCTTTTTAGCCTAAAATAAGTTTGTATAACTTAAAGATTTGTAAAGTCAAAATATGTTTCTTTTGCTCAGTCAATGCATTCATGGAACACTGTTCCTTCGGTGGATGGTCTCATAGTGACTGATGGAGTTTTCAGGTCAGCACACAGAAACTTAAAATTAATGGTATTCTGAGACTAATGAGTCAAATATTGTTGTCCCAATGCAGGAGTAAAAATTTTATGAGAATAAAATTATAGTATCAAAGCAAAAGAAATTATATTTTAAACTTGATTCTTTAATTTGAATACATTCTGATTTTATGAAGGAAATAATAAAACCATTTAGAGATTAAAAAAAAAAACTAGGCCTATAGGTTTCTTTTGTTGTTTTTTGGCCATTTGTCACAGCTACTGCTGTCCTGGCATCTTCCCAGGACCCAGGTCATCATACCAGACAGATACATGACAATTCTCTATAGAGAAACACAAATCATAATAGCTGAATCCTGGAAGCAATCTACATGTCAATTACCTTGATTTAATAATATTCAGTGAAATGGACTAGACCGAAATCATTAACCATTGCACGGTAACTCTCATACGAGATTGCCATAAATTCATGCATAAAAAGACTATTGTGAGAGGGTAGGAAGAGAGAAGACAGACTGTTTGGAAAAGTGAGGAGACAAAAAGGGGGTTAGGGAAGGGGAGAGAAGGAGCAGAAAGAATAAGGGGGCAATAGTGGTCAAAAGTAACATATATGCGAACCAATTTCCCAAGTTGTATATAATTAAAGTGCAAATGAGTCTACAATATACACATACTCATAAAATGCAAAAACACATTTATACTTATCGATAAGTAAATCAGGGAAATATGGATCTAGCACCCAAGTTTTATGTAAGAAATATTGTGTAAGTGGGACTAAAAATAAAAGCCTTTGGAAGACTCTCAAAAGACTGGAAATAAATAGCCCCTTTGATCCAGCAATACCTCTTCTGGGAATATTTCCAAAAGAGTTAAAAACAACACATAACAAGAGATACGTTCATAGCAGCACAACCAACAATAGCTAAAATATGGAAGACACCAAAATACCCATCAACAGACCAATGGATAGACAAAATGTGTTATTTATGCACAATGGAATACTACTCAACTATAAAAGCAGATAGGTTGTAGGCTTTTGTAAGCAAATGGAGGCAGCTTGAGACCATCATGCTTAGTGACATGAGTCAGAAGCAGAAGGTGATATATCGAATGGTTTATCTGATAAGAGAAACCCAGATCATAATTACTTCATGGAACTCCATGTGGGAAATAATGGGAACTAGGGGAGGAAGAGTGGGGGAGGGCCCAAAAGAGAGAGGGGAAGGATTTGAAACTTTGCCACCGTATGTATGTGCACAATATGCTCGAGATCCATGTAAACTTTAAGTTATGCACTGATGCCTATCAATAAAATGGGTAAAAATAAAAGCTTTTGAGTTTGTGTTTTTATTTTAAACAATGAAGAAATTGGGCAAGAATTAAACAAGTTTCTTTGAATAGCCATTATTTAAAATTCTGTGGTCTTGGTTTTTGGTGATCACTGAAATTTGTCAAGAAAACATCCCAAAGAAAATTTAGGAAGAATAAAAATGTTCTGTATCATACCACGGAAACAGAACAGTTCTGAACAATCCACCACGACGTCTCAGCTCAGAGGCGGCATGCACCTTAACTATAACAAGTGTTAAACTTACTAAAGCAATGTTCACACTGCAGCGAATTCCAAGGATGTGACACTGGCTGTGAGAGTGATGGGCATCCGTGTTATTACAATATTCGTTTTGTGTCACATTTCAGGTTCAGAGTCTAAATCAGGTGAGAGATGGTTTTGATTTCCACACCTGTGTTTAACTGGTCTGTGGTCATTATCTCGCCTTTTATGTGGTGTTCAGGATTTAGCTACGTTTCTAAAAGTGACTGATTAATCACGAAATATGCTGTAGCTAATTTCTCAGGTTTAAACTCATTTATACTCTACATTCTTGAAAGCAGAAAATTATCCCTAACTGGAGAAGAAACTGCACTGTCATTTCATTAGTGTTTTAGGCAGTGTCACTCATTCTCTGACACGGCAAGGAGCCCCTCAAACACGTGTTCATTTTGAAATGTAAATCGTGATTAGCGTCAAACGATAGCACAGAACTTTTTTCTTCATTTATTATCCTAGCTTTAAAGTTTGGATTAAGAATTTTTTCATTCCTCATATTTTTAATTAAAGTTTGTTGAGTACTCTGCTAGATTTAATATTTTAAGGGGAAGATTACTAATATGTAAGTACAATTTAAGAAACGATATTCCTCCTGGGAATGGTCTAAACTTTTTCCTTGCTTGTGTGCATGCAACCAGGTAGAAACCAGGTTGCTATGTCCTCCACGTTAGCTATGGAGTAAGGAATGAATATATGGGTGAGAGGATTGGTTGCTTGATTAATAATAGATCACAAAAATATGAAAGTTCTACTTTCAATTCTTACCAATTTCTCTTTCTCATTTACAACATAGAATAGAAATTTTAAGTATTAAGAGTTTCCAATTTAAACTTCATGTTCAGTTCTTTATGAAAGTTGCAGATTTGCTGACTAGTGATGTATGTCCAATACAGTTAAATAAAAATTTCAGAAATTAAGAAAAGGTAAAAGTAGAAATGAGTTACATGTTTAGAAACTAAAAATAGCCATTGTCACCAATTTATTATGTTATTGGTATTTTCCATAACTTAATTTGAAAATTTATTTTTACTTTAAAAAAATCATTTAATTGGTGGTAATTTGCAGTCATTTATAATTAATTATTTAATGTAAATATGTGTCTACACTGCAAGAATTTGTCTTAATTATGATGGCTTCATAATATGTCACCAAAGGGACGCTTAGAAGATTACCTAAACTTCCTACCGTATTTTCATATGTTTGGAAAGTTTCTATTTATTCTTAACTACCAATATTGAATTAATTTTATGTACAATTTTAATATTCCTCTGTCCTTGAATTGGTTTTCAAAAATAGCATGACTGGGTGAAAATACACAAATATTTTATGATTTTGATGTGTATTTGAACTTATTTTTATTTTGACATCTTACATGCTTGTTCTTTTTAGAGGTCATGTATGTCATGGATTGTGTAAGGGCATGCCACTCCAAGAACATCAGTCTTTTCTGCCTTATGATCAAATGACAATCAAAGAAGAACTTTAGTCCCAGAATATAGATTTAATATATTTTTACTATATTTAGCAATATTTTTTGAAATAAGAAAATAGGTGATTACAACTTAACCCTTTTTTCTCTATACTTACTTGACTAATAATAGTCCTTGCTGGATCTATTAATTTTTGTGCTTTTTTTCTCTATCTGTGAGAAAAAATGCTTGGTGATTTGACAGAGATTGCTTCTACTTGTAGGCCCTTAGGGACGATAGGGATTTTAACAATAATAATCATTCTGATTTGGGAACACACATCTTTTTATTTGTTTGTTTCTCCTTTATTAATATGTTAAATTTTTAGTACAAAAATATTTTACCTCTTTAGGTTAAATAGTATAAAAATGAGTTTTGTATGTTAAAATTAGGATCTAAGAATTGTGAAGGCACATCTTTTGTGGTTTGCAAAGATCTAGAATGTCTCTCAAAAACCTCATGTGTTGGTGTGTTGTGGATGGCCAATGAATTCCAGGGTATTCTGTTAAAAGGTGGGACCTCATTGAATGGGTCAGATCACTAGAATTTGACCTGGAAAACTCTACAGTGGCTTGTCCTTCCTTACTCTCTCTGCTTCTTACTGGGAAGCCTTGAACACTTGTTTGTTGTCAAAGCCTTTGCCATGTGCAACCACCATTTCTGACCTCCCGTGAGTGAACTGAAACTTTCTCTGTGTGTGAGGTAAAATAAATCTTTCCTCCCTAAACATGTCAGATACTATGTCCAAGAAATGAAAAAGTAGCTAAGACAACACCCATCTTCATGACAGCACTACTCAGAGTAACTAAATGCGAAAACAAACAAAATGTCTATCTCCAGATGAGTGAAATAAATGTGGTATACACAGGCGATGGTGTATTGTTATGACAAAATGTGGAAGGAAATTCTGTAACATAGATGACGTGGATAAACTTTAAAGATATCATGTTAAATGAAATAAATAAGTCACACAAATACAAATAATATATGATTCCAATCAAATTATTTATTATAGTATATAATAATTAATAATAATTATAGTATAAAATAGTAGTATAGTATATAATAATATATTACAATATATAGTAATATATAATATGATACATAGTATATAAAATTAGCAATAATTATTATATTCCAATCAAATTATTTGAGTGGGGTGTTGAATGCTAACTTTGGGGGGGAACAATATAATTACTAGTCAATGGGCTTAAAGTAAAATATTCAAGGTGAATATTTTAAATATTAATTGCACAATATTATAACTCTTTTCAAAGACACTTAAAAAGAGGGTATATCCTATGCTATACAGCCTACCACAATAAGAGTTTTATAAAAGTATTAACCTAGATTGAATCAATAAGCTCTTAACCAGATCGTGTTTCCCAGTAGTCTTCTTAGAATTGGCTCTGAAACTAAATGGACAATTAAAATTATTTCATTAGGTAGATCCTGGAGCACTTAAAAGACTAAAAAGAAATGACTCCGCTGCCAGGAAACTAAATCAACACGTGAGTTTAACAGAAATTCACTATTTCAGAATCCACTACTACAACTTACAAGGTAATTGTCCTAAGACGGAAATGTAAAATGTTAGAAATAAAATAATAGTAAAAGTATATTTTTATGAAAGATTTGTAATTATTTTTACATTTTGAAATAATGCACGACTAAAATACAAGATGGTATACCTAAACTATTTTTCATGTATGTTTGAAGAGGATAAGTGTGATATTTATTAAAATTGGAGCTATTTAAAATGAACAGGTTTAAATTTATTAAAACTGCTAGAAATTCAAGGAACACTAGATGTTGTTTGCTTATTCTTGGACGGCCATTCCCAAGATCTTCATAAGGCCCATTCCTTTTAGACACTTGGAAAAATTTGTTGGTCTTTCTAGTTTTAAAATCATCCGCTAACAAGTTTTCACCTTTTTTTTAATAAGTTTTATACTTCATTTCCTCTCATAAAACTTACTAGCATCTGAAATTATACCTGTGACCCTTGAAAGGATTACGTCAACTTGAGGAGATTAGGAGCCATAGCTCCACTAGGATTAGGATTTGAAAACCACACCTAGGTTAGGAATTGAGAACCAGTCTGGGTTCGAATGTGACACATGTGGGAGGTCCAGCTGGAACTCCAACGGTATAAAAGAAAGAAAAAAGAAGACTGCTACTGCTTCTTCCGCTGGGAAAGCTCTCGCCTTCGCAGTTGTCTACGGACTCCGACTTACTACACATGGCAGATCTTCAACACAGATTTGTTCCAGACTGGACTGGTGCCTATCTGCCCATCATTGATCTTCAGTCACCGATCATCAGGCTCCAGTCTTCACCATTGTCCTTCAAACAAGCAGCGGACTCTCACCTCACCAGCTGTCCTGCAGTCCCGAGTGGGAGATCTACTGCAGGGCTGAGCAGCCATCAGAGACTCTATTCTTGGATTTGTGAGCCTTCCTAATAGATCCTCGTTGTTATAAAATCTATAAAGTCTGCCTTGTGAAGAACCCAAACTAACACATTACCACATATTTACATTTTCTATGTCATTTTGTCTCTTCCTAGAAGGGTTGATCCACTTAATCACGGATTTTGTCTGTTTCCATTTTTCCTATATACTCTATGGTTACAAAACTGTAGGACAAAACTGAAGGGTTCAGTACAAGTTTGCTGATTAGATAAAAAAATGGATATGTGAATTTAACAATCGTTTGATCATATTGATTCTTATACATTCAACTCTAATTTATGGCATTTCCTTTTTATAAATTTTCATTTAGTAAATTAAATAATATTTCTGCAGTGCTAACTCATTAAAGGCACTTTTCATTAAGTTGTCTAAATAAATGTTTCTTCATTTCATGGTAAAATCTGTCAGTTGACTAATTTAAATCTAATACTCTTATATGCCATCTCTGATCTCATAAAATCAATTCTTGTTTTATTGAGTACTTGAGTTTTTTTTGATTAATGCATTTTCTTTTATTTTCTGAATGAAATCTTGAAAATATATCGTTCATAAATCTTTTGAATAAATTGTTAGAATTTTAAACTATGATTATCAATTAATCACTGGCATTTTGAGAATTTATATTTTTTGAACTTTATCTCTCTTTGTGTAAAACATATACTTTTTATATCTTAAACATATGTCTGATGCACAGATGTACAATGGAATAATTATATATATATATATATATATATATATATATATATATATATATACTCTTTTTGAGACAGCCTCTCCTTCTGCCACCCATGTTGGTCCTGAACTCACTATGGAGCCCATGCTGGCCTTGGATTCAAGGCAATCCTTCTGCCTCAGCCTCCCGAGTGCTCAGATTATAGGCGGGTGCCACCATGCTTAGCTTATGTGGTTCTGGGGAAATGAACTCCGGTACTTAGTGCCTGATATAATGCTTGCTAGGCAAGCACTTTAACTGCTGAGTTATTCCTCCACCCCTTGTATTTATTTCTTATGCTTCATTATTATAAATAACATTTTCATTTGACCTGACCTATCACAAATTATTATTAAGCTATAGAGAGGGTCAAACCTATTGATACTAATAAACCCACCCTTTGAGGATACATAAAGCACTCATTTCAGTTTACTCAAGCAATAATGCCCTAATGTCCTTTCTTAAAACAAAATTCATCTGGTAACTGTGGCTATTGAGCAAAATATTCATTTAATTTGATATTATTTTTAAAAAGATATTAGCTAATACTTTAAAATAATTTTAGAGAACAAACTTCATAATTTTAATCTACAAGTAATGAAATAACATGAAAAATAGCTTTTCTAACTGTTCTATTTTTGGACAATCTTGTCATGTTGGGAAAACAATGAACTTCATGAAGCTGTAGTATCACAGTACAACACAAAGTTTTTAAGTACTTACATTTCTTTTTTTCTTTTTAATAAAGATGCTAACATCCTGCATTGCTTCTACTGTTATAACGTAGTCTTGCATGAAGAAAGGGGTCAGCACGGTGAATGGCGACAGCAAGGAAATCTGGTATGCTGTGCTTGCAAAGTCGTGTATTTTTTAATAAAATAATGTTAATTAGTAGACCATAACAACTTTAGTGAATGATAGTGGAGAAGAAGCAGTTGTGAGACTTTCCAGAGACCATTTTTGTGGAGGATTTCAGACATTGTTTCTATAACTTAGCCTGGAAGCGGTTTCTATGTCACTATAATTCTGTAGAATATCTATTACCTGTCTGTCCCTCTCAATTGTTTTACTTTGTAGACTTATATATTTTTTTCTTTGTATATCTGACATTAATCTATAGCAAGTTCTTCTTTTTAGGTAGATCTGTATTGGGGAAAATTGTATTCCCATTATTATGACTGATATCTGATATATATGAAGAGAGTGCTTTATGCCTTTTCAGAGTTTAAGTTTATTGTTATCAATAGATTTGACCTTCCCTATAGTTTAATAACAGTCTGTTACAGCTCAAGTCAAATTATGTCATTTATATTAATTAAACACAATAAATAAATAAAATTATTACATAGTATATCTGTATATCACACATATATTTAAGATATAGAATACATCTGCTTTATACAAAGAGAGATAAAACTTCAAAACACACAGATATATACATATATTCCTAAAGATGGAAATATGGCAATCTCAGTCTTAATTGTTTCAAGTAATATTTTAAAATGGTAAGAAATTGAATGTATAATAAGTTTATCTATAAAAATGATTCCAGGAGAATAATATGGACTTGATGGCTTAGAAAATAGTTTAGGAATGTCATTAGAAATACATACTCAGAGGGAGAATGGAGTCCTCTAAAAACTGGAAGACAAATTCTCATGATCATTTCTAGTTCTAAAGTCCGAAACAAATCGATATGTTCGTGTTTCTCCCCTCTCTGTCAAGATTCGCAAATTTGTAAATTTGTATTCCACTTATATAGCATTAAATTAGGTACATTGCCATATCTTTACATTTGTTGCACCAATAAAGGTTAGCATATATTAAGTACATGCATTTAAGTGTGTATCTCAGTTGTGCACTATTACTATAGGTATATTTCAATACTTTTAATATTCATACACATAAATAAGTCTTAGCCTTTCCTACAAAGTCTTTAATATTTGGTCTTTCTCTAATCCCAAATGAATAGTTTTTCAGGAAACAGTTATTTCTAGAACCTCTAAATCCTTAGTATTAAATTGTTTTCCTATAAAACTGCTAGTTCTATGCCACAAACTGTAATTCTCTATGAAATAGTATAGAAGCAGCTTTCCTTAAATGTGCAGTCTGCAGCACTTCTCCACTGTTGGAAGATGATAGAATATTTTTAAACCCTTGAGGGAGAAAAATATCAGGAAGAATATTAACAACAGCAGAGTGTCTGTGGAAGGAGGAGAAAATATTTCCAGTTAAAAAAGGTCACTTAACGTTAATTTTACAATTATAATGAGATAAAAAGGTGAGTTATATGGAACTAGAACATTATAAAACCTTAAGTGCACAAAAAGATTTATAGTAAAATTAATAATATTTAATGTAATAGTCACCTTAACAAAGAAAACACCCATTATGACATCTGTACCTTTTTTCTCAGAAATATTTTTCTTTTATCACCAGACATTTCTGTAATTTTATATTGCTTTCTTGCTATACTTAATAATTATTATAAGGCAAGCATTTTCATAGCAATGTCTACTATCCTGAAAGTATTTTGACGTTTAATATTCCTTCTAGTATTGCTATGTACTTGAGCATTCAATTCATCAACATTTAGGTGGTGTGCTTATCAATATACAAGTTATATTGAATTTCAAACCAATTTTAACAAGTTTAATATCATTGTCTCAATATGAGTTTAAGAGATGAAATTATTCAATCATCTTAATTTTTGCTATTCTTTTTGGTTTCATACTTCAATTTGTTCTGAACTTGCTATGTAGCTCCAGGCTGTCTTCAAACTCCTAATTCTTCCGCTCCAGAGACTGCAGCACAGGTGTCACACATCTGTGTCCCCACTTGCATCTAGTAAAACAAACGTTTTTCAAAGAACATATTGTCTGTCCAACTACTACTCATGAAGACAATAAATATACATTAAACTACAAGAAAATTCAGCATATCGCACCATAGATGTTTCTTTTATGAAAAAAGACTTAATTAGTCAGATTCATCTTACAGTCCCTGATGATATGTAGACTATCTGAGCTTTCTATTATTATTATCTTCCTTCAAAACTTTTATATATCAAGTGTATTGGTTTATTATTAACACCACAAAAGAAAACTTCTGACATTCCGTATTTTTTGTTCACCACCACAAATTACATAGGCTTAATAAATTTGTAATTGTGAAGAACATGTCATTCATAACCAGTGATACTAACCAAACCTTGCAAAATAGCAGCACAGCCAGGGAAATCTCCACGCCGGGAGTGATAGAATAGCGGTGAGAATGGGTTTCCTTTTCTCTTTACTATGTCATGCTATCAATTATTCCAATCCCAGCTTCTAGAACACATGCAAGGGTTTCTCTCTTGCTTATCTTTCCTGTCATTTGTGTAAGTAACAACCCTCATGTGTGATTCTTCCAAGCAGTACAAGTAATATTTTTGAAAGTAAATTCTTACAAACTTTGATTTCAGTATTCAAGCTGCAACTTCATGATGTAACACTGATTTGGCAATTAGTTAAGCTAATTCTGCCAATGAATATTTGCTTAAAATTTAGGTCACGATACTGTTAAGCTCATATGGTAACTATCAGCATTAAGCTGTTAGCATTTCCAAAGGATGCAAAATAATGCCAGGCAATGTGAAGGCTTGTTGACATAATTATTATAATTTTATTGCCTATGTATTCTTGGTTTTCAAATTTAAAACCTATTGGTTTAGCCTTATATATAGTTATATGCTCACATACAATTTAGATAAATTGCGAAAGATACATAAGATAAACAGAATATTATTAATACACTGTACAAGCCTTTGTTTCTCAATAACCAAAGAAGAACCCTAGTTTTGGGCTGTGGTGTGGCCAATCTCTCCTTTAGAGCACTCATCAGGAATGAACCTTGAGGCCTTCATAGTCTCTGAGTCAGACTGACATTTTTCCATGTCTTTGGCCTTTGGCAAGGATGTGATAGATTGAAACGTTTAATATTTTATTTTTTTAAAGCAAGATTAAAATGGATATCCAGGGTCTGGGAGCATGGCTCAGTGACTAGAGGACTAGCCTTGGAAACGCGAGGTTCCAGGTTGGATACCTTCTCACCACATGAAGCAAGGTATGAAGCACCAGCTTGTAATCCCAGAATTCATGATGCTGAGACAGGAGGATGGCTGTGAATTCTAGGCTAATTTGGGCTACATAGTGAGCTCGGGATCAACCTGGTCTACACAGTGTGATCCTGCCACAAAAATAAACAAAAAGATATTCATGCAAGAACTTGGCGGGTGTGTTTAAAGCAATTTTATAACTGACAAAAAAGCAATTGAAAACACATTTTCTTCAGTAGATGAATAGATAAATATCCATCCAGTAGAAGACAGTAGATAGTTTGAGCAAGATGTGGAGAAATTTTAATACCTTTTACTGAACTAAAGAAACTTATTTTAAAAATCTATGAACCTTATAATTGGAATTCTGGGTAGAAAAATCTATGGGGAAATAAATATTGAGTGATCTCTAAGAATCTGAAAACAGAGGAAGGAATGAGAGGAAGCTCGCAGAAAATTTAGCGCAGTGAAACTATTGTTTACCATATTTTAAACATATATGCTATATGTACTCATATATAATATCCAAGCTCAACATAAGCCTTGTGTATCACATACATATAATAAAAATGGGAAAAGGCATTTTCCTAACATTGTGTAACACCATGATGGTGTCTAATTAAACATGGATTTGGGATGACTATGATATGATTGATAGTGAAGGCTCATAATTGTATAATTGCATCACTAGGAGGAAAAGAGAGGTTGATAATGAGGTGACTGTATTGATGGAGGCAGTTATTATGTGAGAATTCCCTACCTGCTTCTTGTTTTTGCCATGTGTTGGTCAGATTTTCCCTTCATTGAAAATAATCCCCACCATTCACACTTTAAGGGGAGGCTTAGCTTATCTCCTACTTTCTAAAGATGAAGTACATAGTTGAAAGGCTCCATCAGGACCATCAGAATGAAGTGGGGAGAGGAAAGTCATTCCTTGTTTATGGCAAATAGCGACCAGGAAACATAGCAGGGGAAGGTAGACAGCCCTAGGAGGAAAGAGTTGAAGCTCCACATATGGTCCCCAATATCACACTCTCATGATCCACTCAGAAGAACTCAGTTTGATCTCTACTAATGTCCTGTGTGGACCGCAAAGCCCAATAAGTTGATGCTCCTCCCCTCTGGTCGACACTAACTACCCATCCAATCATTACCAAGAAACATAATTCTTGAACCATACTTATAATCTAAATAATAAGTGTGACAGCAATTTTATACTTTTATCAAACATGATAAAACTATTCTGAGTGCAACTAGAAAAATAGTAATCTTTTCCCCAATAACTCAGACATTCTTGCATCTTTCAAAGTCAATTCAATTATTTCCTGAGACTCAAGGCAAAATCTTAGCAACAAAAGCTCTATAACAAAAAGATAAAATTTCAAAATACAAAAGTAAAAGCAAATATATAGACTCTAAAAATGAGAAATATAGAAATAGAAAAGAATATGACAAGAAAGACCTAAATACAGCAGAGAAAGTATGAAGTCCTATTGTTCCGTGTGTTATCTGGGAATCAGGGTGGTAAAATGAAGTTCCAAAGAGCTTGTATAGCTCCACACGCATGCGGCCTCTCTGATTCTGGCTCACCTGTCCTCTCTGGTACCGATTTTCTGTATTAGCCAGCACCCGCTGAAGGAATACAGTATTGGGCACTCATATCTTAAAGAATGAGAGATCTAATTTGGCTCACATTTTCATGTGGTAGGAGCATTGTGGCAGACAGGTAGGATGAAATGAGGTTTCTTAGTTTATCATGGCAGGGAAACAAGGTAGGGGTTCAGGAACGAAGATGTGGAGGGAAGAGACCAGATATGAACCCCAATGTCAGTCTTCCACATCTCACTCAGACTCCCCCAGAAGAGTGTTCTATCAAACTCTTGCCTGGATCCCAAAATCAATCAAGTTGACACTCCAGTGTATTTACCACAACCACGAACCTAAACCTCATGTAAATTTAATCATTAACATGTATTAAGAAAACACATTTACCACCCTTCAGAGACAAACTTTATAACTAGAATAGGTCTGTGGAATGTTCATTTATAAAGTTATGAAGAGAATACATCCATTAAGTTATACAGATATTTTTAGAAATACTTTAAATAGAATGAGACAAATACAAAATTCCACATTCTCAAACATGTTTAGCCAAATGCTAAAATACTGGGATATACCATGCATGTTAGGTAAAGGGGAACAATTGGAAAAATGACTGAGAAAATTGCATTCTTGAGTGTAGAACCCACTCGGAGAGATAAGTTTGTCTCTTGAAAGGCTCCTACCGAAATACTTTCAGAGCATAAACAGATAGGAGTAGATAATGCATCATGGAGTCATTTTTATAAAGGTCAATTTTAATATTTTTGTTGTTTTAGACAACAAAACATTCCGACTTTTTGTATTAATATTCATGTGTGTGTAGGTAATTAATTAAAGAGAAAAAAAACAAAAGTGATTTTATAAGTGTCTAGCCAGGTGAAAGTGACCTTTTCAGAAACCTCACTAAGCGATGGTGTTGGTACACCTGTATGACCAACCCCTAATTGTCCATCCAGTTTATTCACGTATTTAAGAAAGTCTATTGATGCTAAAATACGTGTTTCTATCCACTTTTCTCCCTCCACAGGTAACCTCCAGGTGGCTGGCTACTTACATGACTATGGCTGTCCGTTTATTTTAACTGTGATGAATGTTACATACACAAGGGGCCATGCAACATTCTTTAAATCAATCAATGCTTGTATATTTGTGTGTATGTTTATGTAAACTGCAGATTAGTGTTCAATTCCTATCATATTTTATGTTTTGTGAATAAATAAAATGTATAAATATCTCATAATTTTTTGGATATGTACTTTAAAGAGAATTGGTGTCCATATAGCAATTCAATTTGCAATGTGAGAAACCATATTACTTTTTCCACATTGGCTAAACTATTTTCCGTTCTTGCCAACAAGTCAGAGGTGAATGTTACTTTGCATCCACATCAATATTTGCTATTTCTGATGTTTAAAATATGTGCTGAGGGTATAGATCAGTGGTTAAAGCACTTGCATAGCAAGCACAAGGCCCTGCGCTTGATTCTTGAAGGCTACATGAAGATTAGATGGTCATGATGGCATGCACTTTTCTCACCAGCACATTGGAGGCTGAGGTGGAAGGATTGTGTGGAGGCCAGCCTGGGCTAAGCAGTGAGTTCAGGACCACACAGGACTATAGAGTGAGGTCCTATTTGAGATAAATAAAACTAATAAACAAATAACCATACAAATGAATGTGAGGTGAAATCTTGTGATTTTGATTTGCATTTTTCAAATATTTAATGAAAGTGAGCATTTTCTTATGCTTTTGACAATTTTTGGACGTTTGTAGAAGTATGAGTTTCAGAACTTTATCCATGTTTTAGTGTAGTTGTTTTCTTGTTGCTGTCTTTTTCTTAAGTTTAGAAGTCTGGAGTTTATGCATTTTGTATTAGATACTTATTCTGGATACATTTTTAGAAAAATTAATTTGTTTTATTCAATTATATAGTGTGATTATATACACAGTCATTCTCAGACATATGCAGCCTGTCATTTTTTTGTCTTCAGTGTTTTTAAATGTTAAACTAAAAAATTGAAAAAGGAAGCTTTTTATTTGTCTGTATTAGTTATATTATAAAATTCATCTCATATGTGGCTCAAGGCAGGTGCTCTTCACTCAAAAAAAGAAAACAAAAATACCATCAGACAGCAGATGGGACACATCTGGAATTTAGAAACACAAAAGCAAATTTTCTGACCACTGAGAAAGAGCTCAGGTTGCCAATAATGGCAAAATTGACTTTCATTGAAATATACTCAGAGACAACTTAACAGCAGTGTATATAATTTTAGTAGTTTAAGAACAGTATTTTTTCTGTTTGCTTATTAAAGCATCTTTGTCCTCTTAATGTTCATATTTTCTAATTTTTATCAATTGTTTGAATCTTTGGGGTCATACAGTAGAATTGTAGTCACTCAGGACAGTATAGAATAATTTTCATGTAATTATATTTCAAAAGTTGCTTGTTGAATAAATATGTAAATAAATACCTAAAATTTGAACTAGTTGATAAACAGTAAATCTCACTTGAAATAAATAAATATTCAAAACCAACATTTAGAATTAGACTACTGCAAGCTTTTGGTGGCATAAGCTAGAAGTATATATATATATATATATATATATATATATATATATATATATATATTCTCAAATAGAAACCTCCAGTTTCTGTAGCTGGTCTCCCCTCACTCAGTTTCTTTTCAAATAACATATAGGAAGCATCAGACAGTATAATTATTTTTCAAAAGAGAATCGCTGGAGGAAAATGATAAAACTTTGGCAGGAGGTTTAAAAGACAGTTGTCATAGAATGTTCAAGCTTCTTGTTATAGTTTGGAGATGGTACGTACTTTCAGTTCTCGTATGTTTGGATGTCATAGACTGAATGTTGTCACGAAGTGGGGTGCGAAAGGATGCAGTCTTACCATAACTGCTTCCCTGCTCTGAGTTCCTCCTGTGGTGATGCCCTGTTTTCTGTAAGGCTTCCTGCCATTGCCAGCAGCCCATGAAAAAATGAGATTTTCTTAAACCGTGAGTTGAAGTAAACCTTTCTTTCTTAAATTGTGAATGCTGCATACTGTGTACCAGCAAGGAAAAAATAATCAAGACACTTTCTACTGCAGTAACCTTAGCAAAAAGACATTGAAAGGATAAGCAATACAAATCAAGAATCCAGGAATTCATATCTAGATTATTTCCAAGCATATAACTCTTCCAACCCTAATGTAATAGATATTTATGAAATGGAATCTTTCATATGAGCCATTCACTATCTACAAATCACCCTGCTGTTTGCAGTGATGCCCTTTAAGCTCTTTCTTTGGTTAACCAATATGATGTTCCCCAGCCACAATTCCTGTCAATTAGCTCTGTATTTACAGTTATCTGTTTAAATTCACATGTAGTTATAGGAATTTTGGAAGTGGAAAACACCAATAATTCCATTATTACATCTGTGAAAAGCCTTGCGGTTTTCCTACCTATTTCCACGGCATCTCATTTCAAAGTGGACCCAACAGAACGTTTTATTTTTGCATTGAGCAGCAAAACAGAGCAGTGATGAAAGAGGAATCGTCCAATTACTATGAGCAAAGTAGCTTTAACTTCCTTTAGATATCCGCTAGCAAGATATAAAGTGACACTTACCGGACACATCAGTAGCACAATAGGGCCTTTATTGATTTTCATATCATGTTCTTCGGTCTGAGATGGCTCTCTTGAGAACTCTACTTCCCAGCAGGAAAAAAATTGCCTTTTCTATGTTTGAATTCTCAGGTCTATTAATGCATCTCTCGCTGGAGACAGTGTCATTTTAGTTCTATTTCTTTGTGGTCGGTGTGTCTACACCTTGCTATTGTAGTGTCCTAATGGATCATGGGGTTGTAGGTCAAAGTATGAAAACAAAAAAGTAAAATTGCTTACTCCATGAATCAATAAAAGAGACTCTTAACACTTTTTCTGAGTACAAAATGTATAGCCAATGAAGTGTGATAGGTGCATTCAACCTTGTACTAAAACTATAAATAGGATATTTCTGACTCTACATTTATGAACTCAAAATGAAGATAAATTGTTACAATTATTGGTCAACAGATAATATCTAGATAAAGAAAAAAATCCAGTATACATTAATATTGACTAGAATATTATATTATTGTCACTCCAAAAACTACCTAGAAATGACATTGGATTCCCTTCTAATATAATCCTCCATAAAAGTCCAATTTAATTTAAAATTCTATATGATATAAGCATACAGAAGGTGAACTATATTTATCTTTAAATGACTTCCCTAAAGTCATCTATTTCAAGGTCAAACTGTCTTTGTGAGTACATACAGGAAGTAAATTTGATTGAAATGAAATGAAGCATTTAAAAAAGTATTTGTAAATAAGATTAAAGCACTTTCAACTAATCACCAGGTTTATATTTCATCAATTGAGCTGATATTTTAAAAACTTTGTACATTTTAAAATTATTGTTGTATTATACTTTGGTTTATTACTAATAATTCAGTTTATACAGTTATCTTTATGTCAGCATACTACTTCTATGAGTGATACACAAACCATACCAAAGAGAAAAAACATGTCGAAATGTTTTGTAAAAATCTATGATCTCAGATTACTCAACTTTTGTATTGAACTCCTTTTATGGTATAATTATATATAATATTAATTTGAACTATATTTTCCATTTCACTCTATTTGTACTAATAATCTTGTTATATCTCAGCTGGTTACCTTTGTCAAAATATAATATAAATAAGACATAAATTTCTGTTGTGATATGGAGTAAGCCTTTAATCTAGAAGAAGTTTTTCAAATTTATTTAAGGACCTTTACAATGATAAGTACATGTATTCATATTGACTTCTAATAAGCTGAATATTAATCATAAAATGTCCTTAATGAACTTGTAATAATTTTTTTCAGTCTATTAGTGACGGTTTTATTGTTTGAAGCAACAATGCAGTATCACGTGAGTTATGCAAAACTCATGAAACAAGATTTTTATATTGACCAAGATAATTAATGATGGATAAGTATTTAGTATCAGCTCAGAATGACATGCTATATTTTAGTTTCAAAATGCTGTTGTAATATCCATGTCATATTTATTAAAATATATTTAAAATAGTGAAAACATATGTTTGAAAGCACATATGCTCTTGTTTATAATTAAGGGGTTTGAATAACAATGTAAAATATCTAATTTGTAATTTCAAATCAGTGGTTTCCATTTGGCCTCTGTTTATTAAAGATACACACATACATAATAGGAACATTAGCAAAATAATAATCACTGCACTAATTAGCAAAGATCATAACTTTAATTAAATTTAGCATCTGTATTTTACCCTATAACATTATTTGCATTGGAAATAATAATTGCATAATATTAATGCCACAACCAATATTTTTATTGTTTTAATAAAAATTTCTTTTTTGACACTCAAATATCTAAATATGAAATATTTTAAAACTTCAATTATATATGCATATACATGCATAAAATATATATGCATACATTCTAAGACTTTTGATTTCTCAGTTTTCCTGTAAGCTAAGGCAGAAGGATCACAACCATGAACCCAACCTGGGACTGTAGGTGACTTAAAACGACCCTACCTTTCTCAGCCCCGCAAAAGACAATAACTGAAAGCCAAGGGACTTAACTTTGTGCAAAGGTCAGGATTAAATTCTTGGTACCAACATCAGAAAATAATAAAATAAAATGACATTATATAAACACCTCATTTAATATATTCTTAGAATTAGAGTCCAGAAACCCAAAAAGAGTTTTTAATAAATATTACTATTACTATTACAGAGTAAATTTGAAGCTAAAAACCTTCTTCTATACATTATATGAAATTAAATTATTCGAATGCTGAGATAAAATTCAAGGTGAAGAATTGAAACCTAATTCTTAAGCTGTGTTAAAAAGTGACTAGAGAAAAATCAGTGCAATAACTATTAAATAATTACATCGAAATGCAGATAGGATAGCAGCTCTGTCCACAAAGTATACTTCTCCAAAAAATATGCATTATTTTTATTTTGACAAAAAGGCCAGAGAAAAATACACAATTCTGATAGAAAAGTTAAGAGTAAGTGAAGAGCTACAGGTGAGAATCTTGTATAGAATAGGATTTAATTTGAAATATAAATGGGGATGTGAATCTTGGTGAGGATCCAAATACAATTTGTAAAATCAACCTGGACGACTGCAATCTTTTTAATGAAAGTCAAGAAAATGTATAAATATTATTCCTTGTGGAACTCATCAAGTATGATTTAGGCTATAACTTATGTACAAATCCATGAGTTTTCAAAGTGTGATTTCCTTTTAAATTGAATATTACAATGAATATGAAATAGATACCTTCATATTTTATTGTGTGGGTTATAAGTACTATAATAGTAACTATTATTTATGAATAAAAAACCAACACATAATTGTGCATGTATCTAAAATGCAAATACCTGTAGAGACAAATGATATTTTTTATTTGCTTTAAGAAAAGCCAGTAGAGACTCAGACTATATTCAGAAAAACACTGATAGAGCCACAGTCTGGTAGAGGGGCTGTTGGAAATGGGATTGCCTTTCAATTTCCTTTTCAAAAAGTTTATTATTGATGTAGAAAACTGACAAGTTAATTTTCTGTTCTGCAACTTAAATAATTTTCGTATTTCTAAAAGTGTTTTAAACAGGTGTTTAGATTTTTAACTTATTTATTTCCAATTTATATGAACAGCATTTCTTACTTAAATTCTCAACACTGAAAAATGGTTAGTGCTCAAAAAAATGGAAACGTTTACTTTCCCTACTTGACTGTCACAAACGTGTATACATGTGTCAAATTACCTTAGTGTACTCTAAATTACACAAACATTACATCTCCAAAAAGAAGATATCTTGGAGAAAATTTCCAAGGACATAACTGAGCACCTTAATAAGAAACACGGAAAATCAATTTAATAATTTATTCTTTGATTAAGAAGACTAAACTTTATAATATTGCTTAAACATCAAATTGGATGCCTAGGTCAGAGTATTTCAAAATTGGATTATTGTTTCAAACCATACATTATTTTGGTCTTTTTATGACAATTATGTCAGGTTTAAAAATAACATGGAATAAAAATTTAGAGAATTAAAAACTGGCTTTTAATATTATTCTAAATAACTGAATTTTATAAAATGAAAAGCTCACTTTCTGATCATGATGGGAGTCACTAAGAGACACAGGAGAATGTAAGTCTATTGGAACTACCAAGAAAAAATAACAAGCTTAATCCATAATTTAAAATAAAATCAGCACTCATAGTCTCTGAGATATTTTTATATTTTCCTGGTAAAATACTGAAAATCTAAATTAAAAGAAGTCAAAATAATTGCTGTAATTAACATGCTTGTGGCCCTCTTCAAATACACTTGAGTGTTTCTTCATATCCTGAAAAAATACATATTATGTATATCTTCAACAGTAAATCAATGAGAAACTTAAGAATAGATACAGCTGAGATGTACATTATTTACTAGTGGTTTATTTCAATGGTTTTACTCTCATTTAGATTATTCTCACATGCCTCATATCGAAGTTTTATTTTGTATTTGCAAATGTATCTTATACACATATAAATTATTCTTAAATTTTTCGAAGGCTAAGTTTTAATACAACTGACATTCTAATTATGATATGTATCTATTTTTGCAAATGACAGAAATGTAAGTTATCTGACGGTAACACGTTATTTTCTAGTTAACTTCAAAAAGGTAAAATAAGTTAGTAGAGTTTCATGAACTTTCTTTAGTACTAAAATAGACTTTCGAAAATTTGGAAGAAAATGCGATAAGTTCATAATGCAAATTTTAAAGTCAATAAATATAAAGTAATCCAGCTCAGAACTTACTAAAATAAATGCATTGCATCATGGATAGTAAGGAAAATGAAAAACTAAAGTTTTTCATACAGAATAAGCATTAAATCAGAATGCCATGCTTGTCAAAGCAATCTGTCAGAGATTTCAGAGATAAAAAGAAATTCCAGCCTTTTTATCACATAGATTACACAAATTATATATTTTCCCGTGATATATAAATTATATATTTATTATATATTTATTATTGCACATTTATTATTTATTATATTATATATATTATTATATATTTATTATATATCCCGTGATATCAATTATATATTTTCCCGAGAAGCCCACATGTGAGAGAATTTTGCATATTTTGAAAAATTTACTCACATTTCTTCATAAGTTTCCCTGGTAATTAAATGACTACTTTTTTCTAATTAACTTTGTTTATAGGAACATTGAACAAAGCTTATCTTCATGTCAGAATGTAATTTTGCTACATGGAGCAGAGTGCCCTAGAATTTAGGCTTCTACTATTCCAGGGCAACATCTTCCTTAATAATATCATTTCAGAAGGGTGTTGAGGAAATCATTTCTGAGTCACAAAGCTGAATCGACATGTATTTAGTCTTTAAAACAATTTACTTAATGGCACAATTAATAACAGCTAAACTGTGAAAGACATTGAAATATCCATCAACAGTCCAATGGATACAAAACCTGTGTTGCATGTGCACAATGGCTTACTGCATTACTATAAAGACAGATAAATTTGAGGCTTTTGCAAGTAAATGGACTCAACATGAAACCATAATGCTGAGCAAAGTAACTCAAACTGAACAGCTGAAATGTTGCATGGTTTCTTCAGTATGAGAAACCAAAAACCCAAACATACAGGCAATTTTTAGAACCAAATGTGGGTGTGACAGTGGACGTGGGTGGGTGCAGGGATGGGGAAGGGAATGGGATGGTCAATAAGAGGATGGGTATTTTGGTGATCCTTTCCCTGTTATTAGATGTCAAACTATATGTCTACAGGTGCAATTACACTAAAATTCTATCATATTCTTTCATATAAATTCCGTGTAAAAATACTCAAAGTCATGCTTGTGGACTAGTAACTACTTATTGCTTTTAGCTGAAGGTATGTAGTAAGATAGGAAAGAGAGAGAGAGAGAGAGAGAGAGAGAGAGAGAGAGAGAGAGAGAGAGAGAGGCAGACAATTACAAATGTGTATTACTATAGATACAGATGTAACACACATACGTATTTCTATTCATTATTACAACTCAAAGTTTATCCAAAGTGAAGAGAGCTCTGTTTTCAGAAGAACTGAGAATGAATATTTCATGGCTTTTCTTTGTTTACTTCTTTTTTACCTGTTTCTAGTGATGTAAGGACATAATCAAGGACCGTAACCACGCTAGGCATGCACCAAGCTGCATCACAGCCACACAACTTACAGTTTTGATCAAAATAATTTCTGGGCATCTTGTTATTGTTTTTATTTTTATTTTTTTTTTGACTGTCTGACTATGTAGTCTGTGGAGCAAAATTTCCTTTTGCCTTATTATGTTTCTCTCTCCTCAGTATTGGGCTACATTTTCATAGTGACCACTTTAAAAATGTTTATCTCCTTATTCTACTAGATGTGAGAAATAGTGCATTCATTCAACAATTACTAATAAATGGACTATTCGTGTTCTATGGAACACATCTGGTAAAAATGATGCAAAAGGGTACACTTTTTGCCCTTCAATAATCCATTTTAATAGAAATTTATTCTATAAAGAAATAAGTGGAATTGTAGGAAATCAACTGAGTAAGTAGAAAAGCATAGACAGATATTAGTCGGAACTCTTGTTATTATTGTCCTATGTATCATGGTAATAGTGACAATAAAGTTTTCTGAGACTCTATTCTACCTTTAAAATGTACTTTTCCAATTTTTCAAGAAGATCATTACTCAAGAAATTTAAGCTTTCTATAAAACATTCTTTCCTGAGATCATTTATATGAGGACTGTACTTATTTTAGAACATCAAAATATATTCTAAGGTCATAAACATTGCTATATATTCAGCACTGGTAATGCATATTTAAATTGCATATTTAAATATATGCATTGTCTTTTGAAATAGTACTATTTTCTTATTCTAAGTCAACCTGGATTACGTAAACTTGAATTTTATAAATCTGAACCATTTACGTGGATGTGTCATTAAAATTTATAATATCAAAATCTTAAGGTCATATTTGTTGGAAATAATAACTTCTAAATGTGTTTTGCTTGAATATTTGTATATCTATGGTGCTAAGTTATATATTTTCCATGATTTAAGGATGACATTTTGCTTCAAAAACTCACGTTGAAGTTTCTCCCAATATTAAAGTAGATGGAAATTTATTTTTACATGATATTTACAGGTAGAGGCATTTGGGAAGTGATTAGAAATAAAGTCATTGGCATAAAACTTCTATGATTGAATTCTAAGAGATTTCAAAAAGAAAAGAGAGAAACGGAGGACGCACTCACGTGTAGCTCCCAGTGTTTCCTGCCAGGCAATGGCCTGAGCCTCCTCCAAACTCTATCTGATAGAAGCTTGCTCACTGCAAAGGTGGCCCTTCCACCTAATTCCAGAAACCAAACATTTTTTTCTAAAAGTGCTGGTAATATACATACTCTATAGTCAGTTACACTAAAAAGCTTTCAAACTCTTGAGCTCTACAAAGTTCAATTAAATGTTTTTAGTATCTTTTCCTTTAACTCAATATTTTTGATTGACACGTGATTTTAATTTTCTTATTCTCAACATAATCAACACATGTACATTGTATGAATTTAATTCAAGTTTCAAAAGTGAATATTACTATAACTTGCTAAATGATGAAAACTTCATCTTACTAAAGATGAAACTTCTATCTTATTTATTGAATGCCAAATTATCCATGGATTTTATATTTTACTGGCAGTTACTTTTTAAATACCCAGACCTGTGTGATGAAAATTGTTATGTCTACATTCTATGCTTGATAAGTGAAAAAAAATGTTTATCTTGTTCTTTGTTAAAACAGATGAAAAATTTAAATACAGTACGCGGAGCTGATGATAAGTATGTTTGAAAAAATATACAAACTACTTTAAACTATGAAATTTGTATTGTATGGCTGAGCTTACCCTGACCTAATAATAATAATTCCAGTGACTACTTCAAAATTGTAGTTTACGATACATTGCAGACTGTAAGTTACAATGCAAAAGCTACACTTAGAATTTACTAAGGCAGCAAATACTAGTATTCTCACCCTACAGACACATAAAAATGTAACCAGGTGAGGTGATACGCATTCCACCTTCAGTCGAGTAGTTGTTTCACATTGAACATATCTACCAAGTCATTGATTTGTATGCCGGAGAGCAATAACATAAAGAATAAATTTAAAAAGAAAAGAAGAAATCCAAGTATGAATGAAAAACGAATACCTACAATGAGCAACATGACAAAAGCCAAGCATACACAACAATGGTATGTAAAATACTCCAGTTAGCTAGATACTATCTGCATAATATGCAGTACTTGAGATGTGAGAGAAATATACCTTATGAAGGTCTCATGTCAAGATTATCTTGAATTCATTGTCAGAATATTAGCAACAACATCATGAGGAAGAGTGATTTGGACTGAAGTTGATAGAAACAGAAAAAAAAAAGAATAAGGTAGTTAGTTAACTAATGGCTCAGCCACATATGAGACTTGTCATAAATTTGAACAGAAAAACTTCGAGCAGGATATTGTGAAATGGCAGACTTTACAGAAGAGTGTGGGAAACTTTACAAAGATAAGGACATCTATGAAAATAAAAATTGCTTGATTTTTTTTGACTGGGGAAGGTTATAGCCAAAGTGTCACATACTTTTAAAAGCATGAAAGTTGATTAATGTTTTTAGAAATGTTTGAAAGCACAAGGAAATGATGGAAAATATAGAACTGGATTATGATTCAATTAACTGGATGTAATTAAACCCGTCAGTTCAATTTCCAAAAAACAGTAAGCTGTTCATTTCTTCCATAAGGAAAAGCAGAATATATTTTATCACTTGCTTATAACAACTCACAAATGTTACATAGATGTAACTTTTATAATTTTTATATATTTTATAAGGCAAAATAACAATATGGTATGATGAATTATTGGAAAAGATATAGATACTTCTACCATTTTGAATAGAGCCTGATTCTTTTAAGATTGTGAATTCAATGAGGGCTTATACACCAGATATAAAACATATAATGAGATATATAGGTTTGATATTTATATTTTTCATACTTTCCATTTAAGTTCCAATAGTAGAGAGGAGCGTTGAGATCAGGAAACTTAGTTTTTCTTTTAGATTTTTATGCATTTTATATATTTCATAATTTTGTTGTATTAAAAAAGTAAGATTTAATTAATATGATTGTGTAGTTTGTTTCACAAATTGAGCAAAAGGTGACTTTGTGGCTTTACTATAATACTCTACAAGGAGAAGATAAGATTTATGATGTATCTATATGAAAGTGCTTTTGTGTAATGTACATTCTTGGACTATAAAATTATCCTTGGTATCTGGTTGATAATAACAAACTACCTGCCCTAGGAAATGTTACAATCCACTATTCTGGTTTTTCTACAGTACAATATAAGTGTTATTCACAAGTGCCTTTTAAATGGAAGTGATTTGTCATTTAAATTTTCCTAGATACTGACAAAGGAGTGTAACTAAGGATGAGGAGATTTTTTAATTATTCTCCTTCATTTTAAAGAATTCTAAAAAAATGATGTAGTCAAACAAGTAAAATTAAATAAATAAAAGGATATGGAGTGTCTTATGTTCCATTTCTAACTTTATTCAACTTTAAAAATATGTATGACAAAGTTTTTGTTCTGTTTATAATTCTCTTAAAGCGAGACACACATACAAATATACAAATTGGTTTCATAATCTTTAAAGAAATTACTAACAACATGTTAATGTTTTTACCTTGAAAAAATAAAGCACTGGTTAGAAAATGGCAATAATTTCATGCACTTTTTTGAACACTGGAGAAAAAAACCCAAGGATACTCTAGTACTAAGCTACACCTCCCGATCTGTATCTATCTATCTATCTATCTATCTATCTATCTATCTATTTTATTTATTTATTTGGACAGGGTGTGGGTAATTTGCCCATGTTAGCAACTATCTTGTGACCCTATGGCCATCTTGGCGCTGGGACTAGGAGTATGCATCATTATACCTCGTGCGTATGGTTTGATTACTACAGTGGCTTGTATATGTGTAGCCCCTTCCAAATTCGTGTCTAAAAGACCACTCCCACTGTAATTAGGTCACAGTAGGACACATTAGTGCACGTAGAAAACTGATTCCTGAAAGCTCCCTTGCCGTTTCCACTTCGTAGTGGCATGAATTACAGTCATATGAAAGAGGAAACAGCCTTCATCTGACAAGGATTACTTCTGCTTTCCTGTTCTTGAAATTTCTGTCCTGAAAACTGTGAGGCATTAAGTGTCTGTTGTTTGTAAACTAACCAATTGATGTTATTTTGCTATAACCAGACAATTATCATGCATCGGAGAGAAGTTATATTAGTTAATGGGACTTCAAATAAAATGATTAAATTATTTTTTCTCAAAAATAATGCAAAATATTTAGCTTAGATCTTGCATTAATTTAAGTCGAAAATGTAGAAAACAAAGCAGAGGATAGAAGGCCTTGGAATCTGATGTTAGAGCCTTGGGTCCAAAAAAAAAGATAAGTTAGGATTCATCTTCTATCTAATTAGAAATAGACCTTTGTGGCTGGAAGAGTTCTAACAAGTACATCAATCACAGAAGTTACGGGATGCTGTGTTTCTATTTTTAGATGATGTTCTGAGAGACTTATGTCGACTCAGGAAATTTTCCTGTTAAATTCATATAATTAAAAACAGGTGTATGGTATCATTAAGTCATAATGCAAGAATCATTAACCAATGGTCTCTCACAAAACTGTTTCATTCTCATTAAATATCATTTTATAATACAGTCACACCATTTTTTCATAAAACACAGAAATTTACATTAATCCTTATGATATGTAACAGTATTATCCTTTTGTTTATCTGAGGACAGGTTTGAGTATCTGAAAGGTTTTTTTACCTTTTATTTTTTCTTTCTTTTAAATTGTTTGCCTGTTTGCTGAATGCATCTGTTCTGTACCATCTGTGTGTCTTTTTTTCCATATACTCCATGTCTTTATGCAAGTCATTAATATAAATATTGAATAAGACCAGCCCCATGACAGATGGTGAGAGGCTTCAATCACAGTAGATATTACAGATAATCATATGTACTTAAATATCAGCAGCTTAACCAGAAAAGAAACAGTAAAATTATATTAGCATATAATCCATAGCTCTTTATTTTTTTGCAAGCACTTATGAATTCAGTGTAATCCAAAGGCAACACCAAAACACATATGAATAAAATGAACTCCTGTAACTGCCATATTTCCAGCACTATCTCTATCAAAAGATCAAAGAAATGATTCAAAACTTACAATGAAGTTTGTTTTTGGATATATGTATGCAAATGTATGTGTATATAGGTACATATACATACATGCATTTTATACACACACACACACACACACACACACACATATGTAAGGAGAGAATTTGCTATTTTCTGCTGCATAAAGATTAACCAAATTCACTAAAAATCAATCAGAGAAATCTCTATTATTATCTCCAAATATTACTACTTTTATGTGTATACCAGATCAGTAATAATAATAATAATAATAATAATAGCAGTAGGTTAGTTGAAAGATGACAGTGTTGAGTTTTTTCTGTGCTTGGTATTGATGTGTCTTGTTAATTATCAAAAGACACGTTGGCAGTCCAACTGTCTTATAAGACCTGTTCTAAATTAGGTACTTAATGTGAAGCAATTAAAAGAGGACTAGATTGTGAGTAGTCTTTCAGTGGGCTCTATTTTTTGCTTTTCTGATAAAACGCTAAGCAGTCTAATAGTTGTATCAGGGGTAGTTTCAGATAAAAAAGAACAATGTCTGAGCATTTGAAATTAGCTCTTTGATATGATTTTTAAGATGACAATAACTGTATTTCCGGTATAGAAAAGACATTGATAATCCACAAAATGTGTGTCAAGGAAGTTACTCAAATTACTACCCATATCCCGGTGTAATCTAACTTATGGAGATAGTAAGGTATTGGAGAACAAGATATTTTCTGTCATAATTAGTTTAAAAAATAAAGTATAATGTAATCATTTGCTAACTTTTAAATTTGCTTAAATATCCTGCTTAAAGAAAACAATTGCTTTAAATTAGAAAATAAAGTTTACCATAAGAAATCCAAGAGTTTCTGTAAGTGCCTAGAAAAACAACTATACCAAGACAATATGTTACCTCCTACAGCTCAGGGATGTCATTTCTGAAAATTAAACTTAAAATTCATCATGGTGGCACATGTCTTACAAAGAAAACTGAACTTCTGATTTCATAGGGTCTTATTTGGAAAGTAAAACTTTGAAAAAGAAGCGAATTACTAAAATTTGTTCTTAGAAATTATTTGTAAAATAAGATGTTGCTGCAGACGCTGAAACTCTTAGCTCAGATATTCCTCCTTTGCTCTAGAAACATTCTTCTCTGCATAAAGAACTGGTTGGGTCCTAGTCATAAGTAGCTGCTTTGCAAAGAACTGGTGAACCTAATACAGGAAACCTAATCCTTCTCTGCTTATCACCTGTATGTTAGTTTGTGTATTTCCCAGTAGACCCTTTCCAGTAAGTTACAAAATATCACCAAAAAAGGGAGCAGTACATACTAAGAGCATGGAAACTGCCGCCAAGGTAGATTTACAGAAATGTAAAGGGTGTTTGAGAAAGGATCTCAAGTGCGCATAAACAGGGTACATAGAAGAAACATAAAAGTAGGCTGACTATATTTATGTGGGAGAGGATAGCAAAAATTCAGCCTTCTAAAAGGACTTAAGACAAACCATAGTTGGTGACAGGCTACCTGAACCAAAAGTTGGCCTATGCCAAATGCAGGAAAATAACAAAACTCTTTCCACATAGGTTAGAGAGTAACCCAAAAACATTGTAGAGGTGCTAGAATGGTAGAGTCAAATATTAGGCAAGTTCTGCTTACAATTTATTTCTGTATAAAGTGGCCATAAAATTATTCCCCAAAGGATAAGAAATACACATTCAAGAAGAAAGCCAGCACCCACGTATGGCAGTTGTTTTTTGGTCAGGATATTTCTAATGTTGGACTCTACTCCTTGATTTCAATGGAAATGATGCAATTCTGAGTTGTCTTCACTTTTTAAATTACTATTTCATCTCCGGCAGTTTAGTGATCCTCTGCAACATTTTAATCAATAATATTTTAAATAACTTTTTATTTCATGTACATCTCCTCTCATTGAGAATCTCATGTGATGAAAAATATTTGAAATAGTCACAGAGACAAATTTTGTTTAATCCAGTTTACATCATCATACTACTCTTACCTATGCCAGATATTCAATAAGAGAAATAAATCCATGCAGACAGACTTAGAAAAGTTTACTTTAGAAATCCATTCTTACCTCATTAACTTAATATACCTTAAATTGGATAGATTAATTTTGCTGCTTAATTATTAATTTAAAATATTACAGTCACCTCTCTAGTTTCTATTACTGTACTAATCAATTGGATAAATACAATTAATGAGAACAATAAATATTTCCATTTGCTTAATATCGGAGTTTCAGAACATGTATCAAATTAAAGAGTATTTTACCCCCATATCACTTTGAGAGTATGTACTATTACGCCCAAATATTTAAGGCAGGAGAGTATTCACTGCATTAATTTCCTTTCTCCGCAGCATTAATTCCATCAGTTCTTCCTAATAATGATAACCTGTTTTCTGGGCAGAATTCCAAATAAGACTATTTCATATATAAGGCACTACATATATCTATATATCAATAGATATAGATATAAATGTATATGTGTGAAATCTGAACCAAACGCAAACATTTGTCAAGTTAAAATACTCAAGGGTAATCTTAGGTTGTAGTATGAAAGTCGAGAGACTTCACTGAGAATAACGGTAAGGCAAAGAGATAAGGTGAGAAAAGACACCAGATAGTTCAACGTTGTAGGTTAGCAATAAAGTGTTCGTGGTTGGTGGGTATTTTCACAAATGAATTTCCGATTAAATTTACATCTACTCTAATTCACGGTGCTGCATTCTTATTTAATTCTTGATCTTTTAATTTGTCAACTAAAATAATTGTATTAATCAGCATATATTACTTTATTTTCTTTGAATTATTTTCTACATGCAAGCGTAGACAAAATTATTTTCTTTAAATGTGTAAGAAAAACTATTGCAGAAAACTGTGTATAAGTGTAAAAAATAACACACACACACACACACACACACACACAGAGAGAGAGAGAGAGAGAGAGAGAGAGAGAGAGAGAGAGAGAGAGAGAAACGAACTCGATATACTGACTTAGCCTTTTCCAAGACTTGCAAGTCTGACTCTCACGCAATTCTCCTGACTCAAGAGGTTGGTGTCAGGCCTTGATTGTGTTTTGATGTTTGTGCAACTCCACAATTGAATTCAATTTTAAGCAGTCAAAACAGACATTTGTCACGGTGTTTGCATCCGTTGTCCTGTGGCACCCTTCTCACTTAATCTTCCAAGTAGGAGAGCTGCTGGCAAAGCAGGAGGGACCAAGGCAAGCTGCTGTGACCTACAGGAATCATGTCACAGGCAATTACCGTAATTTATAAAGATCACTCGACGCTCACTGGTGCGGTTGCTGCACACCAGTTGAATTGTGCTGGAGTGTTTAAGTAAATATTTGCACGCAACCTGAAGCTTTTGAGAATTTCCATGTCAACTGTGGATCCCTTGTCATGAAATATTCAGTACATGAAATGTCTCCTGGGGTGCCGAGGGGTGGGTTTTCTCTCTGATTTGATTAGCAGTGATGATTCTTTCATGAGCTGCGAATGTCTTTCTAGATTAGCATCATCTAGATTCTCTGATCTTGTCACGGAAAAGGAAGACTCTGGGGACGGTGACTTATGAACGTGTTAAGACAGTGGATCTAACAATCTATGCAGTGTTTCCAAACACGATTTTACTTTCCATTCAAATCAGGTTAAATAAAATCCATTTAAACTGGAAATCTGCTAGTACAAATCAGAAACCTAGAGGTAAATTTGAAAGTATCTGGAAGAAATTCAAATCTAGAAATGATGTAAACCCTGACTTTCTTATTCCTCTTTATAATGGGTTGTGAATATTTAAACATTTGACACAATTCTAAAATCTAACACTGTTTTATTTCATAAAAATTCTTGTGTTATATGTATTTGCCTTTGGTAATTTATATACTGTTGCCACCAAAGCTCTTGAATCAAACATAACATTTTTGTAATTAAAGTCACATATATTTCATATAGAATCAATACAAAATAAATTAGGATGTGATACACATATACACAGTCATCCAAGTTTAATCTAATTAATACCTATCTCAAATAAGTACTAATAAAAATAACAACATGTCAGAAAAAAAAGATAATATATTTCTTACCTCTCTGTCTTATTAAATCATGTATAATATGAAATGTATACCTCATATCTAGGAGAAAATGTAAATCAATTTACATGTACCTATAAGACATTCATTTGAACCCTATGCTAATATTTCTAAAGTCGATTTCATCATTTATTGTTAATTATTTTTATATAAGTTACAAAAACATTCTCTGTACTTACTAATGTCAACTTGCCATGAATTTTGGTAACATTTCTATAATCATGCTTGTTTTTAATCTGTTAGTACTGATCTTACTCTGTGTTATCCAGAAGCCCTTCATACAAGAGAAGAGCATAATATTTGCTCAGAGCTGCTTTGGAAAGCACTGTTCACAGTTTTGAAAACAGAATCTAATTATTTAGATAATGTTTAATAAATTGAAAATATTGTTACTCCAAAGAGCTGTAACAGTGTTTTATTTCATTATCTGTGAATTAAATTTATTTTCCACTGGTAGATAAAATATTAATCTCACATATGCTAATAGTGCATAGCGTGACGCACTAGTAGATGCATATATTTCAGAATCTTTTCCAGGACAACCATTTATCTTGTCTACTGGTTAAAACATTCAAGCTCAATGTGACCATTGTCTATCACATATATACATATACAAATAAAAGTATAAAAAAATACATTGAAAATCTTTTCCACAAGCTTTTTAAAAAAATATACAGGGTGTCACTGTATATCACCCTCCCATACAACAGCAGACCACAATTCTTTACCTAAAAGTAACACAGGCCGCCTTTTTCAACCCTTTGTCCTTCCCCTTATTTCCTCATTTTCTCAAAATCTTTAGTAACCACAATTTGTTTTCAATGCTTTTCTCTCTTTATTGATATGTGTGAGTGCAATACATAAAGTTTACATAGGTCTTACACAGTGTGGCAAAGTTACTAATCCTTCTCTTCTCTCTTTTAGACCCTCCCCCTCCATCCCCCTCTCCTCCGGTTAGCATTATTCCCCAAATTAAGTTCTATGAAATAATTGTGCTCTGGGTCTCCCATATCACAGAAAACATTCAATATTTCACCTTCTGCTTCTGACTCACTTCACTAAGCATGATGATCTCAAGTTGCCTCCATTTACCTACAAAAGCCTCCAATATATCTGTCTTTATACCTGAGTAGTATTTCATTGTGTATAAATAACACAATTTGTGTATCCATTGGTCTATTGATGGGTATTTTGGTGCCTTCCACACTTTAGTTATTGTTAGTTGTGCTGCTACGAACATGGGCATACATGCATCTCTGTTATCTGTTCTTTTTAACTCTTTTGGGAAAATTCCCAGAAAAAGTATCACTGGAACGAAGGGGATGTTTATTTCCCGTCTTTTGAGAGATTTCCATACTGCTTTCCATAGTGTCTGTGCCAGTTTACATTCCCACCAGCCGTTCAGGAGGGTTCAAGGGCTACTTGTCTCTCAAAGCCTAGCTTATTGCATTTAATCTTTCATCTAATTGGGAGCAAATGACAAAACTTAATCTTTTGTACATCCCTGAGCAGTGTTCTATTGTGTATATTTACAACAAATGTTAATCCATTTATTTAAGTTTGTTTCCATTTGTTAGTTACTTAGTTCCTAGTTGTTTAAATAAGGAGGAGAATGTAGATGTCTCTTTCATAGATTCACTTCGTTTTCCTTTGGATATATATCTACTACTGGCATTGCTATATCACGTAATACAGATATTTTCAATTTTTAAAAGTGTTTCCAAAATTGTCTTCCGCAATGATTGCACTGATTTATATTGTCGCCAAAAGGAGTGTGAAAGTATTCTACCTTATCCACACTCTTGACAGCACTTCACCTTTAGTTATTTTATTGAGTCATGTTATATTAAAGTGAGGTACAAATACTTCTTAATTGAACAATTTGTTTTCTTTGAAAATAATTTCTGTCCAATGCTATACAATAAAGCACATTTTACGATACCATTAAGACTATTGTGCGTCCACTTGGGAATCTGAATTCTAATTCTAAGTTGAGAAACTTCAAAACTGTGAAGGCATGACACATGAGCAAGGATTTTATAGTTTGATTTTTTAATTTTCAATTTCAAATTTGAAATTTTAAAATTGTCACCTTGTTAGAATAAATATTTAAATTTGATTGGACTATGACATGAGTAGTATATTTAATCTTTTAATGCTGCCTTAACAAAATATGACAAACTATTGCTTTTAAATAAGACGAATGCATTGTTTCAACAATCATTGAGCTAGAATTCCATAATCACTCAATTACTTTTTTCTGTTTCTTATTTCAGTAGCTACAATCAAGCTATTTGTAGCCAAGCTCTTGTCAGGAAGCTCCTGGGAAGATTCTATTTCCAAGTTCATTCAGGTTATTGGCAGAATTCAGGTCCATATGGTTTTAGTACTAACTTCTCTCTGACCTGGGATCATCCTGAACCCTCACAGACTTCCTACAAGACCTAACTGTGACACACTAATTTTCATTATTGACGACAAGAAGTGAAGTCTTTTACAAAATGCGAGTCTCACAGCAATCTCCTTTTCTTTTTCAAATTCAAATTTCCCAGAAGCTACCTTCTGTCTCTTAATACATAATAGCTGACCACATCATGAGAAATTTTACGAATTCATGGAAATAGATCTGTGTACCTGAATAACCCTAAGTAAAGTTTCTGTTTTAAGGTACATAATTTTAATTACATCTACAAGTCATTTTTTCCAAGTAATGAAAAATGATCATAATTTCTAATAAGGAGGAGATATGCAAGATTGATTATGTCTTTATTTATATTTAATTATACCTTTATATTTCCTGTAATGTGTCAGTAAATATTAAAAAAACAAGCTGGCTCTCCTAAAAAATCACAACTAAATGTGTTGAATTTATTCATTATGTTTATAATAAATAATCCAAGTATATATCAGATTGCAAGGTATTGGTATAATTTCAAAGGCAATACAATTTCTCCCCTGAAGTGGTGTAAACTACTTTTATAACACCCATTTATGTACATAAAATTAAGAAAGCAAAATTCTACTTTTTATAAAAAGAATTAAGATTTTAATAAAAATTATAGTAATAATTAATAGCACATATTCTTTACACAGATAATTATAGCAATGCTTTGGTCAAGAACAGATCACGTAAAATGATATTTTCTGGGAAAATCAAACATTAGATTTGTTCATATACACCACGGTGTTCGCATAATAATAATAAATCATCAAGAAGTGTAGTCCATACTCAGTCTTTAGTGATTTACAATTCATATTCTCATGGCTATATAGTTTAACCCTAGATATATGTATATCCTATGAAAAAATTTGAAATCATAATATTAAATATTAGTTTCTAGTTAAATGCATAAGAAAACTATAGGGGTTGTAATGTGTTTTTATGTGTTATGAATAAATATTTCATGCCATTAGAGATGAAATTTGTGAAATAAAAGATATTTATACATCTATAGCATATTTTATTTAATAAGATGCTCATATTTTTCACCAAAAATATACAAAAAGTATTGTAACATCCTAAGTCTGTTATTAATATTTAACTTTCTGAAATTATTTGGTAAAAGCTCAAAGAATTACTTCAATTCCTAACTGTATATAGGTAATATCTGGATGAGAAATGCAATTTTTACTATGTATTGTCAGTATAATAAATATATTTGTAAAGTTTGTTGCAATTTACATTGTAGAAAACAAATTCCTAGAATAGATCTGAGTATCGTGGAAATAAGTGTTGTTATCCGTGCCATCATTTTATAACAAAATTTTCATTGACATGTAGCCTGCCTGGAAGCGGTCATGGATTTGTTTTATACTTAGAATTGCCTATCTTTATTCTAGTTACGAATAACATTGATAAATTTAAAAATGCTATTTTAATATAATAGCTATAATATCCAACTAAGTAAAATCTAAACTATAAAAATTACAAAAAAGTCAATGTATATTACTAGAAAATATAGTTGCAACCTAGTTAAGATTTGCAGAAAATATTTTAATATTTTGAGCTTTTCCAATGGAATATAAATGGTTTAAATATGATTCCTGTTCTTGCATACTGAATGTAATTATTTTGTTGTCATTGCAGTTATTCATGGAATACATATTTCATACCTGAAGTACAAAAGAGTTACGGAAAATGAAGTTTCATAAGTCTAAGACAAATATCAGAAATAATAATATTTAATATTAATAAGAGCACTTCAATGAGACACCCTGCACTAAATGCACATCATATATTATTTAGTGTAGTCATCATGAAAGCACTGAAAGATAATGTATTGGTTTCTTGCGGACACTTTAACAAGTTAGCAGAAACTGTATAGCTTGAAAATCATCATTTATTGCGTAGAGTGCCGGAAGTGAGAAGTAGACACAGTCCAGGCTTCAATAATGACTGGTCTGAAACCAGCAGTTACTGGCTTCCTCTCCACTTGTACCAGCTGCCCGGTCATTCTTGGTGTGCCATGGCTTTCAGGTACAGTGCTTAGTCTCTGACTTCCTGGTCACTTGATGTCTTCTGTGCTTAGCTCTATCTTCACACGATGTTTTCTTCTTAAGACACTCCTACGATGGCTGAGGGATCCACTCTACTCTGGTAATCCTTATCTTGACTTGCAACGATCTCGTTTCCAAAAAAAGGTGACACTCAGGTATTTGGTAAAGAGGGGAAAGGTGTTGTTTGACTTTTCCATACACTTTAGAGCAATAGAAATCAACACATAGGAGGCATCAGATTATTCAAGAGTATTCATAATAAAATAAGTAAAGTGGGACTGCTAATGATAAAATTTAGCAAAATATTAGACAATGACTTTAAACCTTGACATTGTCAAAGTAAAATATACATGATTTATCATCATGCTACATTTCAATTAGAGCCATGATTTAAAAATTTTTTTCTGAAGAAATTCACACTGCAAATTTAATAATCCTCTCATATTGGAAGTTGAGGAAGTTACTGAGGACTGAAAGAGCACAGGAAGCACACTAACAAAAGAGAGTCTTAGAGGACAAAGTAGTAGAACACCAATGTGCTATGAGACTCGAGTGTTTATTATGTGCAACCGAGACTAAGAAGCCCAATAAGTAGGATTATGTGTGTAATAGAGACTTCACGGTTCTAGTAAAGTGTGAAGAACTCTGTAGTGCATTTGAATATAATGAAAAAGATAGAAGTTATAATAGATGCTCAAAAAAATCAAAGTCTTGAGAGTAATATATAAACAATAATCATCAGCTCATTTGCATAACTGGGTTCAAGATGAGTACAAAAACAGAAGTTGTCAACAATAAATCTGTATTCTTTCAAATGCAGAAGTCCAAAGCTAAATGACATTTTTGAAACATAGTAACTATAGGTTAATATTATAACAATAAATATCCCATTATATTTAATTTTAAAATTTGCATAATGTGTAAACTAATCTATTGAGATCTATTATGAAAATATAAAATTACCTTTAAAATAATGTTAATTATGCTATGTATTAATGATTACATTGATTTTGCTGTCCAAAAGTAAGGAAACATTTGATATTTGTTGGGTAGAGAGTTTGTTACATTCCTTATTGATAAGTTGACAGTTAAAAAAAAAACAAATTACTCTCTTTAATAATCATGTACATATTTAAGTTTATTTTCAAAATAATGCTTGAATTATGTATATAATATTACACATTTGCATTAGATTTTCTAACTTATTAATTTACTTCTGAGTTCCTGAATTAGTGAAACAGACTTATACGTTGGTAACATAAAAATGCTAAAATACACATAAAATCCAAACAACCAATAGTGACAAAATAATGAGAAATGACAATAGGATGGTTCATCATGAGGCTTCTAATGGCTCCTGATGTGACGTTATTGTTCCTAATTTGTTTTAAGCTTTTCAAGATATTTTAATTGTTGCTGTTAGAGTCACTTTTACATATATATATATATGTGTGTGTGTGTGTGTGTGTGTGTGTGTGTAAATATATATATATATATATATATATATATATATGTGTATACATACATATATATTTACATATATATACATATATTTGGTGCTAGACATTCTAACTGGGTGTCAATATATTTATTTTTATTTATTAGCAATTATCCAAATTAACTGGAGAGATGCACCTTAAAAATATATTACTCCCCAAGAATCTCCCTAACACTGAACATGAACTCTCTCTGCTACCTCTTGTTGATTACCCAGGTGTGATTGGTGTGATGTTTCTTAGCGTTGTCTGAAATATACAATCTTGAGACCAGCTTGATTTAGTATCTCAGAGCAGAAAGACTATTTCAAAGCCACAGAATATGAATTCATTTTTTTATTTCTAAAATGTACAGATGACCCTTTAATGTGCTTTCTCTTTTTGGTGAAAGAATTCATTAAATTAGTGCTATTCAATCCCATTCAAATTGTAGCTGGCACCTACAAATATGTAATGAAGTCACCTCTTTCAATGGAAAGTCATGAAAGTTGTTCCTTGAGGCCAAAATCAGGTGCAGAATTTACAAAATGGTAAGGTAAATCATACTGAAATCCGGTTTTGTTGGAACACAAATATTATGGCTATGGGGAGTAATACCAATCAAATATTAATGATATTTATTTTACATCTAAGGACAGAAATTTAGTGTGTAACAAAACGTCTAGTTTTAGATAGCATGTAAAGGCTGTGACTGTGATCATGGAAATTAAAACCTGAAAACAAGTGATTATTTTTGGTAACTTCATGCATAAGATATAAAGAAAAACAGCACCCGCCAACTGACACAGGACGTTGACTCAGATTACTAGGGCGGGTCTCACTTCGGCACCAAGTGTAATGGTATTACCGTTACATGAGGCAAACATCTTAAAATTAACCATTAACTCTAGTATCTATACACTGGTGCTCGTGGTTTTAAGCACTAGACAACAAAGTCTACCAACTCAAAGAATCCGGGGAGCTGGATTTCTAAGAGCACATGATGAGTAGATGACGAGCACGCAGAGATGATAGAGAGGTGGCAAATCAGCAAGATTATGAGAGGGAGAGAGAATTGAAATGTGTAAAATCGAAAATAACGCAACCTAAGTAGGATCCTGCGGCAGTTGTTGTTAGAATAAACTCTTTGGACAGAAAAGTACTCCTGAAGGAAATATATACACATCTGTGACAAAAGTGGTAAGTACATTATATTGTATTATATTATTATATTATTTGTAAAAACAATAGATTTTTAAAACAAACAAAACAAGTGTGCATTTTGGAACTTATGGCATTTTTATATATACGATACGTGACAGCAACGGTAAAAGTATAATTATGATGTTTAAATATATGTTGATAAATACTAACTTACTTAAAGTAGAGCTTTGACATATGAAAGAGATGATCTATAATCTCTAAACCCTAGAAGCAACCATCAAAATAATACAATGAATATTATAACTAAAAACCCAAAGCAACATAATTTAATTATGAGAAAATATGTAGTTAATAAAAAATTTATAGATGAAAACATAAAACATTAAAAAGATCTAGTAGAACTAATAAAAACCAAGAAGGTCATGCATTTAAATGTAACTATATCAATAATTTTATTAGTATCATAGAGATGATAGAGATGATAATATTTTACTAACCTGTTTACACTAATATTTTCATAATTTTATTTATATATATTGAATTTATACCATAGCATATTTTGAAATATTATTTATGTCATGTATAATGCAATAAAACTAATATTTTCAAACACAGAAATACTAGAGTTAATTATTAATAGCACCCCCAAACAGCAACAACAAATTTAAATAAAATTGTTTAGGCAAACTAAAAGAGCTACCAGATGGAAATGTGGATATGTAAAAAAAGATACCAGAAACATTACATTAAATTTCAAATTCATTCATGGTGTTTCCATTAATAATGCCATAATTTATCTATCTATTATCTTTTCTTGGACTTTGGAGATTCTCAGATTTGGCTATTGCAAGTTTTTTCTAGTACAAACATTCACTTGCGTGTATTTTCTTGTAGGAAGAGTTTGGTAAATATCTAGAGTACAGCTATTATTATTGCATATATTGATGTTAGAATCTGATAATTAGCTCTATCAAACCTGTTAACTTGCTAAGCTAGTGAGTTGTCTTTCTCAAATTGGCACTACCCAGGGCTTTACATTTCTGACCATCCCTGCAGTTTTCTTATAGCAGCAGACATGTTAGAAAGTTCAACCTGAGAAAGACGCAACACTACTCCTAACAGTTAAATATCGGAATGGCCCTTTTGGCCACCAATAGAAGATTATATAAAGAATAGATAGATGATTCATATGCATAATGAATTATTGCTTTGCCATAAATTTTGGTAAGTTTGAACTAGGCCTAGTAGTGCAGGCCTATAATCCTAGTAGTCTTGGCCCAGCCTGGGGAATTTAGCAAGCTAGCAAGACCCTGTCTCAAAATCGAAAGAAAAAATCAACTCCACTTGTAGATCAATTTGAAAGGCCAGGAGTCAGGCTCAAGTACCACAGAAAAACCAATGATAGATTTGGTCATTTGTAGAGAAATGGATGCATCTTGAGACCATGGTTCTAAATGAGTTACATCAGACAGAAGAGATTAAATATCACATTGTTTCTCTAATATGAAAAAAATCAAAGTATACAGAAGTAAAGAAGTAAAATAAAAAAAAAATAAAAGAATGATGCCAGGACACAGGAAGATAGATTGTGTGGAAAGATAAAAATGATGTTTTGGGGTAGAAATGGGTGGCAAGGAGAAATGGATGTAAAAACTATGTAGATGTGAAATGTACATGTACAAATTCCCCAAGAGCAGTAAAATTACTATGTATCACAAATATGTTCCCCAAGAGAGTGAATTTGAGTAGAAAGGGAATAGAGAAGAGATGAACAAGGGGAGGAAAAGAGGAAGAAAAATTACTAGTATATGATGCTATTTGGTTTGGATTTGGAATATTCTCCAAAAGCTTTATGGTTGAAAGGTAATTTGATCTACTGATTTCTTGTGCTGTGAGGGAGGCCTGATCGGAAGAGACAGATCACTGGGACTTGGCCCAGAAGTATCAGGTCACTGGGACATGACACGAAGAATGTATGTTAGCTGTTCCTGTCCCTGCTCTCTTCACTACCTCTTTACTATACCAGAAATAGCTTGTCTGTCACTAGGCTTCTACCATGTATATCCCCCTCTGTCAACCTCGTATCAGTGGACAGGGGCTTCTGAAACTATGGTCTAAAATTAACCTTTCTTTTCTTAAGTTGTGAGTATTATTGGGTACTGTGACCCTGCAGTGGAAAAGTGACTAAGACAGATATGATACACACATGTACTTTTACATCCCTTTTCCTTCCCCACCCACATGTACCCCACCAGATCTTATTTCTGTATTCACAAAAATTGATCTACCTGGTTTTTAACATTACTCTTTTTGTTTGTTTGTTTGTTTTTACTTAAATATATGCATCAGTTCCTTAAGGTGAATGTAATTATTATGTCCCACAAGCATATGTTAAATATCATAATTATGAGACAGAAAAGGCAAGATCAACTACGCAAGCATATTAGGACCTCATCTTTCATCTGGACTGCTTACATATGTTGTCATGTGGACAGATTCAAAGCAAAGGCACAAGAATAAAAGACAGCAGCCAATGCATACAAAACAATAATCTTAAAGAATTAAAAACATCACTGATTTATAGCTTTAATGGATGGTTTTAGAGTCAATACCCTGAAACTTAATTTAGTTGATAAATTTAAAGGACAAGCAGATTTTGAATCAAAAGACAAAACCAACCATCTGAACCTGGAAAGACTGAGAAAGTATCTGTTAAAATTTGGATCTGGAATATTCATCAAATCCTAACATGTTTGGAAGGTGACTGGATTGTAGGAGTTAAATGCATCAGTGGATTGATCGTTTTTTGTTTGTAACAGACAGAAAAAGTCAAAGTGTCTTATATTTGGCTAAATTAAATAAACTCAATACTCTTCCATACATACACAGAATTATTCCCCTTTGTTGGCATAAATAGGGTAGTTCATCTTTTAAGGATAAGGTTAATGAGCAAATCAAATTTATAAGATGGACTGTTTCTAATTGAATGTGCTACCAGATGTCCATTTACAGTTCATTTGAAATGTAATCATGGTTAAATAATATACTGTTACGGTCATGTTTGTCTCTACATGTACTGATTATTTTTGGTTTAGGAAACTATTATGCACTGTTGTGATATTATATATTAAGTAATTTATCGTTAATATAAATATAAACTATCTTTGATACCTACGTATTTACCAAGAATCTACAAATGACATCAATGAAAATATTAAAGAAAATATTGTATTTCTTTAAGAGCTTTTAAAAACAGATATATGACTATTTTCCATTAAAATGTGACTGTAGATTTCTTACTATGTAACTACATCTCTTTACTTTCATAATGAAGTGAGTATAATTTTCATTAAGGTTTTTTCTAAAAATAAATTTTCTGTTTGAGAAATTTAATCAAAATCTGTTTCTGAAGATATATTTAAAATGACATTCCAGATTGTAGTTTGTCGATGCCTTTTATTAGAAGTAGTAAAACATTACAAAAAATAATTCTTTACATATTTAAATATTTACATTGGAGAAAGATCGCTACCATTGCTTTGTTTTTTGGCATCCTACTTATGAATATAAAGGGAGATTTAATCCACTGGCATTATTCTTTCTGAAATTTTTCCCAATTTTTTACTTTGCTGGATTCTTTTTTAACATATGTATATTTCTTATACTTTCTACATGACATAAAACTATCAAGAATAATATTTGCAACTATGAAGATATTTTATTATTTTTTAATTTTCAAAATTTACATGTCACAACCTCTTTCCCCCCTTTCCCTCAGAAAATTCCACAATAGTTAAACCACTGATAGGTTCTGTAGGTTAATTTTATTAGGAATGGTTAAGCCACTGATTGGCTCTTTGGACTAATTTTATTAGGCTTAAATTTAGAACACTTATTCTGTCAATACCTGAAATATCACTACTCTGGCTTAAGGTTTCTCTCATCGTTATGGTTCTGCCATACTAAATGTATTTATTAAATTCTCTCTAGTAAATGCCCATAAATCTATAAAACATAAAAGGACCTCCTCCTCTTCCAATATTTTTCTATTTTTCCAAAAATTCTCAGGAGATATTTGATGTAGAAGTTTTTTGTCATTTCTAGAGTTGAGGTACATTTAAATATGGATCGACATCAGAAACCTGAGATTACACTTTTAATAACAATTCTAGTTTTATGAGATTTCATTGTGATTATCCGCAATAAATGTACGCAACTTAATCCACAATGTTTCAATATTTCTCATATCAAATGACACAAGTCATAACAATAATGAGAATCTTGTATGCACTGTAACTCCAAAAAAGAAAAGGTTGTTTTTCAAAGTAACAATTAGAGTTGTTATGTTCTAATACTTTAAATGTAATGTTGCACTAAAGACATTCTATAGTGCACTCTTAAATTATTAATTTTTGTCCCTGTGATAAATAATAACAATGAAAATGATGAGCTTAAACAATTTTAATTTGTATATGTGCCTCTCTACTGTCCCGTGTGTGTGTGTGTGTGTGTGTGTGTGTGTGTGTGATGTGTAGTGTGTGTGTCTGTGTTTTGGCTTTTTTGTTTATAAATATACACACTTTGCTGTCAAGTGAGTAACTTAATAGTTTGGAAAAATTATTTTTATATGAGAATTTTAAAAATATTTTATTGATAATAAATATTTTTGAATTAGTGTTGTCTATAGTCTATAAAATTTTGACTGAACTATATTTACAGGTATTATCTTTGTTGTTTCAAAAAATCACCATGAGGTAAATTAAGCTTTTATATTTTCATATTTGTCTTGAATTTTGAACAAATTCCTAATTCAAATCTCAATATTCTATGACTAAGAAACATGTGTAAGACAAAAAAAGGCTCTCCCAATTTCTTATACACAAACTTTGTCTATTATTTTCATAAAACCCAAATGAGTCCAGTGTCTTCAATTCAAACATTATATATTTTAATTTATAGCAAAATACGACTAAGATGACATCTCATGAGGGTGAGTTTGGTATACACATAGAGAATTTTCAAGATAGGGAGTTTCCTATCAGCTCAGAAAACTGTCTCATGCTTTTTCCAGTGAATGCTTTCCATACAAGAGCATTTATTTTTATTTTATTTGTACTCAAAATAAGCTTTTTTCACAATCAAACATCATATAAATTTACAAATATACAGTAGTATGTGATTTGGACAGGTTGCTTAACACAGAAATGAGTTTGTTATCATGAATGTATCACCAAATTTTGTCTTTTTTAGGACTAAATAGTATAACATTTAATTAATAAGGGCCAAATTATTGATTTCTTCTCAAAGGCACTTTTTTCACCCTGAGCATAAATTATATAAATAATTAAATTCAATCAAGACTTGCTCTGAAAGGTTGTATGCAACTTGTGCATCTCTTAAATATTTGATGGTAGATCTATAGATGATAGATAGGCCAATAAATAGTAGATAAATTTTCCATATTTTATTAATAGAGAAAATAGCACACATGATTACACTGTGAATTCTACCACACACAATACCCTGAGGATTTTGTGCGCATGGACACATCAACTCCACAGTCCCCTCCTTTTGTGCCCTTCTTGGCCATCTCTCACACATCCAACTCCCAAAATCCATCTATTCAAATCTATTGGTTTTTGTATTCCAGGTTTCTCATATTGGAGAAATCACATCATATTTAGCCTTCTGAATTTAACTAGCTTCACTAACATGTTGGTCTCAAGTTTTGTCCATTTACCTAAAAATGACACAAATTATTTGCCTTTATGCCAGAATAGCACTCCATTGTGTATATATAACAGACTTCTTTTATTCATTGATCTCTTGATGAATATTTAGGCATCTTCCACAGTTGGCTATTTTTTGTTTTGTTGCTATAAACATGGATGTGCATATATCACTTTTAAAAGTTGAACATCCTTAGCCCTTAAAAAATACAAATCAAAATGAAACTAAGTTGTCATCATACCCTAGTGAGAATGACGAACACCAAGAGAACAGACAACAGATGCTGACAAGACTGTGGATGTAGAAGGAATACTTTACATTATCAGTAGAACTGCAGTGTTGTACAACCACTATGGAAAGCAGTATGGAAAATCTCCAAAGGCAGAAAATAAATATTTCATTCCATCTAGTGATACTTGTTCTGAGTATCTTTCCAAAGAGTTAGATAAAATTCTTGATCAAAATTATCAGGATTATTTGATTTGTGTGTATAGTTTTAAAAATGCAGTCTAATTATAATTAGTGTTGTTTTCTCTTTTCTGATTTGGTATTTTGGATGTATGTGTTTGTATCCTTTTAAAATACTTATTTGACGCTATTAATTTAATATTCTGGTCAGAGAAGGACATTTTGTTCTAGTTTTCTTTCTCACATTGTAGTCTAGGTTAGGCTGGTCCAGAACTCACTACACTGTCTATCCAAGGCTGACCTCAAATTCACAGCAATATTCTTGCATCAGCCTCTTGAGTGCTGGGATTGCATACACATATTACGACATCTGACTAATATTTTTTATGTGCTTTTGAGGAATCAAATGTGTAATCTTTTTCACCTGAGGCAGTGCTTTAACCACTGAGATAAAAAGGCTGAACTTACAGATGAATCTATGCATATAATGCTTATATACTAAAGATCTATAAGTTTATGCTTTATTTTGTTTTGTTTTTTAAACCTTTCTTATCTGAAAAAAATAGAGAAAGGAGAATAATTTGTATATAATATATCTAGCAGTTGTATTAAGTAGATTAATTGCCATAATGCTAATTATAATTATACAATGAGTATATATGGAATAAATTTTGAATTTATTAACCAATGAAAGAAGATCAAAATATCACCGAGTTTAGTGTATCAAAAAGACACAATAAAAATGCATGGATACGAACATTCGATTGCCTTAGGAGGTAAATAACATTAACTCGGTAATTGCATTAGCAAGCTTCTTTTGGTGTCAAAAAATACCTGATATAATAAGTTTTAAAAATGGGAAGAAGATATTTTGGTTCACAGTTTTGTAAGCTTCAATTCATTTTTGGTTGTCCATGTAGCTATTGGCCTATGGCCAGGCAGTATTTGATAGCAGTGGCAGGTGCACGAGAATACTCATCAAAACCACAATACCTTTCACTAGGTTCAATCTTACAAAATTTCCAATCATAGGCTGGAAATCAAGGTTTTAACACATGGTGCTCTCAAGGACACTTATAAAAATCATAGCAATATGCAAAAATACATATATTCATATGTCATGTTAAAAGTGTTAAGCCAGAGAATGAAAAAGTCATTTAAAATCAATGAAAAAATGAAAAAATCTTATAGATGTTAAAACACAGATAAACTAATTGCTTAATTAATCAATAAATTACATATAAATAATGACTTTTGAAATGAGACATTTCATTTAAAATTCACACTATTTGCACTTCATTTAGTTTACCAAATTATGTCAAATTGTAACACATAGTCATTGAATGACATTATTCATAGACATAAAGCATATGTTACAAGAAGCAGTTGTCTGATGAACTTCATTATTCAGCTCAAAGATGTCAAAGCTATAATCATTAAACATATGCCAAAGACCAAGAGAAATAGCAGCCCTAGGCTGGGAAAGAATGAGGTGGGGAATGTAATATAAAAGATCTTTATGAAGGCAAAGAATTGGAAATCTAATTACAATCATGTTTTATAATTAGATATTCAGGATTTTCTGTACTTCATTTAGTTCGGCCAAATGTGTAATAGCTGGAGACACTTCACAAAGGGCAATTTAGTAAGATTGTATTTTACTGAAAAGTCGAGGGTTTTTTCAAATTGCAAATATGCTTCTCCCTACAAACTGGTTACATTAAAAGAAATAATAGAAAGTGTCCAGCTTAAGTTTTCTCTTCCTAGGTAGTAATCAAATATTTAACAAAAGTCCAATGAGATTTTCTGAAAGCTGACCCTGAATGACAATTGAGAAATTACAGATTTGCTAGAAACCTAAACCTTTGAAAGAAGAAAGAAGAAGGAGCTTGGGAAGAAGTTAAATTTTGAAGCAATTTGAACAAAGTGCTTGCTAGCGTAAGGGAGGAACTCTAAGAGAGAGGTTTCCACCAAAGCTTTACCAGGCAGAACCTAGACAGCTAGTACATCATGTTCCTGCTTAGATTAGTCACTGACTGCAGGATTTCCAGGCAAAGAATGACTTTACGCAAGACCAATCAACATCCAACACGGAGGGCACCCAGTGAAGAAGATGATACTTGGAGTGTCTCTGTGGAAGTTATACCTCACAATTAAGTTGCAGGCCTTTTGCTCACATTAGGCCTTTCCAGCAGCTATTACATGGACCAAAATCTGCACATGCTTTTTTGTTTGTTTGTTTGTTTGTTTGTTTGTTTGTTTGTTTGTTTGTTTTACAGATGCTTTTTCAGAATTCGATTATGCATGTGTTACTGCTAGGAACCTTACAAAGGAGAGTTTAGTTGGGTCAATTTGTACAACTGACAAGGCAGCTAATCGTGGAATTTCATTTGACCTATATCATCACCATAATCAACTCCTTCTGCTTGAGATTTACTTTTCTCTTACTTCCCACCTCTTTCTGTTTTGATAACATACCTTTTTTTGAAAACACATTGCTTTATTCACGGTTTCACCTTAGTTTTTAAATGACTAAGAAACTATCTCCAATGTTCTTGAGCTGCAGATCACAAACAATGATCCTTTTTTTTTTCTTTTTTTTTCTTTTTGGTATGCTAGGGATTGAACCATGGCCTTAATAAGCTATTGTCATATTAGCATTATGATTCGGACAAATTTCGACCCTGCTGCTAAATTGTTAATTTGCCCAGGCTGAGCTTGAACTTGTGACCCTAACTTAGTTTCATAGACTGTTGAGATTATAGACACATGCCACCACACCCTGCCACCATGACCTTCTAAAACTGTACCTTCCATGCTTTTCCAGTTATATTCCTAGTTGGATAAAGAAAGATTAAAATATTTCTCTTTTTTAAAGTTTTTCCTACTTTTGTTATGCAACATATGCTTCCTCATAACCAATATTATTTGTCGATGACACTGGCAAAAATAAGTGACCTTTTCCTGCTTGCTGTTCACAGGACATAAAAGACTACATGCATTCAGGCAGTGGGCACAGACAGTGCCAGTCCTGCATTCCCTTCAACAAGCTCATACTCTCTTTAAAGCCCACAATTTATAACACCACATTGCCCAAAGTGGAAACATACCATTTTCCTTTAGATTGCTAGGAGTTAAAATATTTGAGTTCCTTTGCATTCACTTCTTGCCTTACATACCCATGGGTTGTTTTTCAGTGAAACCAAGTACTCCTCAACAAGTGCTTTGCTCAGTGACACACATCAGGGGTAATCCATGCTACTCTTAGAGAATATTATCGTAGAGCTGCCATTTCTACCATATTTAAAGCAGCTGGTAGCATTGGAGTGATCACTAGGATATGACTGGGAAAAACATATGCTATCCCTGCCCTTGGTTGCTCACTTGGCATCCTATTTGCTATGCAGTGAGTAGATTTTTTTTTCCACCTGGACCTCTACTTTGTGCTTCTATCATTGGCAGCCATGATGTTTAGACAGAGACCATCTGAAACAGCAAGCTGTTTTTTCTCCCATAAGTTGTAGGTGGTGACTATTACGGCCTTGCAATGAGAAAGTAATGAGACACCATGTTAGTAGACCAAATGCTCTATCTGTAAGCACCTAAAAGGTGGTGTTTACAAATACTTGACTGACAGATGAAAATCTCTTCGTATAAGGTATGCCTATGTGTGTGCAAACAAACTATTGACTTTACTAGATTCAAGAAACTTGATGTGATAAATTTGCCATCCAGCATCTAGTAAATTTCCTGTAGGAATTCTTTAGTTTTAGAGGTTAATTGCTGATGTCTATTGCTGGCAGGTTGGATCATCTTTGATAATTGTGAATTTGGGCCATTGGCCTCTGTCTTTGCTCCCTTGGCTGATTTTGTCATAAGTTTACATGCAAGATGCAATGTGGTCATTAATAGAATCAGCTGCTATCTACCAGCTTGGAAATTTTATCTGCTTAAGTATTTAATGTCTCTTCCTAGGTGTGAAGAGAACAATATGATATAAAGCTCTTCTATGCTCACACTTATTCCAATATATCTTTCACATGGATTTACTTCAAAACCTCTTCATTTTCATTCTCCAAAATTTACTTCCAAGTTTCTGAGTACATATGTAGATTTATCTTTATTATGCTACCTGTATCCTAGCTTTGATTCTGTGTTTTCTACAAAAGAAAAACCTATGTGTCTTTTGCAAAGAATCTTCTATACACTGACTATTGAGCTCACTCTTGAGTGGGCTATAATGTAACTGATACATGTATGTTATATAAATCCATACAATGACTAGGCTTATACACAAACGGAGCTCAGACATTTTATCCCTACTGAGACGGGCATATGGAAATCTTTATTAGTGATCAATGTACTTTGACCTAAAACATTATTATATCCTTTCAAGGATTTGAATTATATTTACTTTCTTTTCCTCTTTTTTTCCATTTTTTAAATTAAAACAGATACAATAAGTTTTATTGAAGACATGATGCCTAGCACAGTCATGATTAAGTGGAACACTGAATACTTTTCACATAATGAACCAATGTTATGACTCACAGGATTATGGAAATATTTAAAAGAATATAAAAATCTTCTTATTAAAGGAATTGGTGTCTATGTCTCAGAAAATATCAGAATCTTGAATGCAGTCGCTTCAAGACAATGGTTCATGATTTCTTGCCCTTTTTTTTCACCTAAGAATATTCCCATGCCCTGAAGAAGGGGACAGCACATGTTCAGGAAGACGGACACTACAATGTCAAGTCAACTATACATGAAAATAACTCAATCAATACTGCCCCAAAAGATGGTAATGGTTAGGTTTCCCACTGTAGTGACAAACAGCTTTCACCTACAAGTTAAAGAAGGAGAGGATTATTTGATCAATGGTTTTGGTGGCTTCTGTCCTTGGTTTGCTGAATTTAAGTCAGGAACATCATAATAGAAGAGTATAGTGGACAAAACTTTTCAGCTCATAGAATGCAGGAAGCGGACCTCTGAGGAAAAGGACTGTAGAAGATGGGCCAGGGATCAGATACAGCCCTCCAAGGCACCCCCCATGACCCACTCAGACACACCCAGAAGTGTGGTTAACTAATCTTCTAAATGTCTCTCAATTTAATTTAGTGGAAAGTCACAATTAACTTTCACAGATCCTGTGACAATTTACATGGGTAACTCTACCAAGGAAAGAGGAATTTAGAATATTTTTTTAAAAAAGATACTTGGGCAGAAGTATTTGGTTGTCATTGATATCTAAATACCTGAAAAGTTAAGTATCTTTCTTAGCGTGCTAATACATAGAAGCTAAGAAAGTAAATATAACCTTGGATAAGGTCATATTTTACTGATCTATGAATTAGTCACTGAACTCAAATCATGGTCATTTTCCTGATTCCTGAATGTGTAATTATATTCGACATAGTTGACAGTTTGCAACACCCTCACAGTCTAGTTTTGGATTGCAGGAGGAATAACAACCATCATAGTAGGAAAAATGAAAAGAAAGAATCTGAAAGCAACTCCCTGTCCAGCTAATATAGTAAATGTAAAATAATATTTTATATGTCAAGATCCTAGAGAGACTAATGTCACCTTAAAGAGTTAAAGGACACATAAGTCTCCCACGCTTTCATTTAATTTTGTATTTAAGCTCTCTTAGAAAATAGATGAGTACTGGAAGTTAACTGGTAATTACTGCAAACCACCAAATAATTAATATAGCATTTTTTGCCAGAATAGATTGATATGGCTCAGGGGTACAGTATTCTGTCACTAGTTTAGGAAATGTATTTCTATTTTAATGAAAAAAGAGATTAGAAACAAGTTGCATTCTCATGAAATTATCAAGTATATTAATTTTGTTTTATAGCCATACCTAATCTTTTGCTTTCCATTGTAATACAATCATAAGACATCTGGACAATTGGACATCGTGCAGAGTATCACATTTGTTCATTACACTGATAATGTTCCCTCGCTTACACTTCCTGAACATGATACGGCCAGCATGTTGGAAGATTTCATAAGAAACATACAGTCCTGAAATTTGTTTGCATGTAAACACAGGTCTCCAGGGCAGGCTCTCTCCTGTCTTGGCCATCGCGGCTCCATGTTGAGCTGCAGTGCAGGTTTACACCAGGTTCTCTATTGTACATTAACCTTGCAAGCCTTTGATTTGGGGCTGGTGCTCTTGCATCACTGTGTTTGAGCAGCTCCTGAGCCTCACAGACTTCTCACCTCCAGATGGTCATTTGGGACTCTCTTTCTAAGTGTACAAGTCAACCTAATATATCTTATAAATATGTTTTTCTATTAATTTTGTTTTTCTAAGAACCTTAACTAATACCTTATATATGAAATCTATGAAAACACATTAATCAAAATGCATAATATGCGTTCTAAATACATGCAGTGATATGTATGTGTGCATATTTCACATATAAATGTGAGATTAAAAAATCATTCATGCAAAAACTATTGAGCTAATTTTAGCTTCCATACAATAAATTTTTAAATTTAGAACAATAATACCTACATTCATTTTTTGGGCGGGGGTGCTCTGCAGGCCAGGCTGATTCTGAACTCACATATAGCCCAGACCGGCCTCAAACTCACAGCAGTCCTTCTGCCTGAGTGCCAGGATTATAGGCATATACCACCATGCTCGGTTTACTTGGTGCTGAGGAATCGAACAGCTATATTTGAGGCACTCTAACCACTATTTTTTGAAATAAAGAATTCAATTAAGAATATATTTCAGCTATAAAAATAATACTAAATATTTATTTGTCTGTGAAAATGTGAATAGAGAGCAATGAATAGTAACTATTGCTATCTATTTAGTAACCAGCATTTTAACTCAAATTCTTGTATACTGAAATGATGAAGTGTTTGGCACATAAGAAATTCATCATAGAAATATGGTTTTGACGAAAGTTGAAGCAGAAAAATTATTATGCTGTTGTAAGAAAGATTACCATGAGAGAGACTAGAATCAAATATCAAACTATAAAGCAGTAGAACACAAATGAATAAAAGTACACTACACTGTTCAATAAATTATGCAGAAATTTTCAGTACAGAAAATAAAACATGATTGTAAGAATTTTAGATGTTGAAGCAGTAAACATTTACAAATTCTTAAAAGGAAAAATAAGTTACACTATGAAAACAATATCTACTTTAGTAATTGAGCACATGCATTTTGTGGTTGCTATTGCTGAATAGTGCTACCCAAATGTAGTAATATAAAAAGAGTTCTATTATTCTAAAAATTCTATTGATCAACAATTTATATAAAATATAGCAGGACATTTTGCCTATTTTACATAATGTTTGTGTATATTCAAAGTTTTTGAATTGGGTAAATTCAAAGTTTGGAATTAACTCAAAATTTGTGGGACTGGCAAAACTGATGATGAGGGATTGTATATTCAGATGTGGTGCTTGTTTTTAATACCAGTCCCTGGGATGACAATATCTGGAGTGTGGAGAGTGTTGTGTAGACCCTCCAGTGGCTTGATAGACCCGGGACAATGACGTAGTTCAGGATGAAGCATTCTAATAAAATAATCATTCTTAAAGATCGGGGGAAGAAGAACCTATTTCTTTTTCATGGTGCCTATCAGCATTTTGTAATTTTTCCATCACTCGCTGTTACATTTACAGCCATGCCCAGATTCAAGGAGTGTGTGTGGAGAGCCGTGTTCATGAGAGAAAAATGTTACTTTTTTTTCTGTGCCTCTTTGTTTTTAACTGCCACATACAGAGTCACTTCAAGAATTAATTCAGATGAATGAAACGAAAAGATTAAGGGGCAAAGGAAATAATACAATGGTTACAACACCTGTCTAGCAATCAGAAGGTCCTGAGTTCAACTGCCAGGAGCACAAAATCCAGCTGTGGTAGCACACAATCCTTGGAGAATTGCTATGGGTTCAAGGCCATCCTGGAGGACCAGCACGGACTATAAAGTGAAGCTCTGTCTCAAAAATAAATAAATAAGTAAATAAATAAATAAATAGATAGATAAATGGAAAGAAAAGAAAGAGGAAGAGAGAAAGAAGATTGATGACAGTACAAAAGGTAATACGATAATAAAATGATTTTACCATTATCATTTAATGAGCTGTTTGATGACAGATGAAAGAAAAATTCAAATTTCCTTATACAAAAGCATACGTCTAATGATTTCATGATTTCAGATATATTTTGACTGTAAATGACTTGGCTTGTTATATAACTATAAGCAAGCTAAACAGAGCTATTGCTATTTACATATTTCACTTCTTCTTTACATCTGAATCAAATAGCAGTGTGATATTAAAAGCATTAAATATTGCAGTAGCAAAATTTGTCAATTCTATACATAAAAATGCTATTTTCATAGTACTAAATAATTGTATTTTTTCTTATAATATTTACTTTTAAATACTTCTATTTATACCAAACACTCTATGACAAAGGTAAGCTCTAGCTCAATGTTAGCTCCAGAGTTATAGAACTAGTTTTTCCTAGATGGCTGAATCCAATCTTAGACAAAAGAGGAAACCTGGCTTTCAGTAGTACACATTAGCAAGTACATATTAGCAAGTTTAATTGGTTACATTCCCCTCGCATAATCTCTACCTCGTGTGTGTGTGTTTACACACTCGATACACTAACAGTGAGGTAGTAGTTTATGAAAGCAGTGTCAAATAGTTTCATAAAATAAATTGGATCTGCAAGTTAGAATCATGTTTAAAATATTGAACCTTCTGCATCTTGGCATTCCTAAAATTTTCAGAGATGACCTTTTTCACCTATACTGCAGATTCATCCTAGTGCTTGACCACGACACTGATCTCTAGATGTTTTCTTTTTAAATTTTACTTTATAATTTTATTTTGAGACAGTCTCAGTAAATTTTTCAGATATATCTCAAATTTATGTTTACATTTCATCAACTTCCTAATTAGTTAGTATTACAGATACATGCCACTGAAACAGGGCCAAAGATCATTTTGCCTTGATTTTAAAATACCCAATAATGTTGACTCATTAACCAGCATGTAAGAAAAAATAGTGCTTCAGAATATTTTTCTATCTTCAATGTAGATTTCATATGAGACAATTATTTAATGAAAATTTCTTAATGATTCTATGAATTGTGCAGGTACATTCACAATACCATTTAAAAGCAGTAGGAAGAGGCCATGAGAAACTGAAGTGCTGTGCATAATAAAGAAAATGGGTATTTTATTGACTGTATTCTGGATGTAAGAAAATCTGAGTTGAGGGCTGGGGATGTAGCCCAGAGGCAGAGCGCTTGCCTGGCACGCTCAAGGCCCTGGGTTCAGTCCCCAGTTCCAAACCTAAACCCCCAAACCCCCAAGAAAAAAAAGACAAAAAAAAAGAAAGACAGAAAATCTGAGTTGTAACAAATATTATGGAAGCTTATGTTGACCCAATGAAAAGTTCTTTAATCACCTAAGAGTTTCACCTGTCTATACATTCTTCTTTACTAAGTTGCAGCAATTTTCTGTTAAATTCTTTATGGAATCAGCTTTTCTCTTAACTATGGAAGTGAACAAACTTTTCGGTTTATTCTTTCTATTTCTTCAGATTGATATCTGACCAAATGAGTTTTCAGTTCATGTGTATTTGAGTGCTTTTAATTAAATCATCTGTGTCTTTTAGTTCTGCAAAAACAGTTACTTTATTAACATAATTCAGAGTCATCTAAATCCATGAAAATTTTTAAAATCTATGATATTGATACTTCTATTTGACAAATATGTGAATTTTTTTTATTATTTATCTCTTAGAAACTAACTTGTGGAAAGTTACCATAAATCAAAACCTTGTCACAAATATTTAATAAATAGAATAATAACAATGGTAATTTTTACATTTACCAGTTTGGTATCCATATTTGATGAATGTGAAAAAAAATATTATTTAGCAATCTTGAAAACTAGCAATGCAAATTACCAGAAATAAAATTCTAGTAAAAAACATTTGCAAATTGGAAGAACAATGGAGAATTCTAACTACTTAAAAACACATAAATGTGTACTTAAATAAATATAACTATATATAAATTTATATATGTATATATATAGTTTTAATGCAAAGTAGTGCTTGATTGACAGTCTAAAACATGTTTTAGTTATTACAATAGAACATACCCTGATAAAATATTTTAATAATTGGTTTCGTTATTTTTAAAATGTTATTCACAGAAAATTTTAGCATCTTTATTTTTCCATATATATATATATATATATATGTGTGTGTGTGTGTGTGTGTGTGTGTGTGTGTGTGTGTGTGTGTGTGTCTGTGTCTGTGTGTCTGTGTGTCTGAGTGTGTGTCTGTGTGTGTGTGTTTGTATTACTTAGTGGTTACATTGAACTTGAATATTTTTGTGCACATATACATTGTGTCAACATTATAATCCCTTCCTCTCCCTAACTCTTCCTGTTTAACTTACCTCCTACTATTACACACATTTTTGTTCTGTACAATTCTGGATGTCTTGTATAAGAGAAACTGCACTGTATTTAACCTTTTATGTTTGACTGACTACATTGAACATGGTGGTTTAAAGTTGTATCCATGCATGCAAAAGCCTCAAATGTATCTGTCTTTATAAAAGGATAATACTCTTTTGTCTACATATACCATGTATTTTGTATGCATTGATCTATTAAGAAATATTTTTACGTCTTCCATGTTTTAGCTATTGCGAATTGTGCTGCAGTAAACGTGAGTATACTTGCATCTCTGTTATACAAAGCTTTTAACTCTTTTGGAAGCATACCCAGAAGAGATATGACTGGGGAGAGAAGATGTTTCATGTTCAGCCATTTGAGAAATCTCTGCATTGCCTTCCTAAATGTTTGTTCCAGTTTAAAGTTCCACCAGTAGTGTAAACAAGTTCTATTATTTTCCCAACAACCTCAGCAGTATCAGTTGCTATATGAGTTCTTGATATATGCCATTCTCACAGGGGTATGGTGCTATCTTAGCAATGATTTGATTAAAGATTGTATAAAGGATGATATTTTCTATGCAACAAATAATAAAATATGTTCTTAAAGTCAGGCAGATTATAACGATGTGAACAATATAAAGTCTTAATTTGAAAGGTGTCTTTTGTCATTCTGAAGAAATTCATGCCTAAAATTAATCATTTTAGGACTATATTAAGCATAGATATAGACCATATATTTCAATAATTTGAAAAATAATGTATTTATTATGTTATTGTAGAAATGATGAAAGGAAAAGATACAGGTAAAAACTTATATGAGAACAAAAATAATTAAAACCAAAACTTTAAAACACACTAATTAACAGTTACTAAACATCTAGACTTCTCTGTCCATCATTAAAGATACCTGTGGAGCAACTTCTATTGAAAAGTTTATTAATGCTTATAAATGAAGTGTGTAAGTGAACATTTGTCAGATATCACATATCAAATAATAATGGGCCGATTATATGAACAATCTGAACATGTATGGGATATGCACGTATACATATACATATGGGATTGCAAATGTTAGCATTATGACTGACATTTTGCAGAAAAATGAATTATAAATAAAGAGTATAATTAACTTCTCTAAGATCAAATTACTTTCATGATGTCATGGAATTTCAAAATCAACCAGGTAATTTTTAAAAATTAGTAGGTTAAAAATAAATTAATTGTATCTTTCATTTCAGAATGTATATGCTAAATTATAACATCAAATAATCAAATATATTATTATAACACCAAGAACTTTCTTGAAATATAGCTTATATCATTAAGCACACATCATAACTCCTTAAGCTATTCTTATTTTGTAGTATAATGTGTAAATTACAGATATTAAAATTCCAGCGGAATATATATAATAGTTTTTAATGTAATGCTAGTGTTTTTCTGTTGAACAACTTGGAAACTTATAGGACTGTAAAACTCTACTAATTCATTTATTATAACCTTATTTTATGTAACCAAAGAGGACGTGACTGGCACAGGGAAATGTAAGTATTCTATTGCCAAAGTTTGCTAGAAAAAATTTTTACAGAAACAATTTCAAATAAGAGGTACCCCCAAAGATTCAAGTTATTATTGAAACCACCTAATGTTGCTCAATATGAATAATCCATTTATATCATGCTGATTTGCAATACCAGCACCTTGAGAGGGCAGCATTTTTGACTGCAGAAAAAGTTTTAGTGTTTTGGCAAGCTGTGCAAATGTTATGCTAATTAACACTTTAATTTTTGTCCGAGTCAGATAAATTCATTTTGAGATGATGTGAAGACAATATATTCAAAGATGTAGTTAGCTGATTTCTAGCATTTATATTTGTACTTTAGAAGGCATTGTAATTCCATGAGAAATTTATTAAAAGTGATAGGCAACATATTTTCACAATTTGTCAGATTTTTTTCCCAAATTTCTATGATTTGAAAAATATTATAAATTCAGAAGTCTTCAGAAGAAATTAAAGAGCATTTGCAACCTACACATTACTGAACAATGAGAACAGTACAGAAGCAGAGTGAAGATTTTTAAAATAAATTTTAAAACTATATTGTTAATAAAAAAACTAATTTTCATTAAATAATTCCAAAAATGCAATAGACATATTACCATTGAAAATTTGCACTTCACCACATTAACATGGTTCATAAAAATATAAATAGGTTGTTGAATTTTATTTTTTGATTTATCACAATCTTTCATAGTCATGATATAATAAATACTTTTATTCCTACTTTGCAAGCTTATGCAAGTGAGAAAGGTTTATTTTTCTCTACATTAAAGCCTGAGAGTACTGATTTCAGTTACCTCGAATTTTGCTCAAGAATAGTGAAACTTTTCTAAAACCAAAGGTATTTTGTATAAAAATATATATAGAATTTACTTCTCTCTGCACTTTTCACTTTGTGAATGTAACCAGGGTTCCAGGTTATTCTCACAAGCTTAATTTTCTATTCAAATGTTTTAAATTTTAATATATATTTGCCTTATAATAATTTGCTGGAATATTTAATTTTTTAAATTGCAATAAGTAGTGAAGTTCACATGACGAATGCCTTTAACTACTTTAATTTGCAGATAAACAAATTTGTTCTTCATTCACTGCTACCACATACTTAAGAATTTAGAGCATTGTATTTTTCAAATGTACATAATTTTATAATTATAATTAAATGATCACATAGAGGAAATGACTGTTAATTCTGTTTACAAAAGCATGTGTTTAAATTGAAACTCAAGAGAAGATGGCTGAGGGCTCTTTTTATAAGGAGCAAATAAATGGTTTTATGTGTTTGGTGGGACTAGAAGTATTGTGAACTAGAAAAAAATTGTAAACCTGGAAGATTTTAATTTAAATACTACTAACGTGCAGCTAACCTCAATACGCTATGTGTGAAGAAGAATGAACACGCTACAGAGAGCAAAACAGTGGGAAAATGCAAGCTGTAACCGGAAACGCTCCTTGAAGAAATGCATGCTTCAAATGCAGACTTGGTCTGTGTATTTGCATACATGCTGGCACTCAGGATTCTCATAGGTTGCTTGAGATAGAAAAAAGAAGTACAAATACTGGAGATTCAGGACAGTATGGAGGAGATACAGGAAGAGATCCCGGTGGGAAGTTACATTTCCAAAAACCTAGATCTTTTTAGAATTAAGTAGCATATCAGAAGCAATGCAGCGATTCAGATACTAAAAAGTTGAACGTTTGAGAGATAGAAGATCTATTAAAAAATAGCAAAGGACACTTCTAACAAAGTTTCCTTAAAAGCAAAGATCTTTGAATATACAAATGTGGTTTTGAATCTCACCTTTGCTTCAGTTTCCCTTAATTGATATTATTATTCTTCATATCTTTCTTGCAATTTTTGTCTCTAGATAAGGATATATACATTATTATTTTTTTCTGGTCACCTCTTGAAGGCATAATTTTATCTACAACTATGAACACTTAGAAAGCCATATTGGATATTTACTTACAGCCTTTTTTCACCATTTTATTGATATGTATAAGTGAAAAATTTAAGGTTTACAATGAAGTTTAGCATTTTGTGCACCTGCGTATTCAACAGACCAGTGTATACACAAACTGTGGTATTTATACACAATTGAATACTATGCATCTATAAAGTCCAATGAAAGAAACTTGAGAATATCATGCTTAGTGAAGTGAGTCAGAAGCAGAAGGTGAAACATCGAATGGTGTCTCTGATATGAGAGACCCAGATCACAACTCTTAATGGAACTTAAAACAAAAGGAGAGTGGAAAAGTACTTACAGCCTTTTGAGAAGTTTTTCGTACTGCCCTTCGTAGCAGTTATACCAGTTTACATACCCACCAACAATGTAAGAGGATTCTACTCCCCCTCCCCCTCAGCCTTGCCAGCGAAGATTACTGCTTGAGTTTTTGATATATGACATTCTCTCTGGAGTTAGACACTTTCTTAATGATGCTTTGATTTGTATTTCTCTAATGACTAGGGATGTTGAACATCTTTTCGTGTATTTATTGGCCATTTGAGCTTCTTCATCTGAGAACTACTTATTCATGTCTATTGCCAATTTTTAACCAGGTCTTTGAATTTGAGGGGTTTGTTTTTCATTTTCTGTAAAATTGGAATCGTTAATCTTCTATATGATGTATAGGTGGTGAATATTTTTTCCCATTCTGTTGATTCTCTAGTTACTCTGTTGACAATTTTCTTTACCATGCAGAAACTTTTCGGTTTGAAATAATAGCATTTATTGATTCTGGGAGATTTAAAAGCATCATATAAAAGACATACATGTGCATATCCATGTTCACAGCACACAATTAACCATAGATAAAATGGGGAAAACACAAAAATAACTATCAACACGCCAATCGATACATAAATTGTGTTATCTGTACACAATAGAGTCCTACTCATCTACAAAGAGAGATCGTTTTGAGTACTTTGTAGTAAACGGTTGCAACTTGAGATCGTCGTGCTCAGTGAAACCAGTCAGATGCAGAAGGTTAAATATCAAAAAGTTTCTCTAATAAGAGAAATCCAGAGCATAGTCATTTCATAGAAATAAATGTGGGGAATAGTAGAAGGTGGTGGGTTGGGGAAGGGTCGAAAGGGAGAGGGGCAGTGTTTGTAATTTTGATGTGACATACATATATGTGCATAAAATTCTCAAGTTCAATGTAAGCATTATGCATCTCATACATACATATCACAAAAGAAGAAGAAAAAAGTCATATTGAAATAATGTATGAGATAGTCTATTAAATTTTTAAACAAAAGCAGTAGAACAGCATTGAATGTTATTGTCTAGGTAAAAGGTAGACCATGAGGTATTTTCAGTATGATAAAGTTGTTATGATATTGAGATATATACTTTAACAGTTGTTAAAAAGATGCAGTTTGATTTTTCATTAAAATCAAAGTGCCAGTGTATGCCTAAAATAAAAAAATCTTGAAATATGAAGCTTTAAAACAAGTGCCATTCGATCTATTATTACTACTGCAAGCTCTGATATAAGAACTAGGTATATTTTCCATTTCATTAAATCTTCCCTATGATTGAAGGAGATTACTCTTTCAGCCTCTAATTTTAAGTGATAGTATTTTAACTAATAAATGTCTTTAAAAATACTTGCTTAAATGTGAAATATATGAACACCACTATAAAATATAACATCATTGTGTATATAATATGTATATGGTGAAATATATATACCTCGAGTAATTCCTTTTGTTTGTTCATTGAAAGAACATGTCTCTGATATGTCCATATACTGGTTAGGAACAGGGACACTCCTTTCAAATGTAACATCTTTCTCCATACAGTATCTTCTAAATTATTTCAAGGTATGATTTGTCTAAATTTCTTTGGCTTTCTCCTCACATCTGTTTTTAGGTACTTCAGTAACTTGATCTGTACTGTAACTCTTCTTGATGCCAGATATTGGCAAACTATGTCCTTTAGGCCAATTATAACCTAATCATCTTTCATTATTGTATAAAAACATAATAGAGAACAAAGCCATTTCCGGTTACTTATTGCTACTGAATGCTGCCCAAGGCCTCATTTTGATGTGGTGGGACACCTATAAAACCATGTGCTGTTAAGAGGTGGAGCTGGGTCTGCAGGAGGTGACCACTACAGCTTGACCTGGAAATGGTAGATGACTGGGACTTGGACCAGATATGGCAAATTACATAACCTATTACCTAACCTAGAAGGATGTAAGAAAGGTCCACCCATCCTTACTCACTTGGCTTCCTATCTGCCATGCCATGACCAGAACTCCTGCACCTAGGCCTTTACCATGTCATTCTTCTATTGCCAGCTGTCCATGGAAGGACTGAGACATTCTGCCACGGCAAGCTAGAGAACTTTTCCTCCCTTAAATTGTAGATGTTGAGTATTTTGTCTCAGCAATGAAAAAGTAACTTACGCAGCTATTTATTTTTTCTGGGTTTAAATAGCAGAGCTCAGCAGTTAACGGCTTTAGAGAGCATACAAAATACAATATTTACTTTATGATCCATTACAGCATATTTATGATTTTTAATGATTGTGAAGTTATTAATTCTCAATGAATTAATTTTTGGTTGTTATTGAAGGACTCTTGGATATCTCACAAATCCTGGGAATGTTCCTTATTTATACATCTACTTTATATGAGTTACTTTTTCATCATTAGAACAGAATATATGTGCAACTTAAAAGATGGAAGTTTAATTTTGGCTCATAGTGGGTTCAGTCCATAGTTAGCCAGCTCCTACACCAAAACTGCAAGGTGGGAACGCCTCGAAAAGGAAAGTTTTTCACACCCTGCAATCCAGGAAGCAGGGAGAGAAGGGAAGATACAAGTCCAAGCCTCCCTGCTCCCAGTCCTGAAGGCCCACTTCTTACAATCAGGCTCTGCCTCCCAACAGCAAATGAACTCATCAATGGGTGAATCTACTAGTGAGGATAGCACACTCATGCTTGAATCTCTTTGCCAAAGTCCTACCTCTGAACAGAAGAGATTTGTGGAAGGCATTTGAGGTCTAACTCATAACAGCATTATCTCATATGGATGTAGCCTCTCCTCCCTTGGTCATAAATATTAAAAAGGGATCCTTTAATCTCTGACCACTTGCTTTTAAATATAAAATGAGTTCTTTATGAATTCAAGCATAATCATGTTTATGGTTCAAATGTGAGAAACTTACAATAGGAAACACAAAGCAACATATTACAATTTACTCATTTTCCTTTTTTGTGTGTTTGAATGAACTGCAGATTTAATGATATGTTAATTGCATACAGCTTGGGGAATTTGTAACGACATAGTTCACTTGTGACCACCTTTTCCTTCCTCTTACCCTTTCAAGATTCTATAAAGTGTTCTGTTTCTCATACAGCCTAAGCACTGCTTCTAACTAGGATTTTAGGGCCCCAGATAGTAATTGAAGCATCATTTTCAGCAACATGTCAAAATCATTTGTACAGAGGGAAGAACTGTAAGTATTAAAACTGATATTTTCCCTAGAGAGAAAAGGTGTTTCAGGCTACACAGTATTCTTCTTGAGAGACAGTAAAATATCAAGAAATACCTTTCCTAAAGCAAGTGTAGATTCTGTCACTACAGAACTTGAGCTTTCCAGTAATGACATTAAAGCATATAAGGATTTAAGTGGATTTAATTGTGCTATAAAGGAAGGAAAATCATCTTAAACTTTAGGCACCAACAAGCACTTTCAAAATTTCAAACTTACAAATTTTGCAAGCTGTCAAGAACTACTGTGGACTTTAACTTCTGGTGTTTTCCAGCAACATGTGGCATTTGTTTGCTTGAGAGGTAACTGTCCCACTCTCTGCCTCCATCACCATGGTCCTGTAAGGGTCTGTGTCTCATACTGTAGAATCAGCATTTACAGCCGATTAGGGTAACCTTTATAGAGCGTAACTGCATCATAACTTGACTGCTTCCACATGGTATCTCTAACTCCGATCAAATCTATAAGTACTCAAGTTGAGACAGTCCAGTCCCCAACACATCATACGAATTTAATTTCTCTCTTTAATACACTCTCAAAATCAGAAATATTCCAGACACCAAAGAGAACTAATCTTTCTTGAGGTACATGAAATTTTATAATTACTATTTTAAATTTTATTATAATTTTGTTCACATAATGACTAATAACTTGTCAGAATTCAGTTAGTAGAAATGTGACATTCCGAATTATCTGTGAAGATTGGAAAGAACTGACCTGATGTAAGTCTGATGTATTTTTTATGAGAAGATAACTTTTACCATTTTATAAAACAGGATGGTTTATCATTTTTCCAGAAAATTCTCTCCCAAAGATTAATGCTCTTTATTCTTGGTGTTGTACTCCATTTAGTAAAATTAAAATATCAAATTAAAATATCTGCTATATATATTGAAACAGATTTTTCAATCATTGAGGTGATTAAAAGAAAAGCACTACGTAGGATTTTTTGGTTTGTTTGTTTGTTTGTTTGTTTGTTTGTTTGTTTGTTTGAAACAGGGTCTCACTCTGTAGTCCAGGTTCATCCTGAACTTACTATGTATCTAGATAATAGAGTTCTTACATTTGTGCATTAAATTTTTATTATTAAAGAAATATATCAACTTAAAAAGAACAAATCAATAGAAAAATTTAAGAAATTGGACAGCTAGAATTTTGTGTGTATGTGATACCAGCATGAAGCAATTCAGAGCTGTTTGTTTCCTTAATGCTCCTGATCAAAAAATAAATAAATATTTTTTTTTTCTTTTACACAGTATACAGTTAAAATAATGGGCCAGGGTGCTTTTAATGTCAACTTATATTACAGATTACAGAGCACTATATTAAGTTTTATACTGCCAGCAGGATGTTGATATTTGTTTTTTTATTGTCAACTCTTACAATTGTATTTCAATATAAGTATTCCATGAATTAAAATTATAATTGGTAAATATATACCTTTACATTTACAAGCTTTATAAACACAGATTTATACCTGTTATAGTGATGATTTCAGTCTAATACGAATATCTGTATATTACGTGTATAATGTTTCAAAAAGAAAGTTCAAATAAGGGTGTGCATATAAAAATAAGAAGTATTTAATAACATATCGGGCTTTATTTTTAAAGTACTTTTTCATATAATTACTTCAAATTCAAGTATATGGTATACACAATTAGCTAATTTTGATTGAGTCTCAGAAATATAGCTTTTATTTATTTTTCTTCTTTTCCTCAGGGAATTGGTAGTTTAAAAGTAGTAGAAATTTCACAATTAAAATTACAGAAATATTACAGTAACCTGATAAATGAAATGTACAATGGATATTTTTCATGTACCATTTTGTTTACAATTTCCAGTATATATGTAAAAAAGCATTTTCAGTTTGTGAAGATATTTCATCAAATTTTAAAATCACATTTTCAAAAGTTTGTATTCTACATCAGTACTGCAAAGGCGGCAGTCTCTGAGTTAAAAACATAGTTTGAAATGTGAGCTGTCTCAAAACCACTCTTCAGTGGATACGTGGTCAGTTTGTCCTTTTTTGTCTTTTTGATTCCATGAGCCTGACAGCAAGTTATTAATTTTGTGGCACAAATAATTCTTTGAATATCGTTTGACCAATCTAATTCATTACGATGAATCACAGTCCTCACACTGTAAAAATAATTATTTCTAGCTAGATTTATTTTAGAATGCAGCACTTGGAGTGGCAAAATGCTCAGGGCTAAACTGCCATCTATAATGATGATAGTAATTAATACTGTAATATCAAATTAAATAAAGATAAAACCATTTCTTAGAAAGTAACATTTTATGTTTAGAAATTTATTGTAGCTAATATCACTTTTTAATTACTTAGAATTTGAAATTAGCCAGAGGGTTTTTCACAATGGTAAATATATTAGCATTTTAATGAAGTAAAATTGGACTGTTACTAAGAAAGACTATTATTCCTTATGCCACTGGGCTATTTGAAACCAAGAACTGTAAAATGCTACTTATTTATTTTGTTGAGCATAGTAGGACTACATATAAAGTGTTTTTAAAGCTGCAAGACTAAATTATTAAATAAATGCTCTATTAGGATGATAAATTATAAGACACTATATTTCTGAATATTTTATTTTTAAAGAAAAGAAGCATAACTTCATACATACACTATATATTAGTTGCTTAACACTGATTTTAGTTTTAAAATTATTTTCATACGAAATAAAATTAAATCTGTACTTCTACAATCTCCTGAACCTTGCGCTTCAAGTACAACTTCATTTCCACTAATTGAATGCAGAGTTGCAAAAGCGTAAGCCCAAATCTGAGTAATAGAAAGGGACGTACACTTGAGTGAGCGTGTCTCATACAGAACTCAGTAAAGTCAACTCCCTGAGATGCCTCTGACCTACACACACAGTCATAGTACCTCATAATAATCACATGTTTCAAAAGAAGTAAGGGAAAATATTTCTAAAATAATATCAATTTGTATAAGATAAAAAAGTACATCCATCTGAAAGAGCAAATAATACTCTAAGAAATCCAGTGCAAAAGAAAAAAATGTTAAATAGAAATACTAATTCAAAAATTACCTATTGCAAAGAGAGGAAATCAAATACCATAAAAATATTCTCTTATTTTTGACATCTGGAAATGTATCATCTGCAAAAGGCATTTCTGTCTGCATACTCAAGATCCAGGGAAATTTCTTCGTCACTGACAGTCTGGTAGAAATATTGTAAGAATTAACCCTCAGTATGGTCTTCCCTAATACCTAAGTCTCTTTAAAGTTTACTAATACTAACCCTATATGACTTTAATTGAATTTGTAATAAATTTGACTCATTATTTTAATGAATTATACCAGGCTCAGCCCCTAATTGAATGTATGGGATACTGATTTAGGCTAATAGAAGAACATTAAGATGCATCATTTATACTTATGAGGTATTTTATTTTATAATATGTCAGCGTCAGACAGGAACTGTTTATCCAATTTACTTTTATATAATTTATCTTTGGTGCAATGTCTTTAAATAAGTGCTATATTGAAATTCAGCTATTTTTCATGTATTTTAAGGCAATTCATAGTTATATTAGCACAAAATTCATGGAAATCATGAGTATGTTAACCTGAAAATTTATTTGATCATTCTCAAATTTATCAATTGCCTCAAGTTATGAACAGCTAGGTAAATATTTCACATTTAATAATATTTTACATATAAACTACGTAACATTCATCTTATAAAATACCAAATACTGTTGTATAGATATAAATAGTTATTATTTCATGTACCCCAAATTCTAGCCTAATAGGAATAAAGCAAAGGCACAATTCTCTCTCTGAGTTCATTCCAGGCAAGGTGCTAAAATTATGCCTCAATAGCAATAAAATTATTACTTTATGTATTTATTTTTAAAACAAGCAAATTTAGAATGAAGGTGACTGTACTTAGTTTCTTCCCAAGAAATACTGAGTGTGCGACCATTTTCCAAGTTATTCAAAGAAAGTAGTGCAAACTTTCAGTTTTTAAAAGACACCCACCGTTTTCTTTGATTGTCCTTGACCAATCATTCACAAAATCCCCTTGTTACTTAATCTTCTCATTTCTCAGCACATTTTTCATCTGGACAAAGAATAATGACACCCTTGACTTCAAATCTAACATCGGTGTGCTATGTCTATCCTCACTGAATTTGGTTTATACTTCTTGACTAAATAGTATAAAGATTTATGCAAACCAATATTATATTTGTTAAGAGTGTAGTTCTGAATTCTCCACTTATTAAGACATATTACATAGAAATTACATTTTCTCTGCACTGTGATATATTAATGTGTCTAATGGGATTACATTAAAACCTATATCATGGATTGTATGAGTATAAGGTATTCATTCTCATGAAACAATTAGAAAATCCTAGTAGAAAGCTTGTGCTAGCCAACTATTATTTATTGTTGTCATTGTCATTAAGATTATTATTGCAGTACCTGCTCCACACATTTAGAATAGACTAAAACAGATCTGGAAATCCACTAGTTCTGAATTACACAGAATTTGGTAGGTGGGCTTCTTTGACATTCATGACTTGGTGTTATGGGACTCAAGAGTATGAGATGACTCTCCATGCCTTTATTTTTAGGCTCTTACATCTTTTCTGTTTACTCAATTGTACTAATGCAGAGCTGAGTTTACTGGTAAACTCTCAAAAGTTCAATGAATTGTGTTGCCAAGAGATAATTTTCTTCTTATTATGCTTTCAATATTACTATTTAAATATTCTATAAGTATAATAAAGAATTGATTACATATAGCTCAGTAGATACAAAATAATACAAATAAAAGTGTCTTTTTTAGATCTTAGTTACTTCAAACTCTACTCTTAGTATCAGTACTTAACACCTTTCTATTAGTAAAACACACAGGGCAACGAGCTGTGAATGCATCAATGTGAAGAATACATTAAAATCTGTCATTGTTACTATTTGAAGATCAAAACACATGGGAAAAAAAGAACAGTTTGAGCCTCAAATGGTCTGTTTTAGAGTTTTCATATAAACAAGAAATCTGAATACCTACTGAATCGCTGAGAGGCTCAAAAGTGCTGTCTTGCAAGGTATGTTTCAAAGGTGAACATTTCCTAAGTGAGAAATATTCATTGTATTTACGTTGGAAAGGCCACCTACCTCCCTTACGATCAGAAAGGACTATTTAGTTCACTAAAGCAGTAACTCCCTTACCACTATCTAGGTGGCCCGTAACGTCTGATGCTCTTGATAAAAGTAGTTACCTTGCAAACATGTGGTGTTTTACTGACTATTTAATACTCACTGTTTCAGCGAATTGGATAACATCTTCATACATATAAAGAATGATCAAAAAGAGAAATTTTGATTTTGTTAATAAGGTACAACAAGAACATAGTTAAATAGGTAAATATCTTTAAGCAAAACTTAAGCCTGAAACTTATAATCTACTTTAAGAATAAAGTCATAGACTTCAAGTCTGAAATTATTAATATTTACATATATATTCCCATTAAACACAAATATTAATATTAACCTATGTTTGTATTCACATATAAACATGCTCTGTATAGTTTTACTTTTATTTTCCCCCATTTTATTGATATGTGTAAGCACAAAATTTAAGGTTTACAATGAAGTTGAGCATTTTGTGCACATATGTAACTTGTCAAGGTGACAAGGACTTTCCCACTCTCCTTTTGTGCCACCCCTTACCCACTTCTCCCTCCCTCTCCACCCTACACCTTTGGTTCACTTTGTTTTTCATTTTAAGTTCCATGAGATAGTTGTGATCTGGGTTTCTCATATCAGAGAGACCATTTATGTATATTTGAAATAAATATTCTTAGAAAAGATTTTTTTTTGTTTTGGAGACTTGGCCACATAGCTCAGAGGTTAAAGCACTTGCCTGGCAAACAAAACACTCTATTTTTATTCAACAGCTCCACATCATCCAGGTGTGGTGACGCACACGTCTAATTCCAGTACTTGGGAGGCTGAGACAGGAGGATTTCCATGGGTTCTGGGATAACCTGGGCTACATGATAATTCTAGGACCCATTTGAGCATCCAGAGCAAGACCCTGTCCAAAAATAAGAATAGCAAAATGATTTTTTTTCTGTTTATACATGGTCAAATTAGAATCTAATGAACCTCAGGATAAAAATTTCCATCAATGTTTGGAATAACTTTATAAATTTTTATACAATAAGCTTAAAATAGTATCTATAGCAAGTATCGTTAAGCTAAGAACCAGAGAGCTGTGCATATGTGTGTATAATGTGAGGTTCAACTTTTCATCTAAAATGATCTCAGAGAAATTTAGACAGTATATATTTCAGACCTTGTCACTCCAAAAGCACTTTTTACAGTATTAGAAGCAAATGTATCTTCTGCAGGTGAACTTTCAAAATAAATGGGCTGGCTTATCAATTTGCCAGAGGAGCTGAACTCTTTCCTGTTGCTCACTCCAGTAATGAATCCACACAATAGGTAGTCCTCCCCTGGGCAGAAATGGCTTTGCATCCTGGCCTTTTTCTTCTTTAAATTTTAAAATGTATCAGCTGCCATGCAGCAAAATGAGCTTCTAACATATCCATAAAGAAAACTCCAGCTCAGACTCTCTCAACAGCAAATAAGCCACCATAACATTTGGTAAATTCTCCCTCTGAAATCGCAGAGAGGAAACTCAATATACTCACCAACGACCCTTATCAAATAACTTTGATAACTTTGATAACTTTGCGGAACGCTCTTGGGCTTCACGGTCTCTCCGGGGGTTACTAGCTCTAATGGGAAAGCAATGTACCATTGGTGATGATTCTCACCAGCAACAAAATTTGAAGAAAGATTCATCCATTAATTCAGTGTCCTCATTGCAGGATGCGAGATTCCAGAGGAACTATCTGTATTTCCCTTTGAAGTTAATTGTAATTTTTGAAATTTATTTATAGCCGAGGCATACATATCTACTCTCAGATCCTTTATGAAACTGAAAGCTTCAGTGTGAATGATGCAAAGTCTGTTTTTCTCACAGAGTTAATCTCACAAAATTTTTTGGATATGCTTTTATGAAAATAGAGATTTTTATCTACTTTTCCTGAAAAGGCAATGTGATTTTCAAACCTTGCTGAAGTTATTATTTCTGGTAAAATGATTATTACTGCCTAAGGAGAGAGAAAACAATTTTTAAATAAAATGTTTGGTAATTTCAAACGTTAATCTTTCTTCTCTCATGACGTAAATTAATTAGACTTTGTATGAATCACAAGTAAGTGAAGCAACAACTATAATGGATCAATCACATAATGATTTTGACACGAATACACAAATAAGTCTAAAGTGGAGTGGTGACTGTAATAGTTAGGATGAACAAGTTAGGACCTGAATCTTGGAAATCTTTCTGGTCCTTTTTTATCATAATGTTACATAATTCTTACAATTCTAATCATCACATTCCTTTTTAGATAAGAAAGAAAATGGCTGAATACAGAGACAAAATCTTTTAATTCTTTTAAGAAGCGTTCTCTTAAGTCATGCCAAAGATTTTTTTCATGTATGTTTGTACTTAATTGCCAATGAACAAATGACTATTAAACTCAACACATTCCAAAATACATTTTTATTAATAGAAAGAGAATATATAGTGGATATTGGATAAGCGTTCAGTGATCTCCCGTAAAGGGGAGTCATTTTAATTGAGCAAATCAGTAAAAGTGAAATTAAATAAATTAATGTTGGGCAGATTGTGAGTAAATGGGAAGGAAATCGGAGAAAACAGAGAAATGTGAGGACATGGAGGGAAAGAGAAGGCAAAATGCTTAAGATTGGAAATGGATATTATCTTAATTACTTTCCCATTCCTGGGACAGAACACCTGGCATTCAAAATTTTAAGAGTATTTTATTTTAGATCACAGTTTCAAAACCTTACACTTCTTTCATGTGGGGCAGCAGAGGTGAGAGAACATGGCAAAGGCAGAGGTGGAAGCAGCTTCTCACAGCGTGGAACACAAGAAGCCAAGTGGTTTGGGAAGGAGGAACTATCATATAGTCCTCCAGGCTTCGTCTCATTGATTTGCCCCCTAGTCATCAAAACCCAGTGTTTCTCTCCTTCTGAGGTAAACCAAAATAATCTACTCCTTCCCGAGAACACGCCCACCAATGTGCCACATACTGAAAACCCCTAACTCACCACATACCTGTAATCCGTAGTCCATTAGACACCTATAATTCACTACACACCTGTAACCTACCCTTCCAGACTAGGTCTCAACTTCTACCAGCGCATAGATACATAGATAATCTATGCTCTGGCCACTTCCCAATGTGTGGGTCTTCACTGCACTTTCAACTTCACCTTCACACTGGGCACACTGCCTGGGCTCCGGTCCCTTCTTCTGAACTGTGAGTGGAAAATTCCATGACCCCACAACTTTTGCCTGTGAAAATAGGAGCCATGTGGATGATGCCAAGGTCTGCCCTGCCTTGAGCAGGATTCTGGCTTCCTCGGACAATCACTGCCAAGGCCTCTAACCTTTTGGATGGCTGGCCTCTTGGGAGACTTACTTCCTCTGTTGCCCTGTAGGATGCTCTGGAGATCTTTTTTTAAAGCAAAGTTCTTGATGTTTCCATCCTTTCATCGGTAAAGGGTGAGGATTTGCGGATTCTTCATACACCCTCAAGGTTTCCTTTTTGTAGGTCTGATTCCAAGTGTCTGACTACTTTTCAATCTCTTTAACAGCCACATGTTTTTGCATCAAATTATAAACCTTTTAAGTCTGTTTTCTCTGCTGTTTTTCTCTTGTGTCTCAGTGTAGAACTGGTTAAATGTTATAAATAGAACTCATGTGGCAGCCTGGACATTAAACTCCCATGAAATTTTCTCTACGAGATTAAATAGTCCACCACACTTAATTTCAATTTCAGGCAAAGTTTTGGACAAGGTCAAAATGCTAGGATACACTTTGCCATAGCATAGCACTGAAATTTTTGAGACTAGTCGGCCATAAAGTCATCCTTATCGGCTTAAACTTCATGAGCTCGGCCTTTCCAATCTGCAATTCTCTTAGCACTCTGGTCTTCTGGACTCTGACCAGAATTTCTACCGAGCACGGATCACTACATTCCCTAGTCAAAACTTTCAAACTTCTCCAAACTCCTCCTGCAAACTAGTTCCAAAGACCTCTAAGACATGGGGTTAGTTAAAACCAAAACAACCATCTCATTTCTAGTACCAATTTATGTTTTAGTTACTTTTCCATTGCTGGGACAGAATATCCAACACCCACAGTTTGGTGGAAGACAAATTAATTTTAGCTCACAATTTCAGAAGTCTATAGTCCATTCATGGTTGTCTAGCAATTGTGGAAGAACTTGGTGGTGGAGCTAAGTCCTCATAGCATGGAAAACAGGAAGCCAAGTGAGTCAGGAGAGCCATGTCCCAGTGATCCAACCCTTCTGGAACAATCCTCAGATTCTGCCCCTTCTGTGTTAAATCCCAGGGATACACTTCTTCCAGAACACATGCCCAATAATGTGCCACATGCCCATAATCTAATACTACACACCCCTAACCCATCACACTCCTATAATCCATAGACCACCACACACAGAATCTGTCACATGGCCATAATCCACCTCTGCTGAAAAGGTCCCCACCTCCTAATAGTCCATGGTTCCATACTACCGAAGTACACGAAGCTTTTTGGGGGGGACTTTCCAAACCCAAACCATAATATATATGCACTAAATTCTCAAAGTTGAATGCAATTATTATGTGTCACAAATCCATACTAACAAAATTGCAATAATTGAGAAAAATTAGTAAATTAATGATTTTGGCTACTTCTAACAGTAGTCACCAAAAATTATTGAATACTATCTGTACACCAGCATGGTAGTGGGGAGAAGAAGTTTGGGGGTGTCAAAAAGGGAGAGAGGAAGGCTTTGCAATTTTGCCATGATATGTAGGTATATGCAACACTCAAGATCAATATAAATGCTATGTATGATGCACACACACACACTCACAAACACACACACACACACACACGTCAATAAAATGGGGAAAACAATTTGTAGAAGTTATGTTATTTAGGCTTTCTAATAATCTTGTCAATCAGATATATTATAAATACAGATATTGATTCTTCTGATTCTCAATTCTGTAGGATAAATATTATCTTACTTAACAAAATAGTTGTTAAGTATAATCTAAAAATTCCCTTAAGTTATGTCGTTGAAAACCTCATGCTACAAGGACAAAACCACATTTTACTGCTTTCTTTCTCATTGAGAAAACAAATTAAGTCAGATCATGAGCCAGTCATTTGGAGATCCTTGAATTAAAGCTACAGTTAACCTACTAATGGAAGTCTTGAGGGTCATCTTTTTACATAAAAGAATGCTTCTCAATGCCATCCAAATTCCTTAGTATTTTCTGATAGTGGCCATGCCAATATTTTGTATGAGCAATATTTCCTATCAATACAAGCATACTCTTTCTTTCTTCCCATTTTACTGATATGTATAAGTGCAAAACATAAAGTTTACATTGATCTTGAGCATTTTGTGCACATACTTAGCAAGGCAGGGTTACAAATCCTTCCCCTCTCTCCTTTGACTCTCTCCCCACTCACCCCTCTAGGCTGCTAAAAAGTATAATTTTATTGTTTCTTGTTATGTTTCCAATATAAATGCATTCCATCACTAATTTTTTTTTTAGGTTTCATATATTATTTTTCGTTAAATGGTTGTTGTGGTAACTTTTTCATTGCTGTGCCAGAATACCCAATGTCTACACTTTATGGGAGGAAAGATTTATTTAGCTCACAGATTCAGAAGGTTTTCCACAGTCCCTTCATAGCAGCTGGCAACGATGGAAGCCCCTGGCAGAGCCTAGAGAGCTTCTCATCCATCGTAGACAGAAACCAAGTCAAGCAGGAGTCAAGTGAGTCTGAAAACTCAAGGCTAGAGCTTTCTCTGGAAAAAGCTGTAATATTTCTTCTTTCCTTTAATATCTTCAAGCTGCCAGTCCCCTCAATCCTCACCCGGGGTGGGTGCTTTTCCTCACTTCTTGACCCATAAGTAACAACACCTACCTGAAACCTCTGCCCAGCAACTCTCAATCTCAACAAATTGACACTATCTTTCAGCTCAAAGGTTAAGCACCCGCCCTTCCAGCCAGGCCCTGCTTCCCAATAACACACAGTTCTAAATGCACAAGGCTTTTGGAGGGCACTCCAGATCCAGCCTATAAGAGCACTCTTGAAAAGAATTGAAACCATAGTTGAATTTATTCTAAAACTCTATTATATATATATATATATATATATATATATATATATATATATATATATATATAGTGTCTGAAGTGTGGATTAGAAGTAAAGTGTGGGTATTGAAACTTAAATTTATACTTTTGTGACAAATACTTAAGCAAGTGAGCTTTAAGAAAACTGAAAAAATGTATAAAAATTTATCAGAAAGAAGAATTTTTATTTAACTTTTTGAGACAAACACATGCCTTTCCTATTTTATGAAAGGGAATAGAAATGTTCATAAACATATCTTCAACAATAATTTGGCTGAAAAACAAAGATATGGTCTCTAAAATAGCATTAATCTGTACTGTCTTCCTCCTTCCCTGCTCCCTTTTCACTCTCCAACACCCTCCCCCTCCCCACTAGTTCACATTATTTTCCTCATTTAAGTTCTATGCAATGACCGTGAACTGGGTTTGTCATATTAGAGAAACCATTCTATATTTAACCTAATTACTAATTTCCATGACTCCCAGTCTCCATAGCACTCCACATTGTGAGGCTATCTGGCCTCTGTGTATATAAATCTAATAAATCTCCATATATATATATATATATATATATATATATATATATATATATATATAATTGGTTTACTACTCTGTAAAACCTTTACTGTTGTAATGATCGTTGAAAAAAGGTTTTTTTGAAAATTAACTAAAAGTGGTGGATACTTGAATGACATTGTTTTTGAAAGTCGATATTCTTTCTACTGTATGTGACTTAAACCCTAGAATTGGAAAGATATATTCAATAGTGATGAGAGTCAATCTCATCTGCTTGAATTATGTTACTTTATTTCAGTTATATAGAAATGGAATATTGTACAATATTACAACATCACTAAGTACAGCTTTGAACATATAAAGTTTGACTAACTGTGAATTATTTACTTTCACTGGGTGTCTATATTCAAAGTTATGTTTGCATAGGTTCTTTCTCCTCAAAATTTATGTGTTCTTCCAAAGAGAGCGATTTATATACTGACACAGGGACTTCAGAGAACACATTTTTAAAAGTTTGACTGTTAGTATAAAACGGTATTTAAATTTGGACTTCCATGTGCCGTATAATTCTCCATTTGCTATTTTACTTATGCCATTTAAATAAGTTATACTGTAATAAAAATGTTGACTAAATAGTACAAAATACTAGTATTCAAAAACTGTTGTTACTTTATTAGGCTTTTTAAATTTTTATGCCTCAAAATGTTGCTAATAAAATTAATGAAGTCATGTAATATACTAGAATTTGAGCTTGGGTCCCAGCTCAGTGGTTACAGAGCTTGCCTAGCACATTCAAGGCCCGGGCTCAATTCCTCAATTAGGCAGGTATGACGTTGTATGCGTGTAATCTCAGCACTCCGGAGGCTGAGATAGGAGAATTGCACTGAGTTGGAGGCCACCTGGCCTATTTAGTGAGTTCAGGACCAGCCTGGACCACCAAGCAAGACCCTGTCTCAAAAGAATTGCCTTTACTATGTTCATATCTAATGTTCCTTACTCCCACTACTATATTTTATCCCATGGTATAATGATCAGTTTAAAGAGTTTTTTAATAAATACTTTCACCCAATGATTGACATTTTCACATCATTTATCTATGCATATATTAGGTTATTGCATATAATTATGTTTGATTTTTATTTATTTCTTGCCTTAAATCAATGCTGTCTAATATCCTAATTTGTTACTGATATTTTTCTTTCACGTTGGAGATGTTCCACAAATTGTTAGTAGTCACTAATTGTCAATAACTACAGGAGAAAAATATTTAAAAATTAGAAAGTCAGAAGTCATGAACAGGATTTTTCAAATGATGGAAAATTCTTTTATATAGTTAAACAGACAAGTCTGAAGGGGCTTTAAGTCAAATAATGTCAAGGAGTTGGTCATTTTCATTATTTTGTTTTCACTATTAAAATAAAACATAGTCTGGGAAATATAACTACTATTTGATGTTTTGTACATACAGCATAAAAGTAAGTGATTGATTCTATTATTCCACATACGAATTTAAAATAAAATAACATTGGTTCAATGTTGGTTTCTCTATAGCAAGCAGTCCAAAGTAGTAAGCTCTCTAATCTGCGAGTGAGAATTAGGCTTAGGAAAGAGGAATTAATCATAATGACATGTAACAGTTTTGTATATGATTTTAATGATAATGAGAAGTAGCTAATTTCATTGGTTTCTCAATTTGTAAGCAGATGAGGATTTATAAGTGTTTTCTCAGCTAATAATTCCTCTCCAGTTTTATTTCGGTTGTGGTGGGTCAGGAAGTAAGGTGGACCTAGATTTACATTTTTTTATTTTAATGTATTTTAATAAGTAAATTTATGAAGATTGCCTATATGTTCTCTGTATTTAATTCTCAAAATAAGAATTTTCACAAACCTAAACTGAGACTCTTAGAGTATAAACTACATGAATATTGAGTGAGACACCTCAGGCTCCTGCATTTAACTTACATATGAATCCTGCTTATTCTTCTGTTCTATATTACAGAGAAACATGTTCCTTTTCAATAACTATTAAAATATTTCTATCTTCTTAGTGATGCTTAAGGCATTAGATATTTTACTTGGATTTGAACATATATATGTATCTAAGCTTCACCTATATTTCATAAATATGCAAAATTCTAAAACTTTATGTAGTAGACAAAAAAATTAAAAAGTAAAATTGTTTCTGCTCCTGCAAAGAGAATAAATGTTCTCTTCTGAATCTTTTTCTCTGAATTTAAAACTCAAATTATTCCACAGTGCTATATCAGCTATTTCATCATTTCTGCTTTTATCTTTCAGAATTTCATTGATATCTCATGACCAGTGATGCCTTCTCTCCTTTCTTTTACCTGAATAGTATAAATATTTGGATACTCAAGTGAAAATATTTGGGGGTTATTTAACAATTATTCAAAATATATCATAGCAAATGTAATTAATCTAGTAATTATTTTAGAATCACTTCATTTCAAATGTTTTTAAATAAATAAAAATTTAACATCTGTAAAAGTCTACATTGAAAGTCACTTCATACTTCCAATTTGTACTTGAAATACAGGAAATGCATATGCTTTTGGAGTAGTGTAATGTTTCAGTACACACATTTGATAATGCTGAAATTAAGATAATTACCATATCCATAACTTCAAAACTTATCATTTATTGTGGTAATAGCATTCAACACTCTCTTTTCTATTTATCTTGAAATATGCATTATTATTCTCCTGTTTAACTGTAACTTAATAACCACTGATTCAGTAATTTCCAGGTTCCACATCACAAGTGTGCCTTTTGCAACAACAGTCATAGTCCCTACCTTGAGTTTCATCTTTTAGATTTAATGAATGAGTGAGAACAAGTGACGTCTGTTCTTCTGTGAGTACTTTATTTCACATAACATGGTGATCTCCAGTTTTACTCATATTCAAAAAATGAAAAGAATGAAAAGATCTCACCCTATTTACACATAGCATTCTATGGTGAATATGGCTTAAGGTTTTTCCTTATTCATTCATCCATTGAAAGACACTTGAGTTGTTTCTGTTTCTTGGCTGCTGTGAATAACTCTTCAATGAATATCAAGCTCAAGAATTGTTTTAATATATTGTTTTCTTTACTTTTCAATATATAGCCAGCATAGTAATGGTCAATTGGAAGGTAGCTCTATTTTTATTTTTTTCATGAAATTCCATATGGCTTTTGACAGTGGCTGTACTAATTTACCTGCCCACCAGGTGTGTGTGTGTGTGTGTGTGTGTGTGTCTGTGTGTGTGACTTATCATATATATATATATATATATATATATATATATATATATATATGATTTGCTTTTTTGTATAGCCATTTTGCTGTAATAAGGTGATAAGACATTGCAATTTTTTGTTTGCATTGTAAATTTTATTAGAAAAACTTCTATTTGAATCACTGCAAATCTTTAACTGTGTTTTTTAAGTTAATTTTCTTACTACACTGAATTTTGACTCCTTTTCAGATGTTTTACAAATATTTTGTGCTATCCAATAGGTTCTCTTTACATTTTTTTTTTGTCTTTCTGTGCAGAATCTTTTAAATTCTATCTGTTTGTTTTGGCCTTACTGTTTTGCTATCAGAGCTTTTGAAGCCTTTATGGTCCAATGTCAAACACCATCTCTGTTTACTGCTAGTAGTTTCATAACTTCTGGTCTGTACTTAAATCAGAAATCTATTTAGAGTTGCTTTTTATATATTGTGGAAAGTACTATCATATTCATTCTTCAATTGGACAAACATTAAAATACCATCTAAATGGTCATTATTTTTTATCAAAACTGGAATTTTTAGTACTATTAATACTATGTCTCAAAATAATTCAGTATTTATTATGTTTTTGAAAAAAAACTATGTTAATACCAGTTTCAGATTGTTAAACTGAACAAATATGTTCAATGTTCTGAAGATGTCATTCTGGCTTTAAATTGTATGAATACAATAGTTTAGTTGGAAGAATACATAAGTAGTACATTTATGCTATTCATTATGGCAAACAATTTTATGTGACAAAATTATCTGTGAACATGTAAGTATATAGTTTACTAAAAGTCTATTCTTAGATAATTGTAAAACTCAAGTATCTCAAACTTGAAAGAAATTTGTACATTACATTTAAACAGTATCTGAAACAAGCGGACTTTTTAAAAATATATTCATTATTTAACAAAATCAAGACTTTTCTTTCTTCTATAGATAGTTATTTTTATAATATCACAATTAGTTTTTTCAGGATTGTTTAAGAGTTCTTTCCCAAAGAGAAGGAGGAGGAATTGAGTAAGATCATTATTATAAATTTAGTTACAAAGCATGAAATTGGAGAGTAAAATTTGAGAGTTACAGGTTGAGCTAAGAGCCAACTGAGTTCTTAGCCAATGTTATCTGTTATCATTATCACTCAGTATCAGCTTCAGGGAAAAGCCCTCAAGAACTACTGATTTGCCAACTCTTCCTGCTTTTTCAACTAACAAAATCCCAATGAAAACCACTGACTTCTGCCACTTCGCCTCTAGTTAACTATCTATACACATCATACACATCCAAAAGTTTCATGGATTAAGATTTTAAAACAATTTTCCATGTTGGATAAAAGTATTATGTTTTTCAAACTAATATATTAATAAAAATAAGCACGGGTAACTTTCACAGATTTTATGAGAAAGCTGGTACTGTTTTAGTGAGATACCAATCAAATGATTGATATTAATATTTTTGTCATGCTTTCTCTTTAGATGTTTCCTTTCCTCCATGTTCTTGGGTGCTGCTTGTCTCTCTGTCTTTCTCAAAGATTTCTTCAAGCATTTTCTGCAATGCTGGGCTGGTGATGACAAATTTCTATAGGGATTCTTGGTCATGAAAAATTTTCACTTCCCCTTCAATAATTTTGCTGCATGCAATAACCTTGGGTAGCACTTATCTTTTAAAATGTGAACGATTGTTTTTCCAGGTTCTCTTTTGGTATTCTCTCCTTATGTTGTATTTCTGAGATTTGGGTGATGATATGTTGCAGCAAGTTTCATTAGTGGTTGAGGTTATTTTCTGTTCTTTAAGCTTCTTTAGCCTGAAAAGTAATTTCTTTTCCTAGGTTTGAGAAATTTTCTTGCATGAATTCCATGGCAAAATTCTTTATTCCTTTGATGCTGTCTTTGCCTCTTTTTCCCACACCCATAATTCTGAGATTGGTTCTCTTTGAATCATCCATCGTCTGTGGTACCCAGCTACTTTGCTCACTTCTAGTTTTAGAGTTGTGCTTAATTATCGATTTGTTTTCTCAGCCTTGTCCTCAAGATCTGAAATTATGTGCTCACATCATTCAAGTGGACTTCATCTGCCTTCAAATGCTTTTTTCATGTCCTGAATTTCAAGTAGATTTCTTTAAAAACATTCCACTTCTCTATCGAAATATTTTTTTCTTAACTTTCATTTCCTTATTTACCTTAACAGACTCTTTATTTGTGGCTTCTATTTGCTCAGTAAGCTTTGTATCCATTGGGATCACTATTTTTTTAGGATGTTCCTCTTTAAGTTCTTTAATCATTTTTTTGCATTTCTTTGAGAATATCTTATTTAAACTGGCTATTCAACTTTTTTATTTGTTTTTTAACTTCCTTCCTTGTAAGTTCCACTATTTCTGGGCCCATGACATTAGTTTCTGGGGTCTCAAGCATTTTTGTGCATGTCCTGTTGCTTTGTTTTCTTCTCTTGTTTCTGTTGTTGAAAGGCTCTACTTTAAAAGCACAGCCCAAAGGTTTCTTTGAATAGGTATGAGGGTGTGGTGGGGCGCTGAAAGGTCTCTGAGTTCTGTTCTTGGAGTAGGCAGTGAAGGAATCTTAACAGAGTGATGATCTCTGAGATGTTTTGATCACAGTCCTCTAAGCAAAACTCTCCTGCCTGTACGCCTTCCTTCTCCTGAGCTCGGAGCTCTTCACCCTGGAGGTGCACCCACTGCCGCTTGAGCCATTCAGGGGTTAGGGACCTTTCTCTCCTCTCTGCAAATGTGTATGTTCCCATTTCTTCCTAGAAACTGTTTAAGAGAGACCCACAAAACCCTAATGTGCTCTTTTAAGCTGTTTTTTAAACAGTTTGGTCTCTCTCTCTCTCTCTCTCTCTCTCTCTCTCTCTCTCTCTCTCTCTCCTTTTCTCTCTCGCCTCCTGCTTACATCACTTCTATTATGGCTGCCATGTGCTGCTTCTCCAAATCTGGTCTAGGTTCCATGGGGCCTGATCTAGGGGAAGCTCAGAGTGTGTTTGCAGTTTGCACTTCATACCAGCTTCTTTCTGGAGGCTGGGGCTACCCGCTGCTGTCATTTCGTTTTCCACTTCTCTTGTCTTCCTGCTTACAGCAGTCAGAAGTTCCCGGCTCCGAGGTTTCCTCCATCTGTGAATGCTGGCGGCTCAGGGCCACTCAGGGCTGCATTGTGGGCTGATGTTTTCATCTGCTTCTGCTTTATTTTTTTAATCAGAAAGCTCAAAGTCAATGTCCCTGTTCTATGGATGTCAAAAAATGAACACCACAAACCGAGAGAGAGTATGGATAGAGAAATTGAATTTATTGGCAGAAGTATGAAGGGGAAATTGAAGTAAAAAGTATAAATTCCCGAGAAACCAGAAGGAGGGTCAAGGGAGCCATTAAATAGGCAATTATGACCATCTTTTATGAACTTCTTTCTATGAATCACACATATTCATTTTTCTATACAGAGTTGGCTTTTACTAATTGGTTCATGTTAGCATAGAACTACCTCATTGGCCTAAGGTCCAAAAGGTCTGCGGCCTCATGGCTTATTTGATTTGATGGCTTTATCCTTGGTCATTCCAAAGTGTGGTCTTTCTTAAGCTATCTGAGTTCTTTGTCTGGGAGTAGTTCCTCAGCTGAAGATGAGTTTCTCATTTGAGACATCTTGATCCACCCAGGCTAACGACCCTGAACCTGCCTAGTGGAATCTGGCTTATCTTCCATAATTTTAATCTTCCCCTCCTCTCCTGTTAATTATTGGGGTACTCCTTTCCTCTACTAGCTAAGTTGAACAGGCAGGTATTGACTGTAATCTCAATTTTTTAAGTGAGCCCACTCGGAGACTTTGTATAGTTATTATTCAGCCACCATCTTGACCAGAAGTTGATAAAGTTGTATTAGTCAAAGTAAAGTTGAAAAAAACTTTTTCATTGTGAGAGGTCTATTGTTGAATTACTTTGCTAGGTCTTAGTTTTTTCTAACTTCTATAAAGTAACTTTATATAAAAAGATTTTATTTAGTACTAAAAATCAGCAGTGATATATGTCTTTGTTATGTAAACACAGAATTAATTTTATTTTGCTAAAATGTCAAGAAAAAATGAAACAATCTCTAATCTACATGTTTGGGTTTTGGTAGATTTTAGATTTTAATAAAATGCCTTTGACAAATTATTAATCTCCTAGTAGATCTTTACACATTCTAGTTACTTGGATCATGAGGAGAAGCATTCATTTTAAAAACTTCCAACATATGTAAATGGAAAGACATTGTAATAAAAAAGATAAGTCCATATGCCGTGAATTTGCACCAGCTGTTCGCTTTGCTTCCTACGGGATAAGAAAGGAATAAAGTCTGGAATACCTTGATGAATATTAAGATGCTATGAAATAGCATGGTATTTCTATATATATATATCAAATTCTTTGTAGTAATATCATTAAGCCTAATGGAGGAATGATAAGATACTATGTCCACACATTACAATTACATAAAAAATGAAAAACTTCTGTCTAAATGTACTGTTTATGTGCATATATTAAAATAGTCTCAATTTCTTGGAGTCATTTTAACTGAATTAGCCAGGTGTTCCCAAGCATTGTAGATATAATCTTAATAAGGACATATGTTTAAAATGTAACATCAGACAGTAATTTTTTTTTCAAAAGGGTAAAATGAAATAGAGTTGTTATCTTTATCAGGTAATGTAACAAATATACTTATATACCTAATGAAAAAAGGAATTCAGGAGGTATATAAAATTACATATTAAGATCTTAACAAAGTAGTTTGCTTTTATAGTCAATAAAATTTTTATCTACCTAATGATAAATACAAAAGTGCATTAGGGATTAAATTACAAGATTTCAAGCCAAATGCCAGGAGTGCAATTCACATTTTTTCATTAGTTACATGACTTTGGCCTAGTAGTTTAAATATTCTATTACAAACTTTCAATTGCCAACCCTAGAGATGATGGGAGCGTATCCTGTGAAGTGCTCGTACCAAATCGGTTATTCATAAATGCTCAGTAGATAGAATTGTAATACTGAGAGTTGCAGGGGACATGGATTGAATAAGAGTTAAAATATACCTTATAAAAGTGGATTATAAATATTTTCAATGTCAATTATAGAATTTTGAATTTTCCTAAAAATAAAGCTAGCAGTGATTAATTTAAGTAGATTGATGTGATATATCTAAAATTAAGAAAAAAAACAGATAGTGAATTGATATGAAAATTTTCATCAAAATAATTGAATAAAATACATCATTGGAAATTATATTTGATAGTTTTCATATCCAAAGAAGAAATCAATGGCAATAGAACCTATTTTAGAAAACGAAATAGACGGAACCAAGGAGAATACGTTGTGTATGTCATGCGCAAGAGCAAGAAGGATGTGGTTGCTGAAAGTGAGAAGAAGAGACAAAGAGAGGAAAAACAGAAGAACCTCGTGACTGAATAACTAGGAAAACCCAGCTCATTGTAGAGTAAGAAATATGCTGAAATTAGCAAAAGAAAAAGCAAAAAAGAAGGAAATGAATCAATAGGTCAGTTAAAAAGTTGGGAAAAATACACTGGAAATATTTTAAAGTAAAAAAGGAAAACAAAAGGGAAGGAGCAGATGAAGAAATTTAGATAATATAAATACCTAGAAAGATTAAGGTGGAAAAGGACCAAGATACGGTCATTGTCAGCTTCTTCATATTTGATAACTGGAGGTGATTAGAGTATTATTAATTTAAGATAATGAGGAAATAGTGCTAAAGTAGTAGTTTTCATTGTGGAATTTAGGATTTTTATTCTAAAAGATTATTTTATGATTATAAAAATTAAATATTGTATAGTATGCCTATATAACATGAGATTTAGGAAAGAAGTCAAGATGATACAATGAGACTTGTGTAGTGTGCTAATGTAACATAATACCAGGAACCTCAAGTTGTAATAAACACAGGTGATAGTATGAAGGTGAAAACACATTCATAAGTTAGAGGGTGCACTGGTCTGTTAGTGCCAAGCTGTAATGCCAGCACTCTGGGAGACTGAGGCAAAACAATTGCACATACCAGCCCAGGCTGATGAATTACCAATATATCAAGAACCTGTCTCAAAATAAAAAGGGGGAGTGGGTGAGGATTTGGCTGAAGTATAAATACTTGGGCTCAATCTCCAACACCACAGAAGTACAGAGGGCTCTTCCCATGGGAAGAACAGAAGCAACAGGACAGACAAAGAGGGAAGGAAAACAACCATGCGTCAGCGTGGGCACAGAACTGGCACGCGCCCTCTGAAGTAATGCTTTTTAAAAATTTCTAACCTATAACATTTATTCATAATACAAATACTTTAAATATAATGTTACTTATGTAAATAATATAGTTTATTATGCTAAATTGTATCACTAAACCATTAGCTGAATGTATTGGGTGGGCTTTGCCTAGATTAAATTTGGCACGGCACAGTTTTATTCTATTAAAATAACATACGAAGAAAATTATATTTTAAAATATTGGCTATCTAATAATAGGACATTCAAATTTTTAGAAGAAAATATTCAGTTTTTACCCTGATATTTCACAGCAATTTAGGACATTATTAGGCTCATTAGGAACTTTGAAAATATAATTAAATGAAATTAATCAATGTTATAATAGAAAAATTTTATTATAGTTTTTGAATGACAAGCTTTACTCTTTAACATAGCGTAAGTATGCTACTGAGTTACTACGAATAGCCAAATAGCTTGAGACACAGCCTTTACATACATCCTTGAAAACATGTTTCTCCTGATTTTGTTTTCCAGAGGTATTGTGTCATAGTTACTGTTTCATTGCTGTGACTCAATACCCGACATTCACAACTTAGGGAGGAAAGATTTATCTTAGCTTACAGTTTCAGAAGGTCACAGTCCATTCACATGTGGGCTTCTGGAAAATGACAGGCCTGGAGTGGTGACAGGACCAGAGCCAGAGCTCCAGCAGCAGAAATACTCATAACATGGTGGTACAGAGCGAGACTGGGAGAAAGGGTGGAACCAGCACAAGCCCCTCTGTGTCAAGCAAGGTGGCCTCAAACAATCCTCCTGCCTTGGCCTCTTGAGTACTAAGATTACAGGCATGCACCACCTCACCTAGCTTTATATAGTATTGGAGAATTGAACTCAGCGCCTTAAGCTTGCTAGGCAAGCACTTTAACCTCTATTCCCCCAACTCAAATGGTGTTTTTTTAAAATATACTTTAATCAAACAACATGATCATGATTTCTTTCTGAACAAACAACATGACTTCAGCTGTTTCTTTTTATAATGACAAGTCTTTAATAATCATTGGCTCTATTTATTTCACTGAATTATTACTTTAAAAAGATAAATTGGCATTCTATTTCCAAAATTTCTTATTTACACTTACTAAAATTAGTCCAAAAACATCATATTCTTATTTGGATATAACTGATATTTCTTAATGTCTATTTTTGTGCTTCATATAGATAATATAGAGGAAGTTATTCACTTTCAGAGGTATCAAGAACAAAATAATGCAAATTGAAACATGCAATCTAGTAATAACATATATGATACCTAAAAATTAATTTAAGATATCCTTTACTAATGAGACTGTTTCAAAAAAAGTAGGTGTCCTTTAGACTAAATTAAGTAAAAAACAATTGCCTTAGATTACCTCCCACAAAGTTTAAAAATATTATTATAAAAATTTTATGGTAAAGACTTTATTGCTTTTTCAGTGAGTATTCTAAAATAATTTCAAGCCATTTTTTATATATCCAAGAGTGATTTTTTTCAAAGGGAAATGTTTCTATCTTGAAAAAAAACACTAAAAAAGATCACACTTCTAATGTCGTTTACAATGTAACATAAAAATAGGCTAAACTAATAGAATTTTTTAAAGAAATAAAACTGTGTAGTTATATGGGAGAAATAATTATACATATTTTTGTAAATGAAATAATAACAGAAATTACCAATTTAAATAGCAATTAAGCCTATTTCTTTTTCTTTTGAAATGATTTTGCAAGAAACAAATGACATTTTTTTTAGATTTATTTTTCACTGAGTAAGTTTATGGAAGACAGGAAAACAGCATTATATGCTATTTTAAAATTCTGTGTTTTTATAAAAATCAAATACAAGAACTGGGAGTTTAAAGTCATTTTATCTTAAAAAGTATTAATAAATTATGTAAATTAAATAGGAAAATAAAAAGGTGAGAATAATTTCAGATTCTAAATTAGCCCCTAAGGTCTTTAGACTATTTCAGATTTTATTGAAGATTTCATCAGTTGCCTACTAACCCTAATAATAAAATACCCAATGATTCTTCAAAATGAATTTTTAGATTTCTCCCAGTTTTATTCTTCCCTATAGTACACTTAATAAGTGTAAATTCTTCAGGTTGATTTTTGAAACGTAACTGTATTACTAATCTTTAAATAAATGAAACCTTGTGAACATCATGTGCCTTTGAATACTTCTTTCTGGTCTTTCATTTTGGAAAAACATAGAAGGATAAACTAGGGAGGTAAAGTTTCTGCTAGTTAGAAGGGGCCCAAAAATGTGGATTGTTTCACATTTGATAAATCTTACACTTTCCTTTATGCAATAGTCAAGTATACGTACCGATTACCCAGCACAAATGTAATTTTTGTATGTAGAGAACATATGCTAATAAAATTAACAATTACAGGGAAAAAGATTGGTTGAATTGTACTAAAACTTCAGTTGAAGATATCACTGACTATATTTACATATAGATTCAGGATCAATATTAGCGTAGATGAGTACATGATATAAATTAGGTATAGGTGTATTGTGACCATTTATTGAAATTTTAGTAGTACAACACTCCAATAAGTAGATTCTTCACAAAGAGAAGAGTGAAAGATTCTAACTTGCCACTTTCTAATAACTGTAATTACTATATTTGTAATTTTGGGGCAAATTGTTTTAAAACATGTTTTATGGTGTTTCTGTATCTAACTTTGCCATGATTAAGACCATAATCTGTTGTTAATAGAGTTCTCATTCATCAGCTCTAAGTTTATTGCTTTAAATAACATCGATCAGGGCAGAGAAATCAGAGCTCACCAACACTTTTTGTCAAGCAGGCCAGTAATTGAATATTGTCATCGGTCATTTTCTGATGTGGAACTCAGGGGAAAAAGAACTCTTAGAGCATCAGCAGGATTTAGGCTGTGGCTATACTCTGTGAACAGAATGGAAAGCGTAAGAAGAGAGACATATTTCTTCTTCACAAGTGTTCTACTTCAATTTCTGGGTATATAAAAAGCAATAGCTTTTCATTTTCCAGAAATTCCTGAAGCACACACACACACACACACACACACACACACACACACACACACACACCGTAAACATCAGTACTTTGGTCGATCTCTCCTTGCTGCCATTCCTTTGTTTCTGTTAGGAATCATTTTGTCCTGTATTTGAAGTTAGTCCACAATCGCTTTGCACTATAAGATCCTGAAATGAAGTCCAAAATATGATATATCATCCTCATATTTGCAAAGAAAATACCATTCTGTACAATCTACATAAAAATTAGGTAAAGTCTGCTTCTATGCTTCACAGGTAACTCAAATCAGTTATTTCCTCACTTGTAATCTCATGAAGAACTTTTTTTTTTCATCTGTTAAAGGCAATACTTGCTTTTATTACTGTAGTAGATGACTTTTTTTAGATCTCTACTATATTTTGGGTAGGATTTTTGACTCCAGAAATCCACATGTTGCTGATATAGCAATATCAGTAGGTAGGGATTTTAAGAAAACAAATTAGATTATAGGTCTCCACCCTCAAGAGCAGTGTAGTCTTGTGAATTGTTGGAAAGTGAGCCCGATCACTCAATCTCCTCTCTCTCACATGTGCACCTCTTGCAAGTGCCACTGGCTATTATTTTTCTGCCCTGAGAAGTTGGCCTTTTGAAAATGTAATTGCTTAAAAAATAATATTTTAGCCTTCAGAATTTTGAGTCATAATATGCAAATCTTCTTCATAAACTTCCTAGTTCTAGATACTGTTATAACAACAGTAAACGTACTAAAATACTGTTTTTGATTGGATATATTATATGTAAGTTTCTTATGAATTAAACAAACACAAACTCTTTACCTCTCCTGTTCTTTTGTTTTTCACTACAACAATCCTTACCATTCAAAACTAAATCAGATATAGAGAAAAGTAAGCTAATTAGAAATTATACAAATAATAACATCTCAAACATTAAAAATAATTTCTCTTAACTGGATCTATATTTAAAATGAAATGAGGAAAATCACTGTTAAATACACCTTGTGATATTGACTGTACACCTATTCATAAACGTAAGTCTAAACATAGTGAAGATATATGAAATGCACCATTTTACATGTAGGGCCTCTCAAGTTAAAGAAAGGCACTGAATATGGACTAGTGACCTTCCCACTGACTAGGACAAAATAACTGACACCAGCATCTTAAAGGAGACACTCATTTATCTCCCAGCTTCAGAGGGTTTGGTTCGCATTTGCATGTCTACAATGTAAAAACAAAACAAAATAAAAATGTTGTAGCAGAAAGAACTGCATAAGGTCTTGACAGAAGAAAGGTTCTGAACGCCACAGCATCCAGGAATCAAAGAGGCAGAAGGCAGGAGTTGGGAACACACCCAGCCCGTTCTGGCCAATCCCCTCTCCACTCCCTGCACTGACCTGTCTCCTCAAACCAGCCCCCCCCCTGCCAGCTGCACCTTCAGCTCTAAATTTGTCAATGGATTATCACACTACTAAGTGGTTTTATATCCCTGTAATCCAATCACCGACCACCTCGGACTTCATGAGCCAGTATTTTAGTTCCAATTCATAACTGAGTATAGTTGCTCTATTCATATTGCTTTATTTTCTAATTGTTTTCTTTTAGAAAAAAATCATGAAGGACCACATATCTTTTCAAGATTTTTTTTATTTTTTTATCCTTGCCACCAATTCTACTGATTCAAAATATTTAATATGTATGTAGGTGACAATAAATAAAAGTCCCATGCATTTTAATTATGAAAGAGCACAAAATTCAAAAGAGAAACAGTAACTTCAATATTGACCTTGTACCTGAGTTAAAAATAAAGCACATTGCTGTTGCAAAGGTACGCAACATCTTCCATCTTAGGCTTCAGGAAAGCTGGGATATAGATCTGTAACTTTTCAGCACCGCACTGACACCAGCCTTTCGCACAGAATGATGAAAGCCTAATGCAATCAGAATTTCTAATCTTCTGGCAATCACATATTCTTTCCTTGCAGCTCTGCCAGGAAGTGTTTCCTCTGAGAACAATGTTCAAACTTTTCATTACAGAACTCAAATTCACTTAAACTCACAGCATTTTAGATACCCACGTTTCCACTAAACTAGAGATATTTGTCTTAAATTCATATGCAGGTGTGGGAGTCTCAATCACACACAGAAGTTACAAACATTGCTTTCTGTCTTGGAAGTCAAAGCTTCCGTGCATAAAGAATTTTAGTTTAGTGTCGAGTTTGATGTAGCTATCTCATTTTAGGCATGAGGGGAGCATTTTCACACATGTCATGAGTAACAGTACGAAGTTGAGGCTGACTTAAAGACAACTTACAGTTTAAAGAAAAGAAAACTTCAATGAGTATGTACAAGGCTGTGCGTGAGAGGGCCTGTGTGTTTGTTATATATTATTCTATTGAAATGCATTTATTATTCTATAGAAAAGCATTTGGCCCATATGATAAAAAATATTGAGTTAGAACATGTTGCTGTATTAGAGATTACTTCATGACAACCTTAAGCTACACTAAACGTTTCTCAGTCAAATCTAAGTAAACTACTGTTTTATTATATTTCTGGTTTCCTTGAAAATATTAATTGAATTTTGAGAATTTTAAAGAATCACAATAAAAACAACTTCTTATTATTAACCAAAATAAAAAAGAAACACACACACACACACACACACACACACACACACACACACACACACACAATTTTCTCAAAGAATCTCTCAGAAGATTTCTCCCTATATCACAGAATAAGATTTTATTTTTATTTTTATTTATTGAGATAGTGTCTCACTCTATACCAGGCTGGTCCTGACCTCACTATGAAGCCCAGGCAGACCTTGGACTCACAGCAATCTTCCTGTCTCAGCCTCCAGAATGCTGGCATTACAGACATGAGCCACCATGCCTGGCTTACGTGGTGCTAGGGAATCGAATTCAAGTATGCAAGTGCTTGTTTAACGGCTTGCTAGGTAAGCACTTTAACTGCTGAGTCTTCCTCCAGCCCCCAGAATAAGATTTTAAAACAAGTGTAGTTACACTTTTTCAAAATGGTGAACTAGTAAATAAAGCTATATTTTGTTTGTCCATTTTGTCATTGTAACATAGAAGATGTTGATTTTATGCTAAAAACTTCCTTTATAAAATAAAAAATAACATTTAAAACTGGCACAGTTATATAGCAGGGTTGAGACAGAGGGATTGCATGTCTTAAGCCAAACTGAGGGGCTTAGTAAACTCAATCTCAAACTAAAATAAAAATAGTCGTGATAACAATAACAAACAATAACGATCTGGGATGTAACTCAGATAAAAGGCTTTTGGTTCACTGTGATATGTGATATGAAGAAGAAAAGAGTGTCTTAGTTACTTGTTCATTGCTGTGACTCAATACCCGACACCACAAATTTAGGGGAGGAAAGGTTTGTTTTAGTTCACAGTTTCAGGTCACAGTCCATTCAGGGGTGGCCGGCAGCAAGAGCGGTACATGGCTGAGGCAGAGTTGGAGGCAGCTTCTCACAACATAACAAACAGGAAGACAATTAGAGGCTAGTTGAGACTAGTCCTAGTCCCTGTACTACTCCTCAAGGAAGGCAGGTGCAGCTTATATATCCTTCCAGGTCTCAGCCCAGTAATCAGCCCCTCCTGCATTCAGGTGTGGAGGGTGTGACCACTGACATGCCTTTAATCCTTATACACCATTAATCCTAATTTATGCACTTGTAATCCACCCCGTCAGACTAGGCCCCAATCTACCCACAGCACATGGTCCCACAGACAATCCATAACATTGAAATAAATGAGACTTTTGGGGGGACATTCCAGAGCCAACCACAATAAAGAGAAAGAAGAGGAGAAAAAATAAAGCTTATAATGTTAAATCTAAATACACTCTACTAAAGAGATATTAAAAACAGGCATTAAAATCCATTCTAATTAATAATTTTGCATATTCATATTGAATACTATTAATCTGGGAATAACTCAGCTACATAAACATTATTATTTATGACACATTGGAATTAATTATAACAATATTTTCAAGATATTTTTATAAAAATATAAAAAAGAAAAAATAGGTTGTCACAAAGGCAAATTTTAGTTGTCACATTCTTTAAGTTGGTCATTTTTTATTTTAATCTTATTTGAATTTGCCCAAAGCACTGAAATAAAATTTGTGAGTGAGTTAGATAGTATCATTTCAAACATCCAAAGAGTTATCTTAAAAATGAAAGAAATGTATATCTGAAGTTTGTTAATTATATATCTAATATTGTATAAAATGAATTTCTTCAGAAAATATCTATTTATGCTATCTATATCTCTGACCACTATATAAAAATAAAGAGCAATTTGAGATAAATTAAATGGACATCGCTACGTACATAGAATATAGGACAAAATCTCTCAAATATTTTCTTTCTTTGTCTCAATATTTCATAGACAATGTCTATATATAATTAATTTTGATATTCTCTATATTCTCTCTCTATATAAATATATATATGTGCATGTGTGTGTGTGTTTGTGTGTGTAGTTTGTATATACTTTATGCCGTACCTTATTATGTGATTTACAGACTTTATGACAAAATTGTAAGCTATTAATCCTTATCGAATCAGTTAGTGCCTGATATAATTATAATTTCAATTACCCAGGTTGGACTTGTAATTACCATCCTCTACCTCAGCCTCCCAGAGTGTTAGAATTATACATTTCTGCCTCTGCGCCCAACCATGCAAAACCTTCTTAAACATCTCCCATAACCATAATTTAGCATATTTGGTCCAGTTCTGACCACCCCTCTCTTTCCACAAAAGAAGTTAATTATAGGCACAATTTAGTAGAAGGAGAGGTTCATAAGATCCACTGTGAGATTTAGCATTTCTAATTCTAGTACTGCCAATAAGATGATTTAAAAACCTCATCTAACAAAAGTATTTGTTCATGGTTGCTTTCATGACTACCTTTATAGATTCAATAGGTTGAAATATTAAAATATTTCTGTGGAAACTTGTGATGGTTTGAATGTGCTCTGTGTCCCGAAAGCTTCATGATGTGTCCAGAAGGCAACGGGAGTTGGGGGGTTATGTGGGGGAGGTGGATGAATGCAGCGGTGATCCTATATGCTCTTTTGAACTAGTCCTGGTTGGAGGAATGACTCCCTGAGAATTATATGATGGCAGAGTATGAGTTCTTGCTCTGGGGTTCTTCTAGCTCTCTGCTTTCTCCAGGTAGGCCCTCTGTCATTGCCCACTGAACTTAAACTGACTAACACGTGTGAATGGTAAACTAAAATAAGCCTTTTTCTCCCTAAGTTGTTAGTGTTAAGTGTTACTTCCCAATGGTGTAAATGTAACTAAAACAGAACATAAATTAAGAATCTGGCCTGTAATTCTTGTTATTTTTAGTTCTTACAACCTTCCTTTAAGGACTCTGGACTACACCAAATATACTTGTTATGACCTAGACCTAAAATGTACCCACAACATCTCACGTGTTCAGAAGCGGGGCTTTCAACATACTGTTAGATCACAGGGACCCTGTACTTATCAGAAGAGTACCTAAACTTACCTATTGGTAAGTTTATAACTGGTTGTGTTATGAATATGAAGCCTTGTTGGAGAAGATGGGTCACTGAGGGATGACCTGGAAGTGCGTAGCCTGATCCCTGGCTCCTCACTTCCCCTTCTCGGCTTCCTGACTATCATGGGATGGGCAGGATTTGCTCTATTTTCTTCCTACATGCTGCTTCTGCCTTGGAGCTAGTCAATTGTGGATGGAAACTCTCAAAGCATGAACTAAATTACACCTTTCTTCAGGGTAAGGTTATCCAGTATTTTGTTCCAGCTCAAAGAACACAACTAATAAATCAATCGATACCGGTTTGTGGTTTGAATTTGAAACGTCTCCAAAAACCTCACGTATTTGGATCCGTGGAAATCTAGAGAACCATGTGTTAACAAGAGATGGGCCCTGGGTAGGAGGGATGGGTTACAGGCATGTGGTGGTCCAGAGACACATAGGAGGTTATGGAAATGTGGCATATAATGAGTTTGTAATGTGGAAGGGTGCTCTCAGCTTCTTGTAGCTCTTAACCAAGAAGGAGAAGAACACTGAGGTTGGACCTAGAAGAGGTTGATCACTGGGACGTGACCTGGAAGTATATCCACTAATTCTGCTTTTCTTGTTCACTTGGCTTCCTGTCAATCAGCCCGTGAACAGTGTTTCTCCTGCTAGGCCTCCTCCTTGAGTTTTCACCATTGCTGGGCTGTCCCGGAATGAACTGAGACCTTCTGAAACTGTGAGCTAAAATAAATCATTCTTTTCTTCAGTTGTGGATGTCAGGTATTCTGTCCTAGCAACAAACAGTAACTCAGACAGTTGCAGAGAGTAGGGCTGGCACTGTGACTACACTACCAGGTAGTTTAAGACCACATAGAACTGGTTTGTGAGAGGAATTTGAAAAGGTTTATGTTTGTAAACTGACTATGGTATATGATTCTAGTTTGAGCTCAGCAGACTATGGTACAGATAGACATCTGGACCATAGAATGAGCTTCATAATGCTCCAAAAGGGATTGAGGACTGTATATGAACCAGACAAGAGGTCATGCATGCTTTATTCGGGCAAAAAAGTAAAAAACAAGTCTAAATTTATATTCATGTTCTAAGACTCTGAGGCTGAATTTAAATTTGGCAAACTTAAAGATCTGGCAGAGAAAATCTCATGACAGCCCAATATTTAGGCTGTGATTTAACTAATTTTCCAGTGAGAAGCAGTAAAAAAAAAGTAAAGATGAATGAGTTGAGAATTTGGCAGCCTCGTTGGGAAGAAAAGACCTATTAAATCGGGGTAAAAAAAAAAGAGAGAGATTGTTGAAAATACTTGCATTAAACAGAAGCCAACTTCTTGGCATCAGGATGATAGGAAAGATGATTTGAGGATATGCGACATAATTAAGGAAACTCATGCATCCTGCATTCAGAGGGTAACGTGTTCAACAATTTAAAAAAGATTTTGCTTTAAAAAGATAACCCTTGGTACAGTGTTCATTAACGGTAGCCTAAGGAAGTGTTTCCAATAAACCAATCATTCAAGTATTCATAAATCTCTTCAGCTGTGATCCAAAAAGCCCTGACTGTTGCTGTGCTGTCAGGTGAACTGGCATGCTCCACTGGTGCTGGTTCTTCAGGTATGCAAAATGCAAGGGTTTTGAGATCATTAAGACTTCTGTTCAAATTCAAAAAGGTCTGGGAGACCAAGAGAAAAAATATGAAAGGATCACATCATCTGCCAAAGGTTTCCAAAGACGGTAATGCTTGAAACTATGCACATGAAGCCACAGGGGCAGTGGAGACTCCAGAAGTCCCAGACATCAGGAATATTGAACATCTATCAAGAAAAATGGCAGATAAAAAGGTAGCCAGTCCAAGATGGGATATAGTGGTGAGACTATTCAAAGTTTTTGAATCCCACATCATGCAGAAACTTGTTGGACATAAATGCTAGATGTGGAGCTACAGTATTTAATGTTCAGTCTCATTCCTTACTATTTCAATATTCCTCCTTTTTCAAATGAGAATTTTTACCCCACACCAATATGTGTTTGAAGTATTTTAAGCCTTCTCTTTGATTTTCATAGGCTCATAAGTGTTTTCCTTGAACTTCAGAGTAGGCTTTGAATTTGGGTTCTTCAGCAATGATGACACAGGTGAATCTCAGAGATGGATTCAGGGCAATTTTTACAATAAGATGAGCATGAGAATCTTGAGGGACAAGGGAGAATGTTATGTATTTTGGATATAAATCATCCTCCAAAATTCGCACATTTTCAGAGATAAGTCTTTTGGAATGTCACTGGATCATGAGGTTGCCACACTCTTCAATGAATTAATTCATTGACAAACATGCTGTTGGGAGTTGAGGCTTGGTCAGCAGTGGTGTATAAGGAGAGTGACATGGAAGGACATGTTTTTGTCCCAGGCTCTTCCTTTTCTTCTCCTTGCTTCTTGATTGGCATAAGTAAGCAGCTTTTCTTCACCGTGGAACTCTATCATTATGCAATTTTTGTCTTTGAGCCAACAATGATGAACTGAGTCACCCAAAAACATGACCCATACTGAACCTCTTTTGCTTTACGTTGCATGTGTCAGGAATTTTGTCACAGTGCAAGAAAAGTTACTTACCCAACTGTAAATTTCAAATATATTGAGAAAATCCTTTGTGGATTTTTAAAGCACAAGATTTTAAATGTTATTTTACAGTAACATATATCATACATTCACACTGTTAAGGACTATAGCTCACTTAAGAAAATTCATTTATGCAGATACTAAGGACAGACCTCTAAATACCCTCAAGACAACATTTTCATCCTCCTTCTCCCACTAATGCTTGACTTTGTGGATTAATTACCAGCTTCAGGTCAAGGAGATTTGGAGAACTATACTCAAAGTGTAGAACGAACTATTCAAAATTTCACTGCTCTATATCTGTTCATGAACAATTTAAAAAGTCACAACAAGTATCAATTTATAAAATACATACATCATTTAGTGATGTATATTGGAAAATGTTTAGTGATGTATATTGGAAAACATGGACTTCATTCATAACAAACACCATGTATGATGTATATACATATATGTGTGGGTATATACGCATGCGTATATGTGTTAGATACCTCGAACTGGAATTGAATTGTTAAATTTTGAGGCTATGTACTAAAGAATTTATCTTTTAATAAGCTGATATATTGTTTTTATTATTTACTTATTGAGACAGGGTCTCGTTCTGTAGCCTAGGCTGGTCCTGAACTCACTCACTATCAAGGCCAGGCTGGCCTTGGACTCAAGGGAATCCTTTTGCCTCAGCCTCCAAAGTGCTGGGATTAGAGAAAATCCTCCTGACTCAGCCTCAGAAGTGCTGGAATTACAGGTATGTGCCACCACACCTGCTTAATGTGGTGCTAGGGAACTGAACTTGAACTTGGGTACTTAGCACTTGACTTAGCACTTACTAGGCAGGTGCTATAAGTGCTGAGCCATTGCTCCAGCCCCAGTTGTTTTTAATTTTATAATTCAGCTAGAAATGTTGAGAGTCATTGTTACTCTGAATAAACTCCTGCAATGGGTATCATCTGTAGCAGTCCACGGATCCCACTCCATTCCAGGGAATGGCATGTAGAGGCACCTGCAATGGCTTCATCTGCAAAGCAGCTGTGGCTGGAACTCGCAGGGGAAAAGACCTGAGAGTCTGCTATTTGCCTCCGGAACGTCCAAACCTCCACCCTTTGGTGGTGATGCTATTGCTGTCACTGATTATTTTATCGCCATTGCTTAAAATATTTTGTGTAGCCCTGGATCCTACTCATGGAGGCCATACATTTGCTCATATTTCTGTGCTTGTTCCTCAATCTCAAACGCCCCCAAAGATTCTCAACCTTCACAGGACATCACCTCTCATGACTCCTCTGAATGTGTGTTTTCCCCTATCACAACACCTGATCTGGGTACATTTCCTCCTTTCACCAGACCTCCCTCAACCCCTCCCCTGCTGCACACTAGAGCCTACATAGAGGGAGTCAGAAGGGTCTGAATAGATGGATGTCATGTGAATTACAATGACCTCCCTTTTACAATACAACTACACAGAGCAGATCCTGCCTGGTGCCTCATGACCCAGCAGGCAAAAGATGCCATTAAGAAACAATGCAATGGTTATTATGGTAGACTGCCCAACTGCAGACCTTGTCTTCTAAGAAAACATGCCTTGCTGTATGTTTAACTCGTAGCTTTGTTTTAAGATTAAAAACATATTATGTTTTTCCTAACACCTTGACCTCTTTGTGACTTGTCATGATTGATTCATGTAACCACAATTGCTGCCAGTCTGGGCACTGCCTGACCACAATGTCTGGTGCCAAACTTGATATGATATGCCGGCTGTGAGATTTCTTAGGAATAAGTTTAATAGTATGAGTAGTTGGTCTCTGCAATAGATTATAATGGGATGTGAAACACGTATCAAGGAGATTGTTAAGAATAAATTTATGTATTCTGCTGAGTATCAAAATATCCCCTGCTGTAATGCCCTGCAAACAAGGAACTTAGGGAATTTTATTGCAGCTTACAGTTTCAAAAGGTTTCAGTCCATTCATGGGTGGGTGGCTAAAAATGGTGGAATCACATGGTGGGGCCACAGCTACAGCTAGAGCTGTCCGGGAGACAGAGTACCTCACAGCATGATAGAACAGAGAGAGAGTGACAGGAAGGACAGAACCATCACATGCCCCTCCCTCCCTCCAAGCCTCAAGCATCCACCCCTTCCAGCCAGGCCCCACCTCCCAACCCTACGCAGTACCCATAGGAGCATGAGCCTTCTGGGGAACACTCCAGATCCAAACCACTACACAGCCTGGCTAGAACAGGGAGCCTATATCATAGACTGTATCTTGAGCTTGTAGCCCACAATCATAATGTATATTGTTTCAGTTCCAAACCGAGGTTTTTTAGCATTGTCATGTCATGGATGGAGTCTCATTTTAACCAAAGGACCTGGGTAATACGGTTTGTCTCCACATGGTACAATGCCAAACTAATGTTGGAACTTCCAAGTCCTAAGCTGTATCGCCATGTATAGCCTTGTTGACTTTCATCCATTTATCACACACCACTGCACCCTGTGTTCACGCATTGCTTCCCCTCCTGTCAGAACTGCTTACCCAGCTGTAGCAATCTGGGCATGGGCTTTATTGTGCTCAGCTTTCCCTTAGCGCCCCCCCCACCACTCCCCACCTTTGGCCATTGTTGCTGAGATTTTACCTTATCACTGCCAAAATTACCACAGTTCCATGGCTGATGAGTCCTCTCTAGCCCCAGCTGCTGCATTCCTCTCTGTCCTGGGATGGAGCCAGCCCCAACCAGGGGCTTGTGGTCAGAAACAAGCCTGAGAGCCTGCTTAGCCAGCCCTGGGCACCGGATTCCTGCAACACTCTCGAGCCAGGCTGGGTTAAATCCTGTTTTTGAGTCCAAGTTTGGATCTGGCTCGATTATGCCAGGTGTCAGGCTAGGTGAAAGCCGGGGTTTAAGGGTGTAGGTTTGGACCTAATTAGCTTGGCAAGAAAAGTGAAGCAGTGAAGGAAGTCCACTCATACTTTAATTAGTTCCAGCAAAGAACACTGTGGAGCTATGACGTCTTTCTTTGTTCTGAGTCCCTACATCCATATTTTCTTTCTCCTGCTAGGTGCGCACCTTTTCTCCTTTTTTTTTTTTTTTTTGCTTGCTTACTTTCCTCTCTTTCTAACCACTTGTGCTGCTTACTGAAATTATTAGAAGGTTTCACACAGTAGTGGCTTAGTGCCACCCAACCAGAAATCAATGGCCTTATGGATTAAATCAATCCCATCAGTTAACCAGGAAGAGTCTTACAAGGTAGTCAGGAGGTGTGATGTTAGTTAGTGGTCTGGAGCTGTCAAGCAGACACCAAGTCCAGGTCATTTTCAGGAGATGCCAGGAGCAGTTTCAGATAAGGTGACTAGTACATGCAGAGTCACGGTCACTTCCCAGTAATGCTGTTTAAACATTGTCTCATTTTATACACAATGATTTTTCTGTTCTCACAAAGGGCAAAAGTACCCATCCAAAAAAATAATAATTAAGGAGGAAGAGGAGGACAGAATGCAATCACACCAAAACAAGGCTGACAGTTGAAAGGGCAAATACCAAGTATTGCAGATTCATTGAATCCTGGAGATCGATGTTCAGATGCTGTGGCAAGATTTGAGCTACAAAAGCTATGTGTGGAAATCGTACTGGCTACAGCATTCATGGATTTTTTTTTTCTTTTTTGGACTGGCTTCACTCTTGACCTGTGGCTTCTCTCTGCAAGTAAGCCATATTTCCTGCATTTTCAAATTTTGAGGTGACTTTCTTCTCAACTTCCCTCTCACAAGTTGGTGCACTGCCCTGCCCATGGGCACATTGCCTGGACTATAAAGCCTTCTTCTGAAATATGTGTGGAAACCTTCCTGAACTCATATCACCTACATTGGCATGCCTCGCAAACTAGCACCACATGAATGATGCCAAGTTCTGTTGCCAGTTTGGACAGCAGCCTGGCCTCTTTGGATCATGGCCACAGAACCTGAGTTATTATGTGTCTGAACTCCTTAGGGATTGACTTCTATAGATTTTTCTGCAGGATGACCTTAATATATCGTTTCAAAGCTATCTGTTGTCTTTGCCAAGTAAGAGAGAGTGTTTTGCAGATTCCTGAGATTTCCTCAAGAAATCTTTCCCAGTTTCCTGATTTTGAGGACCTAAGTTCCTTTTAATGTGAATCTCTTCAACAACCATACATTATTTTGGTACCACTCTGTAGTTGCTTTCACCCTGAAAAATCTTCAAACTTTTTGCATCTTTTTTCTTTGCCTTTTTTTTCTGCTTTTCAGGGTAGTGGTTGATCAAAGCCCCCAACATGTGACAGCCTGAACATCAGCCTGTCTTGAAATTGCCCCAACCAGATGAATAAGTGCATTACTCTTAATCTCAGTTTCATGTAAATCTCAGCACATGGGGCAAGCTGTCAACACACTTTTTGCCAGAGCCCAGCACACATGATTTTCATACCATTTGCCATAGAGTTCTCTATCCCACCTGAACCCTCTTCAGCCTGGCCTTTACCATCTGCAGTCATCTCAGCATTATGGACTATTGAGCCCCAGCCAGTATCTCCTATCAAGTTGAACTTATAGAATTCAAAATCCTTTCTAGCCAGTATCGTTAAACATTTCCACACTACTTCTATGAGTTGGTTCCAAGGGTTCCTAAACTACATTGTCAGATGAAGTTACAGAAATGATCTTACTTTTCAAATTTCTGTCTTAGTGACATTATCATTGCTGGGACACAGTGCCTAACACCAACAACTTAAAGAAGAAAAGATCTGCTTGAAGGATCTGGTAAATTCCGAGCCAAAGAGAAGTAAGTTACAGCCTGGTGGACAGTAAGCTGAAAGGAGGGGTGTAGAAGAACGGGTAAGCTAGCACGTATCCTTCCAGGTCATGTCCAAATCATTCACACCTTCTGGTTTAAGCCTGGTTATTGACTCTTTCCCGCAGGGCCTCATGTCTTAACAGCACAGGACATCAATGGGTCCAACTCATGATTTAATCACCTGCCAAAAATGAGGCTTGGGGAGAACATTCCAGATCTGAACTCTGTGTTCACGCTCATTCCTCTGTCCATTTCTACACGGAAGAAAAAAAAAAAGTAGTTTTTTTTTTTCTCACTAGAAAGGCAAAAGTTGTTATTGACAGGGAACTGTATATTGACTCACAAGAAGAATATTTTTAAATATTTGTAAACATATTTGTGTATGTGTATATTTTTTTTCTGAGTTTTAGATGAAGTAACCAAGCACACTTACCATTTCCAATTTTAATTTCAAGAAAGAAAGGCTATGTTAAGTGACTTCTCTGGCAATAAACTTTTTGGGCATCTGTCTGTAGTCACAGATTACTATGTAACATGACATTAAAAGATTGCTGGCCGAATTGTCTTGGAGATATTTTTCCTCCTCTTATCAGAGATTTTTGAAAAGAGATTTTGAGTGAAAATTTCTGTGCCTGCATTTATCAACAGTAACAGCACCTGCTTCAGAAGTCTGTGACAATGCCAAAGAAAAACAAATAGCTAAATTTAAATAGGACAGAAATAGTATAAAGAGTAAACAATTTAACAGTTGAAAAATTCCAGTTAATTTATATTTGTTTCATCAAAAATATTTTGAAGGACAATTTAAATATTGTCAGGTGGGGCAAGAATAATGGCATAGTAATTAACGTGTTTGCCTTGCACGGGAATGTGATTCCCCAGCACAAAAAGCTGGGTGTGGTGGCAGGCCCTTGTAATCCCAGCATTCACTAGGCTGAGGCAGGAGGATTTCTGTGATTACAAGGCCAGCATGGGCTACACAGTGAGTTCTGAAATGCTAACATTACATAAGAGGCTCAAACATTCATAACTCATCCTGAGCATAATGTAAAGCCTTGTGAGCTGACAGAGTATGTGGGATTGTATCAGTTCTCTTATTTCTATTTAGACTTGTTTTGTGGCCTAGAATATGGTCTATTTTGGAGCACATTTTATTGGCTGCTGAAAAAATGTGCATTCTGTTCTTGTTGGACTAAAAACCCTATATATGACTATCAGATCCAGTTCTTGCATGGTGTGGTTCAGATCTATTGCCTTAGACTTCTTGGGAGAGTGAGGTAGTGAAGTTCCCCACTATTATAGAGTGAGAGTCTGCTTTCTAAAGTCCAAGAGCTTTTGTTTTCTGTAGTCGGGTGCACCAATATTTGGGGCATAAATGTTTATGATTGTCAGTTTTTCATGATGGATTGTTCCCTTTCTGAGAATGGAGAGACCTTCTTTGTCCCTTTTAAGGAACTTTGGTTTAAAGTCTACTGTGTCAGCGAAGGGAATCAAAAGTCGGGCTTTCCTTTCTCTCCCAGTTGAGTAAAATATAGAACCACAACTTTTCACCTTGAGTTTGTCTCATGTTTGAAATGAGTCTCTTGCAAGCAACATATGGTTGCATCATGGTTTTTTGTTTGTTTGTTTTTTAACCCAGTTAGCCTATCTACATCATTTGAAAAGTGAATTAAGTCCACTGACATTGAGGGATAAAATTGACTTGTGCGTCTTAGGTCATGTTATTTTGCCATCCTATGAGTATTGAATTCCTTTGTTTACTTTTTTTTTAAATGTTCTCTCCGTTGAAGGTAAGCCCACCATTGTTTTGTTTTGTTTTGATTTTTTTTTTGTGGTTGTTTCTTGTTTCTCTATCAAGTGGAGCTTTAAGACTTTTTTTGTAGTGCTGGTTTGATTGTCATCAGTTCCTTTCATGTTTCTTTGTCGTGGAATGTTTTTATTGCATTGTCAATTGTGAATGATATTCTTGTTGGACACAGGAGAGATATTTTTGTTGGCTGACAGTTGCTATCTTTTGGGGCTGAGGACTCCACTCCCGGCTCTTCTGGCCCTTGGGTTTGTGTTGAGAAGTCTGCTGTTATCCTGATACGTTTGCATTTGCAACTTGCCTTTTTCTCTTACTGCTTTTAGGATTCTCTCTTTGTTCCAAGTTTCAGTGAGTTTTACTATGGAGTTTTACTAGGAGAGCTTCTGTTTTGGTCATATCTGGTCACTAGTGTGTTTATTTCATTTTCTATAAATGAGAACTTTCTCTTATGATTTTATCAAACAGATTTCTTAGTCCTTTAGCATGGAGTTCCAGTTTTTCTTGTGTTCCTGATACTATGAGATCAAGTCTTCTATAATCTTTCATATTTCAATTCCTTGTTGATACTGAATTATTTCATGGTTACTAACAGTCTGGGCCATTATTTTATTTTTGAAAAATAAATAATAAAGTCACATACCCAATAACTTCATCTAGATCTCCTTTGCACAACCAAAAACAAAGTAGCACACATTCCAGGAGAACACTAGAAATCCCTTACACAACCCTGATGTTTGTTAACCCAGCCTCTTGGGAAACTGAATTTTGAAAGGCCATTTTGTGGCTCATGATAAATCTGGGCCAGCAAAAATGCAAGATATCAAGGTATCTAATAGTAAAAGAAGAAAAAGAAAATACTCCAAGTTCAAAATGGCCGAGTCTTGTCAGAGGAACCTAGGTACAAATGTGAAACAACTATCAATGGTTAATCCTGTAATAATTTGAATAACACAATAAAAGTATGTTACTAGAGTACAACTCTAAATAAAAATAAATCTGCATATTTTATACTAGTATAAGTGAGTAAATGAATAAATAAATAAATGGAGAGAAGAGACAGAACTCTTCTTTGCAGAGGAAGTTTATAGAAGTAACTCCTTGTTTATCTAGGAAATAAGATTTAAATTCTTCATCTTCTTAATGAAAATTTAAGCGTAACATTGAATATGGGGAGGGAAAAATGTAACTTCACAGTGGGAAAATTTGCCAGGTGCTATTTAAATAAATGATTATAATTAATGACCGTCATGATGTCAGATGAGTATTATCTGTCCCCGGTATAAATGAAAAAAAGTTAATTCATTCTGTGACTTATTTTTACAAAAACTTGTTTCCAGTACACAATCAAGATGAGAAAATTAGATAAGCTCAAATCTAGAAAAACCGTGCAAAATAATTGACCAATTCAACATTAATAGAAAAAAATCTGCTTTAGTTAACAATAATGCAGCAACGTATATTACTTTGAAAAATACACCATAATAATAAGGTATCATCAACTTCATGCTGTATTAAGTAAAGCTGATTGAGAGGTATAAAGGAATTTCACTTATTAATGTTTAGATACTTATTGTAAATAAAACAGACGAACATAAATTTCCTGCTATTCTAGGGTCCCAATAAAAAGTCGGTTAACTGCATAGCCATTCTGTCGTTCTATTAGATCAGCTTCTACACAGTGACGGGGGACACAAACACATGAGACCCTTCACGTTATGTAGTTCATTTGCTCTGGAACAGACTCCATGGTGTTCCTCAGCATTCCACAGCCACGACAAAATGGCCAAGACAAACAGCTTCAAAGGAGGATTCACTTTGGCTCAGGGTATCAGTTTTCCATTCAGGCTGACGGGAATCTGTTAGCTCTGGGCCCATGGTGAGCAAGGGTGTCAAGGCAGGGAGCACAGCAGCTCTCCTCTTGGGGGACAAAGGCAGAGAAAGACCATGGATAAAAATATCACGTATGTCAACTCAAGTGGATGTGATTAAGTAATCCAGATTGATAAATCCCAGTTCTGGATATGTCTGAGAATGATTGACATGTATATGGATCAGCAAACTGAGGGAAAAAAATCACACACCAGGTGTGGGTGTAATCTTTCAGTCCAGGTGGAATGAAGACAAACTGATAGAAAAAAAGTGTTTTCTAGTGTTTTCTTGGTCGAGCTCTAGTCTTTCCCATGGCCTTCAGACAGCAGTCTTTTGATTCAGCCTTTCAAAGCAGGCTCACACCAGGGACTACCGTGAGACTCCAGGCTTTCTGCCATAGACGGGTGCTGCATCATGTTTTTTGTTACTCCTTTTTTATTAGTATGTACATCAACACATATCAGTTACAGTGAACTGGAGAACTCTGTGAACACACGTATCACCGTAAATTTGCATTCCCTTCTCCTCTTCCTTCGTGGCCCCCTATTGCATCATTCTTGATTGCTCATGGGCTCGTGTTGAGCACCTACTGGAACTCCAGTGGACAGATCTATCTCTGATCCCATAACCATTGTGGACGCTTTGATCTACAGTTGGTCATTGTGAATGCTCTGTTTCTCATCCCCAATGAATTGTCCTACACAATTATCCACACATTTGCAATGATTTTATTCTTGTCTGAAACCCTAACTAATACAGAAAAAATGAGAAGAAAGTGTACAAGACAACCTAGTTAGAATTTCTTTCTCCAAAAAATGTTCCCCCTGTGGGAATATAAAGAACATTCTATCCAGAAAAGAGACAATGTTTAGACAACATGAACAGCTGCTGATTTTGACCCTGTACTTCCTAGCTGTCTTTTTATTTTTCCGATTTCCTTCCTCACTGCAATAATAGCACTCCCATCCCACAGCCTAAATCCTCAGTGCTAAGCCCACTAAGTAGCTCAGTACTTCCTGGCTTTCTTTCATGTTTTTTTTTCTAGTTACCTAATGTATTGACGTAATATACAATATCACTGTTAGTGGTTGGATGATGCTAGGGTGCTACTATGTAAAATTTTCTAGTAACTACATGAAGAAATAATGGTACAGGCAAAGAGGATAAAGAAGTATAAAAAATTGCAAGAGCAGATACAAAGAAAAACAAAACACGACTTTGCTCCCTGACCATGTCCTTCTCTGGTACTGAATAAAGTGTAGCTGGGCTGTCCTCAATGCCTTGCTTTTCTCCTGAGACTGCCAAAGTTGCACCCTGAATCCTTGATCGTGGATGTGGCACTACTAATAGCCCATTGAATTATGAACTAATCACTCTACTAAGTCATCGATGAAGTCAGAGTGATTATGATGCAGTCCTCCCAATTCCCTGCTTCTGACTGTTGTGGCACTAGGAACCAAGATGTCAGCACACAAGATTTTGAGGGGACATTTTATCTCAAAACCACAGCTGTGGGCTGAAGCAATGCAGTGTGAGCAGTATGTAATTCTATGTAACTTCCATGATTAAGCAAAGACATTCTACAGATTAAGAATTTTTGACTTGAACAGAACCAATGGATGTAAGGCAAGGGAAATCCATGTTGTGTACACGTCTAGTCCTCGATAATGAAAACATTTCCAAGTAAGTGTTCTGCTGCTAAATTGCACCAGAAATGTGCCATATGGATAGGTTGTTTTTGGTCTCTGCTGTTAACAGGTTAGGCAATCAGCAGTCGTTCTAGTCAAACGGGGCTCAGTGACAGCAAATGCATGATTTTGAACCCACATGCACACTCACTCTCTGTTGCTGTGGTGAATTTATACATAAAACTATTGAGTACAAACATATTTTCTAGGGAAAAATTATCAATATGTAGAGAATGAGTCACCATAGACCATTGACTACTAAGATCCTCATCTTCTGAGTTATATCTTTAATAAGTACTCACTATATATATATATATATATATATATATATATATATGTACATATGTATATGTATATGTGTGTATATATATATATATATATATATATATACACACATACATTATATATACACATAGTTTGTGTTCACTCAGTTACATGCACATATCTGAGTTCTCAATATTTTAATTATATTTCCTCCACATATCTGATCTTTCATCTAATTAATCACTATATTTGAGTTAGAATGAATCTATAATTATGACCACATTATTTTTTTAAAGAACATAAAGAACAAGCCATACAATTTGATGTTCTACCAACCAGTGAGAAGATTGTCTTACCGTTGTTTACTCACCATCTCGGTCCCATCCAGTGGGGTCTGTAGCACTGCAGCTCCACACGCCTGTGTATTATCAGTAAACCATGTAGACAGGTTAAAAAATAAAAAGCAAAGAAGCTGGGATATGAACCATAGACTTGCGACCACATGTTCAAGTGTCCAGAATTATAAATATTATAGCATTGGCATCCATAATGCAAATGCTGTTAGCAGGATGATTGATAAAATCATCCCTAGATTGGCTTTATTAAACTTTCTCTATTGAGGTGTATCAAGTGAAAATAGAACAATGACATAGGGCTAGTTTGTATGACGGTTTCTGGGATGAGCACCTCTTTAGCTGTGTCTATAATTTTCTTGAATTTTTTTTCTTCACTTGAAGAGAAAGATGGATATGTTGATGCAGTTTTACTTCAATTACTATTTTCCAGGAGAATTCCTATCTTACCAAATAGCCACTTGTTGTGACTCACTGTTCTGTGAGACCATTTCAATGGCATTTGACATATTTATTTGCTTCAAGTGCATTCCAGGAAGAAGTTGTTCTTGTCATATTTTTAAATGTAATGTCTTGCTTTCCAGGAAAGAAAATTTTATCCAAGATATATCTATTAGAAGAGTTCTACGAGTTGCTCCCTTTATTATCTTATTTTCTTTTCACTTCTGCTCTTTTATTAATAATTTTCAGTGGGTTCTATTTGATCCCTTTTTTAACCAATGCTCATTGTTTTGTTATAGGACACCACTCATTGCAGTATAAACATCAAATATTCCTTAATTTAACTTATAAATTTAGATTCAAAAGATTAATAGAAATCTGATGGTTTCTGATACACAAAGTATGTCAGTAAATGATAATATCAAGAATAATAGCTACCATGAATCAAAAGCTTACCATATGCCAGATGCCACACTTGAAATCTGAATTAAGATTATACATGCATTTCAATCTTGTATTTTCAAAATACATATTCTGACGTCATTCCTGTGGGATTCTCATCAGAGAATGTTATCTATATATATTAACACTGACATGTCAGGTGAAAACAGACGAACATATATGGTCTTTATGTACTAAGGCATGCTAATAAGGTGTAATCACTGCAAGTAATTTTAACATAATGATACTATTTATAAATTAAAATTAAATATGTATAAGAAATTAAGTTCTTTCTTTATTTTATAAATACAAGTTGCCAGAATCATATGTCTAGTAGATGGATAATTCAGTTTTAATCATAGAAATTATTTTCTTAAGGCTAGCCCAGATTCATTTTAAGTAAAAATAAGTATTTGCTGATAAAAACAGCTAAAGCATCAGCTTTTATCAGGTCATCACTTGAATGCAGAAATTACATTGTATGGTTTGGTTAATCTTTATATGAATATATATATTCAGAAGATTTATTAACAGAAATAAAATGAAATTGTAAGGACACTTTAAAAATTAATTTTATTTCATGCAAATAAGATCACTGCTGATCAAATCACCCAGTGCTTGAGAATTCATAGTATAGTTTAAAAATAAGTGGAAAACAAAAACAATTGGAAAACATTCTCTGAAAATGAATAAGGATGAACATATAAATCATCAGATTTTTTTGGTAATGATTAGAGGCACTTTGTGCTGTTTTAAAGCACAGATGGCATATATGTATAAATGTATTTTTTTTTTTTAGTATAAAACTTTCTTTGAAGAACAACATTGTAGATTCCTGGCTTAACTTTAGAAGGTCTAGCAGAGTTTTCTCAAGAGAATAAAAATATTATCACTCTGTCACAGGCATCCCCTCAGTGACCTCACATCTTTCCACTAAGCCCCATCTCCTCACAATACCACTCTGCATATAAGCTTTGCCTGATACTCAAGGCCCAACCTATAACAATTAGCATGGTGTTAAACGTATAACTATTTCCTAAAATCATTTTATTATTTTTAATCGAACCACCAATTTATTCTACCATTGAGTAATTATTTGCTCTAAGTCATTATGATGATTTTTTTGTGGCAGAAGAGTGTCCTTTTAAAAGAAAGAAAAAGGTTTTTAATTAAGTTAAATTCAATATGTAATATGCTGAAATTTTATTTAACAATTTATGGAGAATTTGTCTTCTATTTATAAAATCTCACCACAATTCAGTTTAACTTTAGAATTCTCCTACATTTTATACAGAAATATGGTTTTAGATCTTATATTTAGATCTATGATCCATCACCTCTTAAGATTTTTATGCAGTGTGAAATACAGGCCAAGACTCATAATTTTTATTTATAGAAAGCCAATTGTTACTGCAGCAATTGTTAAAAGTTTGTAATTTCAGACATTTTAAAAATCTATTTGTATTAGCTGACTTTTACACTATCTAGTCTGTTCATTGAACTGCAGTCACTTTCCATCAATTCTAGACTGACTTGAATATTACAGCTTTATAAGAGTTAGTTTCCTGCAAGTGAATGGTTTCTTTTAAAAAATGGTTTTAAATATTCAAAGTCTACTGAATTACAGTATAAACATTAGAAAGGAATTGCCAGTTTACATTTTAAAACCCACTGTAAATTTGGCATTAGATTTTTAGGCTGATTTCAAGAAAAGTCACATGTTAAAAATTTTTGTTCTTACAATCCTTTAACATATCTTTATTGGTTAATATATTTTTAAAATTATCTCAAATGTATACTTTCCTGTTTCAGATTCAGCATACTCTGCTAAAATATATCCCTAATATTTCATACTGTGATACCACTGAAAATAGCACATTCTTTAATTTTTTTCTACAAGTATCTGCTGCTAGCATTGAGAAGCAAGTTAATTTTTAACAACTGTCCCTGTGACATTGTGGAATTCATGCATTATTTTTATTACCTATGTTGAAGAGTTCGTAGAATCTTCCCTTCTAAGCTGTATGGTGTTTATTTTTTCTATTACTTTTATGGTTCTGTTTAGATGTTCCACGAAAAAATATTTAAATATTAAGGTTGGTGTGGTTTGGTTTAAGTATGTCTTCAAAAGAACTCATAGTAAATTTCATCCCAGTCCTCTGGCCATGAAGAAGTAGTTGTACTCATGAGTGATCTGCCCTAGTGAATGAACTTGTGTAATTTCTGCAAGAGGGGAGAAGGCTATTTTATAACAATCTTTGTTTTGTCAACAGTCTCATTCCTCTCTTCACATTCATGTGTGTTCCTTCATCATTTTTCTGCTAATTGTTTCTGTTTGTCTTATAGCTATTGAACAGCATGAAGTCCTCAGCAGGACCCAAAACATTATATGCCCCGCACATTTGGACCTTTAAAACCATGAGCCAAAACAAACCTCTATATCACTAAAGCACCCTCTCCCAGGCAACCTGTTATAGCAACAAAAAATAGACTAATAAAAGTGGGAAGATTAGGGATCATTGATTTGTTTGTGACTTCTTAGTTTGTTCTGTTTTGTTATCAGTGCTGGGCCTTGAATCCACACACTAAAAAAAGAGCTGTACCACCAAGCTATGTTCCAATTCCTTCAACCTGATTTTATGGGAAAAAATTGTTCGAGACCAGTTTAGAAGTTCTGTAGGTGATATTCATCAACTCTGATTATTATGTGTTTGAAAATTTTTTATCATGAAACATGGTAAATATTCTTATTTGGGGAATGAAAATATTAAATTGTTATGATAATTTTAAATCTTCTGCATGCAGTTTGGATAAATATTAAGAATGTAAGCATGTTTATGAATGTTGCTTTTGTTTAATCTCTGTAGATTTTTAATATATGTTATCTTTGACAAGTGTGGGATTGACTTATTTAGACCTCAAAATCAATAGGGAACTACATTTTTTAAGCTCTACAAGATTCTAACAGAATTAGTGTTAATTATTTTCCAAATGACTTGGTGAACTAGCTTGTGAAGCTACTGAAGCCTGAAAATCAAACATAAATTTAAAATATGAAACATTTTAAATATAAATTTCATTTTTAATAGAAATCTACTGAAGCCATCCAGTTTTTCTCGGCTTTTGGTAGTTTGTGTCTTATTTATTTAAATTATTTTGTGAATTATAATATTTTATTGTCACTTTAATATAGAAAACATTGTAACAATGGCTCCACTTTCATTCTTAATGCTGAAATGTGTATTTCCACTTTTTCTTTGTCTTCATTTTGGTTGGTCCAACTTGCACCTTTTGCCCTGGGCTGTTTTCTTTCCTCCTTCATTCGAGGCTATAATTCCTCTTTTCCCTTTGGTTACACAGAATGACTATGGACATGCAACTGCCTTATCCCTGATGTTTTACCACTCATATTTTAGCTTGTTTTATCTCATTAAACACTTAATAAATATTTCTTTAGCTCCAGAACTTTCCAGAGTTTGAAGGGGTTTCCACCCCTGTTCTCTGCATGGAAACAAACTAGAAGAAAACCTCCTCGTATCCCACTTGTTTCCTTCATTTCAGACATCACTGTATTGTACAAGATGTTGTCTTATGAACAAAAAAGACTGTCTCACTTATTTTTCTCTACTTTTTAACTTTTTTTAGTAAAGTAGGTTAATTCAGTACTCTATGGCCAATAGCAGAAAAAGAATATATATATTTCTTGATTTCTTGAGACTAGACAGAAAAAAAAATGAACACTATAATGTGGACAATGGACATACAACAAAACATACATTTAAATGTTCAAACTAGTTCAGATAATAGGCTGAAAATTGTTTATTATCTTCACTTGACTTTGAACTTAATGATACTAAAATAAAGGAAAGCAACCATTGGAATATGATGGCATATACAGACACAACTGTCTATTTTCAGATAACATGGTTCTAAAGAATATTTCTCATAAATTCATAACTTGATCATATGTCATGTAACATATTTCTGTGAATTAACATCTTCTAGAATATACATTTTGAATGAATCCTAAGAGAGTTCTGTTGATAGATTAAAAATTCATTTTGCAATATATTAATTGGGAACAGGTAAAATTCTGGCACATTTTATTTCATTATTTTAGTTTTCTTTTGAGTTAATTGTGGGATCACATTAAATTTTAAAGAGTAATACAAAAGAGTAGTTACTAAAATATCTGCAAATAATATAAATAGACACTTCTCAGTAGAAGAAAAACAATGACAAACAAATATATGACGTAAACCTCAAATTGGCTTTGATGCAACAGCTTAACTTACTCAACCTTTTCAAATACTAGAATAGTTGTGTGTGCGTATATATGTGTTATTTTTATCATATTTTGACTGTTGGTAATTTGAATTATCTACCATTACAATAAGATGAGGAATAGTTATGTCACCACAAGAGCTTTTGACGATTCACTTTAATTAGATGCTTTGAGAAAGCTGTGCTTTCTGACACCAAAAAAAGTCAATGTGAGAAAACAGAACAGACTCTGAAAAATAGCATAATTTGAAGGACATGAATTTAAGAAAAAAAGAGAGTATACTGTAAGCATGAACAAGCAGACTCATAATTTTGAGGATGATAACTTCACATCTACTTAAAAAAAACAGTGCAGCTGCGATACTACTCCTCTCGTGTATTGAACCTTCAGTGTCCCTGGCCCGTAACTCCCGGGCCACACTAAGCAATTGCCACATACCGAGACTGGCTTTTGCGCACGACCTAAGCTTACAGAGCTGCTGTTCCCTCATTCTTTCCCCGCCACGGCAACCTGACTTCTCTTGCACCAGCCTAACAAGCTTGCTGGCCTCGGCAGTTAGCCACCTGACCGTGACAACCCTGTTCTCCATGGGGGACCTGGCTCCACTAACCCATATCCCACCTAACTAACCTCCCAGAACGTCCGGCAACTCAGCCTTGTCCCTTCTGCTTCACCACTGACTCCAGCACCAGCTAGCTGGCGCAGTCCCGGCCCCACTGCTCGCTGGTCACCCACACAGAGCAAGAGAGCTCTTCACCCCAGAAGCCTTCTTTGTACCCCAAGTGTGTCCCCTTTCTTCTTATCCCTTTTGTCTCTTGCCCCTTTTGTTCCTTTCTTATGCTCTTTATCCCTTCTGCCATACACCTGTGTCACATACCTGGATCTTTTAGTCAGGCATGGCGTCGGGAGTGAGGGGGTGGGGAGGTGTGTGCTAAATCTGGATCTGCTAGGCTTAGGGTCATGGGACAATAAACTTTCACTTCTAGTTATTCTGATGCTGGTCATTTTTTTTGGTTTTGTTTTGTTTTGTTTTCTGCTGAGCGCCTTCTCCGACTTAAATGAACCTGGAAATTCTTATTCTATACTTTTTATTGCAAAAAATTTTAAAATAGCACAATCTTGAAATAGAACAAGTTATCAAGGCTTTCATCATTAGATATTAAGATAATTATAAGTCTATGCTAATTATGATGGAGTAAAAATGTGTAAAAATTAATGAAGCAGAGGAAATATTAAAGAGCTTCAACTGTGCACCCATCCTTGTATGCTGTTGCCTCGCACATATGTAGAGCACCCATCCTTGTATGCTGTTGCCTCGCACATATGTAGATGGCTCTGTATCAGTTTAGGATTCACATGAAAAAAAATTAGACTCCTACTCTTAGTTAGGCACTAAAAATCTTTACTAAATATATTATAATCCAAATAGCAATAACCAAACTAAGAGCTCTAAAGGAAAATTGAAATGATAGGCATATTAATCGGCATATTAATCAATATGTAAAATAAACTGCTCACTGAAAAAGTTCAATAAATACTAGAGCATGAGCTGAAAACACCTGTTTGTGTTTGTTTGTTTTCTGTTGTATTTTCAATTGCCAGGAATAGAAAGACAAATACTGCATGAAGCCACTCTTGTAATATCTAAGATTAATCTCATAAAAGTTAAGGATAAAATAGTAGTTGTGGGAGGTGAGGCAGAGTCAGTGTTGGGGGAGGAATATGGGATTGTAGGGTGCTATTAATAACTAGGAACATAGTTACAGTTAGATACCAGTAGTAAGTATCTAAGTATAATTTCACAGTGCAGTGACTGGGTTATCAATATCACACTGTATTTTTCAAAGTAACTAGAAGACAGGATTTGTGATGCTCTTATTATAAGGAATTGCTAATGCATGATCATCTACACAACTCTTTGATTTAATTACTAGACAAATTACTATACAATGTATACATATATCTAGATATCCTACTGCACCTTGTAAATTTGTGTAATTATCATGTATCGGTTAAAAACAAAGTAAGATCCAATACGCGTTCTAAAGCACTATGCAGAAATGAAACCAATGGCGTCAAATATCATGATGTATTGAATAAATATAAATATAATATACACATGAAAAATATCTAAATTGGAATGTTAATGCATTAGTTTTGATTATGTGGAACTTTATTGTGTTGTTTTTGCATATCTGTATATCACTACTATTTGATAAATATATTGAGAATATTTAAAAGTATGTTATCTATTAATTAGCAGTATTATTATTCTAATCTTTCCAAAAGTTTTACTATAAAACTCAGTAAATTACATCAAGACTATTTTTAGCACAGAATAATGAAGTCATTAGCTTTTCTAATTGGACTTAAAGATGTGAAATATTCTAAAAATGCATTTCCTAATTTTAAACCTACTTTGGATTCTTGAATTAATTTTATTTATTTATAATGGAAAATTAATTTTTAATGCACAGTTTTCTGCTTTAATTAGGATTTTTATATAATAATCCATGTTGAATGAAGTTTTATTCTGATGTTTTCCAGTATCACGAAACCCTATATTTGCTAGCAGAATTCAGAAGGTTTCTTTGATTTTAGGTGATGTGGAAAGTAATAAACTTAAAAACTATGAACCTTAAATTTTAAAATAGTGTGTCATTTTCTTTCATTATTCTTTTTTCCTTTTTAAAGTTATTTTTAGAAACACTTTTTTTTTTGTCCAAAGAGCGCATTTTCTCCTCATAAGCTTTTTGCTGCTTAGTTAAGTATGGTGTTTATATTCACATTAGAAAATTTGAAAAAATAATTATTAATTCAATTATGTGAGTAAAATTTAAGGTCTCTATTTATAAAGGTGTTTATTTTCTTTAATCTGTCAGAAAAGATTAATACCAAGTTACATTTCCAAATGTTCCCTAGATTTTTCTTAGTTTTTATGCATTTTACCATAAAGAAAAGTGTCTAAAGGACATAACTAACATTTACATAATTGACCTTTGTGTCAATCTAACTGACCATATATTTCTATTTAGTGAGTATTACTCTCTATTTATGATATTACTAAAATGTTATTTATTTATGCTTGTGCATTTATCTAATAAATCTTTATATTATTTGACCTTTGTGTTTATGATGTGTTCTCTTATTAAGTCCACAAAGATAAATTTTAAATGAAACTGTCATTGATTTTATAATGTTATTAATTAAATGGATTGCATGTATTAAATCGGCTTCTCTCTTTCAAATTGGACCATATAACCTCTCACATTTTGGGTTTTTTGTTGTTGTTTGTAGTTCTATGTTAAATATTGCCAAGAGAAACTGTTTTGTTTCACACAGAATTTAATCATTTGCTGTATTTTTATGGAATGGCACACTTAATGGATTTAGAAGCAAGGAATGGAAGAACAGCCCAGTTTACTACACAAGTCAATCATCCCAAGCTCTTTGACTTGCTGGCTTGAGTGAGAAAAAGCAAATTTTTAAGTGATGGAGGCAAGCTCGCATGAGTGCTAATTAAGACCACCCGGTTTCTTGCATTTTTCAGCAAATACACAAGTTTCCTTTAATTACCTTCTTCAATAATGTTGAAAAAATTCAGCAGGCCACTACCTTAAGAATTGGAACTGTATTTCCACTCTTGAAAGAGAAAGGATACCAACATTTTCTCATTGATAATTTTAAGTCTAAGAAAGTATTAGTAGGTTTAAATGGTAAGGGGGTGGTCTATAATATGATAAATGTATGTACTTCCCCAAATTTCATTTTATTTAATTGCACCTAGTACTTAGATATTTGCTGTCCTTCTTGGCCAAGCCTTAGCTCCGCAGCTGAAATCCCAGGCACTTTTGCCATTGGCTCTTTGGTTAACACCATTGCTGCACTCACACTCTTCTGATGACACAAGTTAGGATTCACTCTAGGTCTGTAGTGTAACTACTATTGTAAGTCTGTTACTTAGTTCTCTATTTAGTTATTCCCTTGGATGATAATTTTTTGTGTAAAAATTTAAACAAAAATTTATATGAAACACATTTCGAGGGCATATTTTTCTGATCTAGGAAGTACCTACTGATTTCAGCCTCAGTATAGTGATTTCATAATTATAGTCTCTAGAACTTCGATGAAACAAATTTTTGTGTTTTTAAGTCAGCAACTGTGGTGTACTACCTGATAGCAGTCATAAGAAACTAAGATGCAATTGTAATTATTACTACATCACATGACAGAAATGTGCAATTTAGCATATATCCTGAAAGAAAAATGTTAAAGTACAATAATAAAGAATATTTGATCTCTATTTTAATACAGTAATATGAGGATTGAGACAAAATTGTTTATAAATACGTTAAACATATTATTTTAAAATATAAATAGTAAGTGATGCAGTCAGTTTTCATCATGTTTCTTATTTAACATTAAATTTAATTGAATATATTCTGTCTTAAAGTCACATTTTTCAGCAAGAAGATAAACAAAAATTTCCTAAATTTATCACGGTATTTTTTTCTAACTCAGATACAGCTTCTGAATTCTTACCACAACACTCAAGAAAGCTATTACAAAGTGATAAGATTTAGCATATATATATATATATATATATATAGTGTTGCTTTAGGCAAAAATTGTGAACTGAGAAAGTGTAATATAATGAAGTTGTTTTATTTTTTCTGATTACAGCCTTGATTTCCATTTTATTCTCACTTCACTGCTCTTACATTCTCAGTTTTTAATGGTTTTCTGTAGAGAGATGGCAATTTTTAAAACTTTTTTCCAGGAAAGATACAACATTAAAATATTGTTTTACTGAGCATTTGGGATGATCCTTCTGGTTTCTGATGAGTGATGCACTTTTAATTTGCATGTCTGAGAAATGAAATTAAACCAAAATACCTTTTTTCTTATAGGTAAAAGAATACTGAAAGTCCAAGATCTGCAGGTGCTATACAAAGCTGAATATTAAACATTCAGAAAGAATTTTAGTTGTATTTTTTCCATGCATTACTAGTGATTGAGAACATAGGTCCTGGAGATAGCTATTCTCCATTTGAGTTGCTGTCTTGGAAAAGTCATGCCTTGCATTTTTTTCAAGTATGTATAATACATGTAAATCCATGTCAGAAGTGTAACACTGCCTGGAGTCATTAGAAATGCACAATAACTTTCATTGGTCTCTTAAAGCACTATCAAGAACTACTACCAGTAGGTGATGTGTATTAAGTACATTTTCAGAATAACAATATTGTCAACCTGTGCTGAGTTTATTAGAATATGAACCAATCATAAGTCAATTTCTGTAAACAACATTATTTTATCACCTTTCTCTAGGGATATGCTACTGTTTTCTCTTTTAATTGTTTTGTTCCATTTCTCCAACTGTGCCTAAATTTTCTCTCTCTTTTACTTAGAGAGAGTAAATACAATAGAATTAAATAGTTGTTTTAGAATAGTATTTTTCTGACCCATAATTTATAACTATAACCTTTCTTTTGTGTTGCTTTACCTGAATTATGAAAATTTGCATAATATAGCATCTCCAGTCTTATACCATCTATCTCCTTCATTGAGTTTGGGAAGAAATTATGTATGCACAACATTGTACTTTACAAAATCTGTCATCTCTGTTTCTCTTTGTGTCTTTGTTAGGAATTTACCCTTTCTTTCCCTCTTGCCTCATACCCTTTAATTTAAATTTTACTTCCTAAAGTTCGTTGATAACCTGGCTATTCTTTTGGCTGGTTATTACTTTAATAATTCAGAATGCTCTCACACAGTAAGTCTTGGCACTGTTAATGAAAGTAATCTCGAAAATCTTCCTTGATTTTCATTTCTCTTTCACCAGTATAATCCGGTAAATCTAGATACTTCACAAAGATTAGGTTTATTTCCTTGTGCTGCATCCCTGTAGCTGTAAGCACAGTGTAAGTCTTCATGTGCCACGGGTTTTTTTCTCACCCACTCACACTTGTGAGCCTGGGAGGGAATTAGGCCAACAACTTTTGATATAGATAATGCCTCAACGTCTTCAGTTTTACTCTCTTGTTGTCTTCTTCTATGTTATCAAATAATTTTATGTATTTTTAATAGGAAGAACACTTACAAAGTATCAAACTAGATGCATTTTCTTATAATTATTTAATATCTATTACTTTCATTAATCTATGTCTTTATTAATTGATTAATTTATAATTACTGGCACAAATAATGAAGATTTCAATTAATATATGGCATTATAAATAATTTATAAATCTTCCGACGGATAGACATTCCATAAAAGATCAACTTTCTAGTTTTCTAATGTTAGAAATTGCATATTTAATTAGTTTAGCACCATTTTGGCTTCTTTGGCAGTAAAATCTCCATGTCATATTTATGAAATGTCTTCATTGTGAGATTTTGTTGTAGAAAAATTTTTACAGGGTTTTTCAAGAAATTTTCTAAGTAAACTATAGCATTGATTTGGGACAAATACACTATATATGACATAGAATAATTCTTGAATCTAATACCTACTTATTTGAATGTAGCAGAAAATCAGTTGGGTCAGTGACAATGGAAAATAAATATACTGTGAAAATAAAATAGGTTCCCTGTATTGACTTTTAACCGCCTTTAGGGTTTTACATGTTTTGGTAAATTGAAATTTTATACAGTAAGAATAACTTCGATAGCTCGAGCTTGCTAATCCCATGCTTTTCTGATAACGTCCTTTCTGGAACAGACAAAAATATGAGAAGTTAATTGCTTACACTCTGAAAAATGCTTTTCTTTGAACTCAATGAAGCACAAAGATAAATAGTGTATTACTAAAGGGAATTTAGCTCTATTTACCACTGCTTGTAGTGTGAAATTGGTTGCCTGTAATATCTAAAGGCATGCATCCTTTCTGCAAGCTTGCGTGCTACCTCCGACTACAAACAGAAATGAGGATGGAAAAGTATTTAGAATAAGGGACATTCCTCTAATGGAACCGAATTTTGCATGATTTGCATGATTGTGTTTTGTTTGTCTTTGATATTGTGAATTTGTAAAATGAATTTCACAAATCATAATACAATGTGATGCATTTCCAAAATGTTTATTTTTGCTGTTATTCTTACAATTTCATACACAACATTTATTTGTAATCATCATTTACAACACTATATTCTTGGATTCTTTTCTTTTCTTATGTCTATTATTAAAACTGTTAACTAGGAATATGGAAAATCTTTGAAATTGATACTTGGGTTTCCCACGTGCTCTAGCTTAAACAAAAATCATCACAGTTGATAGCATGTTTTCATGTTATTTTCATTTCTCCAAAACACGAAATGAATTTTATTAGTAATGTGAATTATGTACATAAATTAAATATGTTTTAATTATTTCACTATTACAAAAGAATCTCTTAGAGAACAAATGCATATTCTGTGTGAACTTGAAGTTGGCAATATGATAATATAACACCACAGAGACAAGAAGCCAAAGGATTAGATTAGTGAGTCAACTATATATTAATAGTCCATCAAGCAAATAATCAAAGGTAGTTGCAATCATATATGCTTTGGCCCATATACGTGTATGTGTAGTTGATATTGAATTTATATTTCTTTATAGATGTTGAACCACTGAAAGTGACTTTCAGAGATCATCCTATTTTAATCATAAAAATATTATGCTCACCTAAAATTAAGGTACATTTGAACATCTTCCCATGATGACAGTGGAATTATCAACAAAATTAAGAATAATGATACTAATTCCTTGATGCTATAGTGCTTATACCATATCAAATTTCTTCAAGTGACCTTCAAAAATCTCTCGCGCATTCACTTTGGAGACGGGATTCAATGTTGACACATTGCAGTCGCCTAGTTCATCTACTTTAACAGTTTTCAAACCTAAGCATCACACTCTCCATGTTTTTCTTTACTACAACAGTGCATATTCTACAACACATGTCAGATGCTTTATTGAAGGCCTCATTTTCTCAAGTGTGTGTTTCCTCAACCTACTTCTACTATTTATAAAATTTGAATTCAATTGAAAGCTAGTTCATTCATCTTGATTATATGCAGCTTGAAGATTTGTAACTAACATTTGTAGGTGGTGGTCGCAGATGTAGGGTTTCCAAGCCTTTGGAAGCCTATAGCTCACTACAACCTGTATATGCTACTAAATATGCAGCTACAGTTTTAATGTTTGCCCTACTGGGTTGTAGTTTTGCCTGAATCCGATTTCTGACTATTTCATATTCTTTCCTTCATGAATGAAATATGTACTCTATTCCATCGTATGTTGAAAGTATTTATCCTTCTGATTTTTATAGAGACTCACAGCTGGGAGTTAGTTGTGAGATTCAGGAGACTTTGGTCTTGATCTTCTAGGCAATGTTGGGACCGTTAAGATTCTGGAAACTCTTAGAGATGATATGAATGTATTTTTTGCATAAAGTGATGCATGTGAACCCTTTAGGAGGCAAGATTCAAAAATTACGTTTAGATCTAAAATGTCCATCTAAAGCCTCACATTCACAGGTACAGCCTTGTTAGAACGCATGAGTCATTAAGAGGGTGAGTTGAAAAGATTCTATTTACTTATTCAATTATTTAATTTATTTATTTATTAGGCGGGGTCTCACTCTGTAGTTCAAGCTGATCTCGAACTCAGTATGTTCACTATGTGGCCCAGGCTGGCCTAGAACTAATGCCAATTCTCCTGCCTCATCCTCCCAAGTGCTGTGATTACAGGTGTGCACCACCACCTGCAACTCATGTGGTGCTGGGGAATTGAACCCAGTGAGTTATGCTTGCTAGGCAAGTGCTTTAACTGCTGTGCTATTCGTCCAGCCCCAGAGACTATATTCTTGTCCCCATCTCTTCCCTTGTCTCTCTGCTGTGAATGAGTGCATCCTCTGACCGACTCTTTCACCAGGCCTCTCCTGCCTCCATGCCTGCTAACCATGGACTGCATCCACTGAAACCAGGAGAAAAATGGACTTCTCTTCCTGTCAAATTATCATATTTTGTCACAGCAATAAAAAAGTGAGAAGAGCAAGGTTTATATTCCTTTGTATGTTATCTCGTGGGTCACCATGCAGATATACAATAGCTGCATCATGTAATACACACTTTTAAATTTTAAAAAATCCTGCTATACATTTTCCAAAACAGCTGCAGCTTGTTGCTTCCCAGCTGCTCTCTGGGAGACCTCCTGCTCCTGTGTACTTATGAGGCTGTAATTTCATGGTACATAAAATATTTTCATGTCTTCATTTGTCATCTACATATGTTTGATAAAATGTCCATTAAGGTAACTTGACCAATTTCCATTGTTTGTTGACGTTGTATTGTTGAGGTTTGATTGTTCTATCTGTGAAAATAAGCCTTGTATTAAATACAGATTTTATATTTCTCTATATGACCTTTTGTTTCCTTAATAGTGGCCTTTCAGTGAAAATATGACTTTTTATGTATTTTCTAAGAATTTCCCCTAAGAAATATGCCTAGGATTGATTACCTTCATAAATTGGCATTCTTCTGATAGTTTTATAGTTTTGCATACAGTCTGTGGTTTATATGGAACCAATTTTCAAAGAATTAAGAGGAAGAGTTTAATTTTTGTTGGCTTTTGCCACTGATATTTCTAATGTCTATATCATTTTTGTATATCCTCTTGTTGATGCTTTTCTTTCTTAATAATGGATCAAATTCCTTTTTGAGGGAATTTGATTTTTAAAGGAATTAGATTTTTGGCCTTACACTCAATGTTTTGTTTAGAAAATACAGAGCTGGAGTAATTTCATCTGTTCCATGAAAAGTTTATACTGTTCTTTCAAGAAGTTGCTCTGCCCAATTGAGTAAATTTAATCTTCTCTGGGGTTGAATCTAGGCATTCTTATGGTCTCGGTTTGATTCCAGCCCTCACTACCTTCAGATATTTTGAAGGCAGATTATATTTTATGTTTTTCTCCATTTTAAAGGCATCATATCTGATGACAGCAGAGAGATTCTGGTGTTTCCTACATGATCTGTACCCAAGACATCAAGACATTCCTTACTGTAGGAGAGCCTTTTGCTTTGTAATGTGGTCGTTATTATTTGGTGTTTACTCGAAGTCTTACTGTCTCCCTGACCTCTGAGGTTTTCATTCCACACAAGAGTGCTGTTGTATTTCTCTGTGCCATACATATAACTTATGTCACAAGGTAAAGGGTTGTGGTTGACTCTCTTGCCCTGACTGCAGCTTGCAGCACGACATCGTCTTTTACTTGTGTCTTTCATTGTCTTTCAATTCATTTTCTCCAACTCTGGAAAGGTTATCTTGTAGTTTTCTCATCCTGATTTATTCTGAAGGCACCAAAATTTATGCTTAGCTTAAATTTACACAAGTAAAAAGGAAGTTAGCAGTGTAATCCACACATGATTAAACGCAATTTGGTTTAAGTCATTACTCTTGTGAATTAAAAAAAATCACAAGACCCCAAATCAACAGATAATATTGACCTAGTTTCCTAAGCCATTTTACCACATTTTTCCCCAAAGACACTCTTCACTGAGAGAATCCCTGAGCTACTTGTGGTCGCAGCTTCATCTTCATAGGTTGTATTTCATATAAGGGTCAAACAACTTCTAGTAAGACTTTATTCTCATGCTTTTATAAAAAAAGACTTTCTTAATATGAAACTAAATTAATCAGAGAAGTCAATGGTTGCTTCTACCTAGAAGAAAGATGACTTACTTTTTTTTAACTTTTATAACTTCTTTTTATTCAGAACTTTTTAAAATCATGTGAGTAATTACTGGAATAAAAAGTTACCACAAGAGAAAAGTTATAGCTTTCCAGCTTAAAAAAAATCTCCTCCCCCCCCCCACTTTCTTTGTCTGTCTCTGATGCTAGATATATGACACCAAATTAGAAGTAGATTGAACCTTCTGAGGCCTCTTGTTAAGGCTTACAAATCATAGTCACTAGCTTGGTGTCAGATGTACAAGGATGCTGTGGGACACAAGACAGATTGGATTAGGGTTTACACTAAAGTTCTCATTTTAAGGTAGTTAATGCATTTAAGATCTTATTTCCAAGTATATTTATATTCTCAATATATGTTAGGGTTGCAAATTATGAATTTTAGGACAAAATTCAGGTCATAAGGGCATTTTAAAATCTATTAAGTTGTCTCTCTAATTTGGCTAAACTACTAAGAATTATCAAATATAAAAAAAGAGTAGAATCATGTATACAAACACACACACACACACACACATCATTCTTTCTATTAGAATCTTACTAAAATCCGGATTTAAACCTAAAGACGTTACTTCAATATGAAGTTATATGTTGTCAAATACTTGATTACTACCACGAATAACTTTGTGTGATCTCACACCAAAGAATTAAGCTTATAGGAAGAGAAGGCAACTCAGGCTGTTGAAAATCAGGAACCAGGTTCTCAGGGCAGATCAATGCCTCATAAACGCACAGTATGAAGTCTATAGCTGCAATTGAGCTCAATGTATTTTTTATTAAAAATGTTTTCTAGTAAAGTAAGTTTGGCAAAAATTAATAAAAATAAAACACTTTATAACCTGCTATAGATTTTATGGTAGGTCAGTATTAACTCTGAATCTTGAAATGGGAGTTTTAATGTGGTCATATTTTTCTCTGGAACAGAGAATAATTATTAAATAGGGAGAGATTTTCAAAATTTGCTGTGGCTTAGCCTAGATTATAAAGAAAGGAAGAAAGAAAGAATGAAAGAAAGAAAGAAAGAAAGAAAGGGAGAAATAAAGAAAAGAAATTAAATTAGTAGTAAACATCAGCAAAAATAGTGTTAACAGAGAAAAATATACTTCGAAAAATTTCAGTTTGATTTATTTAAATAACACTATGGTCATATGATATGTATTTATTTAAAATTTACTTGCAGTATATTACTTGGATCACACCAAAAATCTGGATGTGAGAATAGCATGCAGTATCATTCACAATAAAAATTAACTACATTAGAATTCAGAAAAGATAGCAAAATACTAAAATAGCCCATGCTATGGATTTGAAAAATAATTATTATGATATCTAAAATTGCATCTAACATAAATTAGAACAGTAAAATGCATTTAAAATTTACTTTTGTGTAACATTTTTGACATGGGATTGTATTACAAAGAATAAAATTTAATGTGGATTTTTACACACTAAATACAAGATCATTTAATTATAAATACATAAGTAATTCAATTTTTAATCATACCTTTAAGGAAATAATATAGTAGAAGTGAATAATCTGTCTTATTCTTTTAATTCCCTAAAATACCATTGTGTAGTTATTACAATTGTCATTATCTAAATTCCACTTTTTGATATAATATTATGTTACAGATATAGAAAATAATTTCTTTCATTTCCTATGTGATATATTAATTTATACATACTTGGCAGAGTCCTTCTCTTTTATATGGTGAAGATTTATGTTAAACCTCTTAGCTTTGTTTTAGAAATAATTATTCAATTTATGTTTGGAACATACTTCAAATTATTTCATGAATGTTGATAAAATTGATAATATATTTGTAAGTATGAAATTGAGATGGGCACAGTTTATTCTTTTATGTAAGTAATCAATCTAACTACATTTCCAAAGGCAAAAAAATTCATTTTATTGACATCAGAAGGGGCCATTCTTGTGCTAACTTCTCCTAAAGGCAGAGTTGAATAGTTCCTGAGAGGTATGACAGAATAGACAGGAAAAAAAATCAAACAAATACACACTAAAAATTCACTGTCAGCCTATAAATACTATTGGAAGTAAATCTAGGTCGCTGAATAAGTAGTTTTGCTTTGGGGATACTGAGTACATTAAGTAGATTTTTGACTTCATAGGTGGTTGTCTCAAATGACAATAAGAAATGTGCATACTACAATGAGTATATTATCTTTCACATTCATTTAATAATTGTAAAAATATAAATATATATTGATTACAGCATAGATTATAAAACAGTGATCTAAATATCCAATCTTGAGTAAAGCTGTGAGGACAGAACTCTTGATATGTAAGCTCAATCGGTTTATAACACCTGCCAGATGAGTTAAACACACTTTAAGAGTTCAGGAATGTCCCAAAGGAATGCTACCTATGGTCCCTGCACCTTTTGTCTCTTCTGCTTCTGTTATAATGCACCTTTGGTTCCCCAAAACCATTTCCAGTGGTGGTTCCTGCCATGACTCCATGTTAACAAGGAGTGGATCTTTTGAAATTGTGAGACAAGTGAACCATTTACTCCTTTAAGTAGAGGGTGTCAAGTATTTGATCCAAGGAATGGAAAAAAAAAATACTAATTAACCCACTTGTCCAAGAATAAAAATTCAGAACAATAAACTATTAAAAGGAAGCTAAGCAAATTTTGGATTCCAGTATAGTATCGTTATGCTTTTCTTGAAAGTAATTGCTTACCTAAGAATATGTAGGATGCAGATGCTGAAAGTTAACAAAAGTAATGGCATCAGAAATAGCTCAGACTCAGTATTAACTTGCTGTCAATTATCACTAAGTGTATCTTATTTTTTTATCATAAATAGATCACTTGCTGAATGGTGACTTTTTCACTTCTTTAAGAATAATTGGTGAAACAGCAGCATTAAATCTTTGCACTGATTGATAAGCAGACTGATTATTTCAGTATTAAATATGAGATTCCTTTAAAGTAATTTTTTCTGGAAAGGATGCCAATGTCCGTTGGAACAAATGAAACACCTAAGATTTCTAAGAGATCAAGAAATCAAAAGGCATAAGCATGTTTGGCACACACTTTTGGAGTATATGCCATAGAATATCTGCGTTTAATTTAGATAATCAAATAAATACGTTTTTTCAGCCAACATACTATGACTCTAAGAAGTACAATTTAGCTACAAATTGTAATTAAGGAAAAGAAACAAAACAGAGCGAGACATGTTATTTGCACTAAGTTATCCTTCCCTTTTTAAGAGAAAAGTTTACCTAATATTTAATTAAAGAAAACATGACATTAAGAAATCAAACATGGAAGATTTTTTTTCTTCCTCATAGGACATTTACTCAGTCCAGAGAATGAGGTCTATCTCTGTGTATGTATGTGTGTTTGTGTGTGTATCTGTGTCTGCATATAGTTTGAGAAAGATTAAATTATTATATGTGTACAGAAACAATGACTAAGGTATAAAATTTAAAGGGAGTTAAAACTCAAAACAGGTCGTTGATATTGGATTGAAAATTATACACGAATGCTAGTAAAATAAAATGACTGACTGACTTCCCCAGTGTTGTAGTACGCAGATATCACTGGGACTAGCCAGTGTTCTCTGCTGAGACTTCCAGGGTTCCGAGGGTTCGAGCCGTAAAACGAGCACTTGCTTTCTTTTTCGTGGCATCCATGCCTTGTATTCGAAATTCCCTAATGTTAGAACCTTACCGTTTTTTTCTTCTTTCACCTTCTTTGGAGGGAAAGTTACTGAGCCCATGCAATGTAGAAAGTTGATTAGATTTCATGTTAGATATTTAAACCAATTTTGCTAGAGGAAGAAGTGTGCCACCACAGTGATAAAGCAAATACCTGGAAGGACATTTGCTCCAAGTTACAGGAGTGTGCACTGTCTATCCCATTAACATACGTGTGTGTCCATTTTCCATGTATACTTTCCCTCACTGTTTTATTAGGGGTTCTCCAGAGAAATAGGACTAATAGAATGTGAGTCATGAAGGATTTTTAAAGAATCTGCTCGTACGATTATGAAGGCTGAAGGCTGGCAAGCCCGAAACATGCAAGGTGAAGAATTTGGCTGGAAACAAGGGCATGTTCTGGGCATGTTCCCAAGGGAAATAAAATCAACATACCAAAAAGACAAATTCCTATCTATGTTTATAACATCACAATTCATAATAGCCAAATCCTGGAAACTACCTACCTGCCTATCCATCCATATGGGAATGTTTAAAGAAGATGCAACCTATGCACAATGGAATACTATTAAGCTATAAAGACATATATAAGGCATGTGAATAAAAATGGGGCCAATCTGAATTAGTAATGCTCAATGAAATGGACCAAACACAAAAGACTGACTATAGATTGAGATCTCTCTTTCGGCCTCCAAATTTATCCAACACTACCTAGTCTTACAAATCGATGTTAGTTTCTTATTGCTGTGATTTTTTAAAAAGCTACAAATGTATTAAAAATACCTTAAGATGCTACAAACTGACTTTCTTACTGGTCTGCAGAGGAATAATGAAACATTGTAATATTTCCAGACTGCATTCACTCCGAAGACGTCAAAGGAGCACTTGTTGGCTTGCATTTACCAGAAACTGCTGCCGACTCTGTGCTCCTTGGTGTGTGGCCCGCCTCTTCTAGAATTTTTGTGTCTGAAAGAAAGATAAATAGGAATTAATTTCAATGAATTCTAATTATTAATCTCTCTCTCTTTCTCTGTTTTCTCTCTCATCTCTCTTATCTCTCCTCTCTCTTTCCTCTTGTTTCCTTCTCTATGGTTTTGTCACCACAGCCCCTTCCTGACTCTGACTCATCTGCTTCCTGCTTTTCCTTGAAATGACCCTGGTGATAACATTAATTTCCCTATGACAAGACCCCAAATTTCATTGCAATTACAAAGTACCAATCTCCTCATAAGTTACCTCGTATATTTACATGTTTTGAAAATTGCTGTGTAGACATCCTTGAGGTGGCCGTTATTCAGCGCTGCACACTGTCCTTGCAAAATTTATTCTTCATCTTTAGTTTTTTCCCCAGATTCCATCTTCTTTCTCTGACTAACTTTCTGGCTAATTTCTGCTATCATGTATTCAATCTTCTAGTCCATTTCCCACTTAGTTATCACGTTTTATCTTCTTAAAGTAAAAATATAATTATACCTTTCTTACTTAAATTATTTTAGTAGTTTGTCATTGCACTCAGGAAAAAAATCCAAAAGCTTTATTGGATATAATCTGACTCTTACATAAAGTCTCACACTTTATCGAAAGTTCTTGCTCACTTAATCACTACACAATCTATGCATGACCTTTCTTTTAACCAATTCATTGTATACTCATAAGGGTATAAGCTCTATAATGATTTCTCTTAACTCTTCATAATATAATGTGGTGGTAGAAGGTCTCTATTAGAAAGCAATAAAAACTACAAAGTCTACATTATCCAGAGGATTTATAGATGAAACTTTTGAACTATAATATAAAGCACATTAGAAAGACTTACAAATGCTTTCACTGTTTCCCCTGTCTTGAAGCTCATTTATTTCACTGTAAAGAATAGCAGCACTTTATCTCCCATGTTAATAGGTGTGTAGTTCATCTGCTCATGTCGTAAGATCCATTCTCAGATCCTTTATTTTGGTGTTTTGTGGAGCCAGTAAATAATATTTTTGTTTCTTTGCAAACTATGTCCCAGATTCATTCAGCCCATGGGAGGTGCTGGTAGATTAATTGAAAGACAATTAGTCTTAATAATATCATTGGGCAGCATGCTGGTTAAATATTGAATCTTTTCCACTGCTCTCTCTCCTATTTGATGTCCCATTACAGTCCCAGTTTTGCCAGTGCAGTCTCCCAAATCAGCTGTGTGCGCTAGCTTCTGACCTCCATTGAATGATGATTGATCTCATTGTTCTAGCCACAGAAATGAAGAAGCTTTTTTCTCCTTCTTCTTGTGTGATAGATTTCTCCAATGGAGAATGCACACAAGTACAGAGGATGGTGGGGCAAAGAAGATGCAGCTCGTGTGTCTGTGTGTGTGTGTGTGTGTGTGTGTGTGTGTGTGTGTGTGTGTGTGTAAAGAATAAACAACCAGATCTTTCAAATCGGGCTGCTGATAAGTCTCAAGATCAAATGACTGTGAGTAAGCAGTGAGAGGCAGAGAGGGATTTTCTCTTTAACTTTTTTTTTCCATTCAGATCTCCAGCTAATTGCATAATGCCCATGCACCCTAAGGGTGAGTTTCCTAACCAGTCCATTAACCTACATGGCAGCTTCTGTAGAATCCATTCACGTTGATTTACTTAAAAAGTACGTTTTACCAATTTAGTAGGCATCCTACAACCCAGGGAGGGTTACAGCCACAATGAAATGTCTCAAACCTTCTAATTCATCAATAAATGTTTCTATGAACAGTGCTTAAAGTACAAAACTGAATAGCCAAGTCACAATTTCATCTAATATGATGTATCTACTTTATGGACAGCTAAAACCCCACTAACTTCAGTGTGAGAGAGAAGGTAAAACTATTCAATGATATTTACTCTTTTCCTGATATAAGACAACTTACAAATCACGTATACTTAATATTACTTAATAGTATTTAATAGTGCATTTCTAAAGTAACCAGAAGGCCTTACTTTCAATAATACAATTCTTACATCAGTAACTGGTCATGTGATTGTGGTAATTTCCCATTTACAAGTCTAGTGTTAAGAAAAATCTTAACAGATTTCTCCTATTCTAGATATACTCTTTCTCACTATTGTTGTGAAGTAGTAGTCTAATTTCTCCTTTATAGAAAGGATAAATCATTCCCTTGTTATTTCCAATCAATCTCTTTCCTTCCCAAGTCATCACTATAACCCCTTCCTTAGCCTATTGACATACAGGCCAAGTAGCCTAACTAGTGAGAAGAGAACATTAGCTTCCAATTTAATGGAAACACCGTTGTGCTCCCTGAGATAGTCATTCTTCCTCAGCATCTGTGACCTCCAAGACAGAGAGTATTAAGGTAGAATAAGAGCAGGAGATAAGAATGTCGCTTGCAGGTCACTGGTGGCAATGGTGAGTATACCATCACTATTTGTACTCCTTGATTTTTAGACCTGCAACTCCTAGCAGTAAAATTAAAAATGCTACACACTGAAGGTTGAATTCTGCCTTCTGGAGCTTTAACTTTGCCACATAGGGCTCCGATTATGTCTGCAAAGAGAGAAAAAAAAACAATAAAGTCAAAGATTCTTATGGTTTCTTGAAGAAATTTGCATTTAAATATGAGAAGATAATCATATTCACAGAAAAAAAATCATTTTTAAAATAACAAATAAAGGACCAAATGTGCTTTGTGTGCTTTTAAGAAACTTACTGGAGGTGATCAAAGTAGTCTCATTCTTCCTTTAAAATAATATCAATTCATTTTTACCAAATAAGAAAAAACATGAAAAAAAACAAGTGAATGCTCAAATATTACCTTAAAGTTTCAGAAAGTCACAGTGCAGGCAAAGGTCAGCAGTTGGAAAACATTGCAATTATATGTAGGGGACACAACTAGTCCCAGAGCCAGGGTCAGTTCTTGGAAACAAACATCCTCAAAGCAGCATGATGGGACAGAGACCAGTCTGGGAGGAAGGGCGGGACCAGCACATGCCCCTCCAGGTCAAGCCCCAAGCATCCAACCTTTCCATCCAGGTGCCCTCTAACACTACTCAGTACCCATAGGGACTTGACGCCTTTGGGGGACACTCCAGATCCAAACCATGACACAGTAGTAAACGAATGTAACATTCTGGAGTGAGATATTAATATTAGAGTATCTGATTGTTGAGTCACAGAATAATGGCCACACTGAACTTATCAATAGATATTACTATAACAATAAAAATAAAGTACACTAAAATCCATGGATCTAAACTAACTGAATTATAACTTTGGACACCTAACACTCTGACAAGATATTTTAAACAAAAAGATTCTTCATTATGGAGTTTACAGTTACATATGCTCTCGTGGTACAGTTTATACCCAACCGAATGGTGACTAATGGTCATAGATATGATACATAAAGCTAGATATAAAGGCCAGAATAACCACCTTGTATGAAGATAAATTTTCATATATTAATAAACCTTCAAATCACATGCACAAAAATGAACCCATTTCTTATTCTTTGGCCAAGTCCTTACAGAATGATGATAGGTTAAGAAATTCCTAAATTCCATTTAGATTAAATCTAGGTTATGACTTCCCCCTACAGTGCAGTTAGCATTTTGTTTTCTTTGAGTTCCAACTGTGCCTGCACCTCTCCTCTTTTCTCCTATTCTCCCTTCTCCTCCTCTTTATTCTCTCCTCCTTTTTCTTTCCCTCAGTCTTTCATTCTTTTTGGTCCTATTGTTATGGTCAAAATACTCCTGTATGACACCTAGAAACATACTAAGAAAATACATAAAGATCATTGTATCTAGGAGATTTCCATAAAAGGAACTCATATTACAGTCAGTCTAATCAGTTAATAAACTTACTGTAGTCTGTGAGAACTTCCAGTTAGAGTCTTTAGAATATATAAATAAAAATGGACACATAAAAATTTCAGAAATGTGGAAAAAATCTCTGAAATAAAAGAACAAAATCAAAGTAAAATAATGAAATTATAATTAAATGTAATAATTCTCTTAAAAAGAATAAGCCATATTCTAACAAAGTAACAGTACAGAAACTTGAAAATTTCTTTGAAAAATGAAAACAAAACATAAAACAATAAAAATACTAAAACAACTACAAATCTTGATAGCAACAAGAGAGAGATGATGCCTTTCCTGAGAAGACTGACACCAAACACAGCACGAAGCAATGAACGGAAAAGAGAAATAAGGATGAAATTCTGAATTCTTCCATAAGAAAGAGTTCCTCAGCTGATAATCAGATATCAAATGATTACGGAATTTTTTAACACCTACTTTAAACATCAGTGTGCCATCTAAATTGTTTTACTTTGTTAAAGGTTTCAAAATAAACACAAAAAAGGTCACAGCATAGGATCAATGATAAACAGGTTCAAAAATTGGTCTTTTATTAACTGGGATTTTTAAAGACTATTGACCTAAAGTCTTAAGTATAAATATTTTAAACTTTAAATATGAAAAGTTATATTGAAAATAAGTAATGTTAGCACAATGCTACTTTATGCTACCTGAAAAATTAAGTGTTTGTCAGAAATGATGTAAAGTTGAGTATTGAAAGGGAAGTAGACATGAGAAAATATGACTATGACATTTACCCATGGCAAATACATTTTAATATTATTAAAATGGAATGGAGAATCAATTGTTATGCAGCTATCAGGAAAACAAAAATTCATCAGTTGGAGATAAATGTCATGTCCTAAGGAAACAAGAAACATATGGTGGTAGAACTTATTTTATTTTGACTTTGCAATTTATCTATGGAGCAAAAAATGAATGGAGAATAGTTCGGCACACATTAAACTAAAGAAAAATCAGTCTTTAGTCTAAGAAGGACAAAGAATAGCTAATAGTTATCAGAACAATGCTGCGGCAAAATGCACAAGTGCAGATGCTATAACAGCACATTGAGTCTGCGTGCCTCGTAATAGTTACTATGATGTTGTTATTGGCTGTTACTCATTTGTTTTGTATATACACATTGAACAAAACAATGGCATGGAAGATAGACCTCATTTAATATTGTCAACGTGACATGATGAAATGAATGAATAATTTCTTAAGCATGACATTATCTGTCTACTTTTTTCCATTTTATGTTCAAGAATACCTGTTAGCACTTTTAATGCATGTGAGCACACACAAACACACACACACACACACACACACACACACACACACACACACACACACACACAAGCAAAGAAGAGATTAGTGATAACCTCTGCGGTGCTGTATTACCGAATTCAGTAGTATAAAATGTCTGTATAAATGGAAATAAAATAAGAAAGGGAAAACTTAAAAATTTAGCACATTGAGTGCTTACATCCCGGCACTATTGGTACTGATGTAATTCATCACTGCCTGTGAAAGCCACTTGTAAAATTCAAACCGCGGTACCCTCAACATCAAGAGGAAAGATCTTCATTGAGTCCTTATATAGATATTCATGGTGCCCCTGCTGCCGTTGTTGACACCAACATTAACAGCTATGAAGTATAATTAGGCCCCAAAGACTTCAGAAAAATAGATCTTGAAACACAAGTGTGTTCAGGCCATAATTGTCTTGGAATTTTTTTGTATTAATATCTCATGATTGATAATCCAGAAATTTGGGATTTTGTCAATTAGACTTTTTTTTTTCTATTCTGTTGTATATATAAAAGATGCATGACTGGGCTAGAGGAATGGCACAGCTGTTAAATCGCTTGCCTAGCAAGTGCAATGCCATGAATCTGATTCCCCATCATCAGATAAAACTGGGCCTGTAATCCCAGCCCTCAGGAAGCTGAGGCAGGATGATTGCTGTGAGTCCATGAGTAGCTTGGGTTACATGGTGAATTCAGGACGAGTGTGGGCTGCAGAGAGCGACCTTGTCTCAACAAAACAAAACAAAACAGAATAAACATCACATAACATCTAATTTTTGATATAAAACTTTATAAATTTGATATAATTTTCAAGTTTTATGTGTTAATTTTGTCATTCATTCAATATCTACAAGTGAGTGAGAAAATTTACTTCTTAATCCACACATAATCTCTAACATCAGTCAAAAAGAATCATAGAGAAACTTAGTCATAATTGGCAAAACTAGGATTTTTGGATAAATATATGTGAACAAATACCATTAAAACTTTGGATTGTATGATGCTGGTACTAGTACTTTTTCTTTTAGTTTTCTGATGAGAAATTCATGACCTATTTCTACTTCTTATCAGATGATGCCCAATATTTTAAATGTCAGGTTACGTTTCCACAAACCACAGTCAAATTAAATGGTATCAGTTTGAATTCTGACCTTAAGGAAATGCCCTTAAAATGTGATTTTTAAGAGCAGCCCTTAATTAGTTTAACGAGTGCTTCATTACATAGTCTCAGTTGACACTTATTGCAATTAACACTTGTCCAGCATAATCTTTTCTCTTGAACTCTCTTTCATTGCTTTGTTTTCATTTAGTGGTCTCATCTCAGATGTGTGTGTCCCTGAGCCTATAAAGCAGGAAGACATTTTTATGAATCACTACATTCAAACAGAGAATACACTAATCTGATACTACATAATTCATGAGGTAATAGAAAAATCATTTTAATAATTAAGTTGGGCATATTTTTGTATAGTGCAGAAAATGTTTGCATCTATATTCTCTTTTATTTTAAAGAAATATAGAGAGTGTAATTTTAAAAGGTTGCTAAGAAGTTTGATTGTCCCCATCTAAATTTGTCAAAAACTGTTAAAATAATATGGTGCCAAAAGCAGCCAAATCTTTTCACAGAATGCATTATTTAAAAAATCTACATTAAAACAAAGGTCCTAAAACGTGACCTTTTGCATGCAATGGATTTTTTTGAAGGGGTGGGGGGCTTGTTTTGCCAAGGCTGCTTGGATTAACTCAACACGAAATTTGAAACGAACACATGAATTTTTATTTTGTAGCAGTTGAGTGTGCAATAATTAAAAGTACTGAAAGGCAGAGTATTCGAGAAAATAATAGGAAATAGATACACAGAACCATAGCTCAAAGATCAAAAAAAGGAATCTGAAAATTAAAGAAAAGAAAATATATTCAGAGGCTGTTCAACAAGAAACAGAATGATATAATATTGCAACCACCAGTCTTTGGAATCTTGTTAGTCATCATAAATGCTTTAGGTTATTAACTCAATGAAAACCCATGGAAGAGGACAGTGACATGAACTGAGTTACTAAAGTATAGATTATGGCATCATCACTTAGGAGATTTGAACGTAACAGTACTTTGTATAATTCCAACTATCTTATTTTGCAATACTTATTCTTGGAAACAGCTCACAGGCTTCAAAGCCTCTGAAATAAACTTTAAAGTAGCCTAGAGGGGTTAGAGCCTTGGGAAAAATAGCAAATAGAATAAAATATAAATAAAATAAAAAGCTGAAAAACATCTACATTATTTCAAGAAATAGATGATGAGGATTTAGGTTACGATAGGAGCAGTAGAAATATATATACAAATGGGTAAATCTAAAATTTTTTCAGAAGTAATGACAAAGGCCCTGCCAGTGGGCTGAAGGTGAGAAAACAGAATACCAGCAGTGACTCATAGACCCTTGTCGTGAGCCATTGCTTGGTGACACTCCTGAGCAGTTCTTTCCACACCTCATATGAATTCTAATTAATGTTGACTATTACCATTAAAAAAAGAAAAGTAAAGAAAATTTTACTTGAAATCTTTTAAAATAAATAAAAGATATTGGATGTTTAGTAAATGTGTTTATTTCACTTTAATTTATGAGTTCTAACGGTCAAAATTAGCACATCACTTCACATAATAATATTCACATTCAAAATATCATATGGTAGGTTTATTCTGATACAGTTTTCACATATGATTTTCATGAAATATATGAATACATATGAAATATATTTATTTGAATTGGCGAGAAAATAGCCACTTTAGATAAAAATGATGTAAGTGCTTACTTTTTAAAAAATCAAACATTAAATTATTTTATAGTTTGCAAAAATTTTGACAACAGATGTTTTTTTCAGTTATTACTGGTATCCACATTATTCCACATTTCTCTTTAATTTATTGTATTTTCTTTATTGTAAAAGGTGAATGAATCACCTCCAAGATTATAAGTGAAAAGCCACAAGGGAGAGATCAGACCTTCTTGCTATTTCAGGAGAAGAAAACAATTAAATTATAATGTCAAATATTAATGCATGTGAGTAGAGGAGATTTAGGGAAATTTCAGGCCAAAAATAGAGGTGAAGAAAAAAGTATCAAACTGTTTTGGATTTTAAAGAGTGTGAATAGAGTGTTGGTAGCAACCACGTTTTCTACTGGAATAAAAATATAAACTATAATGATGATGTGTCAAAATGACAAGTGTGACAGGCACAAATCAATGAGGAAGGTAATGTGCAGGTATGTCACAGCTGCAGGCAAAAATCTGCATCAGGCCATGTTTGCTTTCAGTGACCTCTTCACTTCCTTCCAGTATCCCTGTATCTCACTTGAGGCGCTCAGTGTCCTTGCCCTGACCCCTGCTCTGATGTCCCTGCAGGTCAGCAGTCCTCTGCCAATGTTCTATTCCTGGTGTCGCCTGGAGGTGTCTACCTGGCCTGTATCCCTTTCATTGAGACCTCTATCCCTTGTGGTCAACTAATTCAGGAAATTACATCCATTGTCCCTAATGTCTACATATGTTAGCAACCTGATGTCACATGTGCATTTCACTTCTTGTACAAAGACAAAAAAAATCTAGACTTTAAAAATGAAAACACTAAAACAAGGAACTGGAACAGAATGTCAGGCTGGCAGAAGAAATTGCTGTAGCAGGTGGGAGTTTTAGGGCAAGGAGAAATTATCTGGTGTTTGTTTGCTGAGTTCACATGCAAGTGAGCAGCAAAGCTTCATCATATTTTTAGTTTATATAATTAAGAATAATTTGAAGAGAAAAGTGATTTATAACCTTTAACATAACATGAATGTTTTATAGATTACTCCCAAATTTATCATTAGAATTTGTACCTTCAACCTTAATGTGGTAGCTTTAAAGTTGAATTGTCTGATAACTAGTTTGAATTATTAATTATCATAATTGTTCTTCAAAATGCATAATACTATCCCAGACATATTAATTAACATTAACATTTAACCAGAAATACAATTGTCTTTCTGTTAAATGAGCAAATGTGAAAATACATTTATTTCAGTTGCTCTCAGGATAAAAAAAAAATATATATATATATATATATAGCTTTTGATATTCAAAATCTTTGGCTGAATCCCAAGAATTCACCACTAAAGTCAGTAACAATATATTTTTCCTTCAAATAATCTTTAAAGTGATCTTAGTCTTGCCAATTAACCTTGAAATATGTGCCTTCACAATGTGCCACAACATTACACTCTTTCAGAAGTGTGCTCTGGTTTCTTTTTGTGCTTATAGAAAAGTAAAGGAATTACTAAAATTTCATTAAACATAACAAAAAAAATCTGGCTTTGAAAATTCTTGGGTTTTCTAGTTGGTAAAATTTACCAAAGTTAAGTAATAACTAGTTAAATACTGAATCCAAATCCTATTCAGAAAAAAACCCTGTTTTATTAGTTTTCTGTTGATCTTATAATAAATTATTACAAACACAGAGGTCTTCAACAACACAAATTTATCATCTTACAATTCTGGGGGTCAGACTTTCAAAATGAATCATTAAGAGTTAAGATCAAGGTGTCAGCAGAGCCACATTTTATTTCTGACGTCTCTAGAGGAGAATGTGATATATTTACACCTTTGGAGAATTAGAACAGAGACATGTAGGAGCTAATCATTCTGCGTATCACTGTGGTCTAATGATAAAACCCAGGATGTGGTCATAACATTGCTCATTAAAATCTTAGATATATCTAGGGCATTACCCTCAGAGATTTGATAAACCAAATAATAGCTTCAGTGAGTAAGAAGCAATTCAGCACAGCTTCTTAGGCTGAAGCTCACAAAAATAGTATGCCTCAGCATCACAAGTGGCTCTTGTCTAGTCAGTATAACCCAGTTACGCTTATAGCACACCCAAAAGGTTTAAAGAGAACTGTACTGCACAGCAGGCTGGGATTGAAAGGAAAAATGACAGAACAAAATGTAAAACGTCTATTGACCTCTAAAAATAGCATAGGCAGTAAGCAGGCTGAGGACATTTCTCAGCAGCAAACATGGGCACCATTTTTTCAAAAAGTTGAGCAAAACCTAGAGATTCAATATTCCATTCCTAGAATTTGAATCTTAATCCATTAACTGGCAACACGTGCCCCTGTAAAGGTCACAATGTTATGGGATAATGATGACAGTGTCAGAGTCTCTCCATTAGGAATAAGTAGCATTACATCAGTTTCTCTATATCTGTCCCATCATTTTTGTACTAGGTTTAAAGAAATATATAGGAGCATGGACTTGCAACTGTACTTCACAAGCTCTCAGATCAAACACCCTGTGTTCTCACCAACACATCTGAGATGCTTCACCAGTACTTAAACTTGATTTTAAATATGAGCTTCTGGATTGAGCTAAAGTTGGAATTGGATGATAACTTAGAAAGCCTTAGAAAAGAAAGGCTGGACTTTTTCACGAAGGAGCACATGTGAAGGTGTGAATCACTGGAGGCCCTTAGATAGACTGAGCTAGCCAGTCCTCTGGCTGCTGTAGGCCAGAAAAAGACATTGAGGAGGTGGATGAATGGCCCAGCGGTTAAAGCTCTTCACCAGCAAGCACAAAAGCGTGAGTTCCATTCCCCAGCACCACACAAGATCAGGAATGGTGGAACATGCCTTTAATCTCAGCACTCAGGAGGCTAAGACAGGAGGACTGCTGTGAGCCCAAGGCCAGCCTAAGCTATATAGTGAATTCAGGACCAGCCAAGACTACAGAGAGAGAGAGAGAGAAAGAGAGAGAGAGAGAGAGAGAGAGAGAGAGAGAGAGAGAGAGAGAGAGAGACAGAGAGAGAGAGACAGAGAGAGACAGAGAGACAGAGACAGAGAGAGATCCTGTCTCAAAAAGAAAATCAAAACTTCTGCCTGTGTGTCTTTTATTAACCCTCTAAGAGATCCCTGCAACACACCATACAGATATGTATATGAGTGCCTTACAAGGAACCAGGACCTGTCACCCACAATCAAAACAAAAGGTCAGCCAGACATGTTAATAAACTTTCAGATGGTATTTCCAGACTGCAGCTCTGTTATGAATATTAACAAACCTATGTGAAACCAATTCAGGAGCTTCTTTGCATCTCAAAATTGCAATAGAAAACAAATATTCATTGTTATCTCCCTCCACCTCTTTATTAGTTCAAATTGGTTACACACATTCACACATGTATACAACACATTTTAACTATTTTCTCCATAACCTCTAGCTCCATGATCCCCTGTGAATTTTATATATTTCAAAGAATTCAGTGTGTATGGTATGTCGGCATTACTTTCATGACCCATACTATACACCCTTATAGCTCTGATTTCTCTTTTTTTCTCCTTCTTTTTAATAACGGTCTTTGTTCTCCTTTCTTGCTACCTTTAGTCACTAAATTTATGTTAATTTGTTGTGTGGCTACGAATAACTGATCTGGTTAGTTTTGTCTGAACATGAAGACAAGTAATTGTATTTTTCATTATGGCTTTGACAAGAAGTTCCTACATGTGAACATAACTAATAAATTTCATCATTTTCCCTATGTAAAATGAATATGACTTATACCATAAAATTATTGTACTCGGCAGAAAACGTTTTTAGCAGTCCCACTTTCAGAAGTCCATCTTCCAAACGCAAGAGTTCTGAGGGAGTTTCATTTCCTCGGTTTATACAAAGTTACAATTTCAAATAGTGCTTGTATCTGTGGTGCTGCTTGCTTGAGTCCAACTTATTTCTCTCCAAATGAAATTTAACAATTTTTGTAGCTGTATTATGAAACATATCGCTCAAGATTCCAGTGTTAAACATCCTTTTCACCAAAGAATAACTAGTCTTCACTACTTCTGTAGTTCGATTTGCACAAACCATTAAGCATCTGTGTAGAAAAAGACATAACAAAGTTATTCAGATGCAAACTTGAATCATATTTTTAAAAAGAGATACAACTCAAAAGGGACTTTAAAGCACGTGCCAGTGTGCCAAGGATTTGACACTTCAAAATGTAGTGTTGGGAGAGATTTTCTCATCTTAACTTATTCATTGATTTTGTATGCATAAAATAAATTGTATATGCTTCCTTGTTTAAAAATGTCAACAGGAGGGCTAGAAAATTCGGAATAGAAACAACCTGGGTTTCTGGACCTTTTATTGAGCATTAAATTTCAGAAACCTTCATACTATTTGTTTCAAGAAAAAAATGTTTAAACATTTATTACATGTTTATATTACTTGCTTAGTAAAAGAATACAGGTGTTGAAATAAGTACAGTGAATTTTGACAAATTAAAGCAATGTCTCAAAGGTGGTGGTAGACTTTATATGTAAATGAGTTCTATATTTTGAATATTCCACCAGTGTCTGTTAAATATAGAAATTAAAGAAACTTTCAAGGCAGCAAAGTACAAATGCTTTCAATGTTTTTACCTTTTGTGTGCTTTATTTTCTATAAAACTGTAGAAAACAGCAGAATTTCTTCTTGCAATTAACAAAAAATATTGAATAAACTGATACTTTTAACCAAATTTCAACAGAAGAACTTTAAATAAAAAAAAACAGTAAAAGAATCTATTAGTCAAGATTCTCAGAGGATTTCCATTCATTAGCAAATATTTCAGGGTTCAAAATCTGTGTCTTTCTGTTAGATGCACCATTTACCCACAATATAAGAATGTTTTTATCCCAAAGAGATAAACTTTCATTTAAGAAAGTATTTTTATCCCACTGGGATGGACTTACTTTCAAGTAATTATTATAGATTGATATGCTAATACTATGGAATATGGACCCATAAATCTGGAACCAATTTTTCCATCTGGAATATTATCTTGATGCGTTTTACTATAACAATTAACAAACAAAAGTGCACCAGGAACTAGACAACAAATGAAAGTGGCACTTTAAAATCAACAAGTTTACAGAGTCCGAGACATTCGTTTGGAAAAAAGGAATGATTTTTTTTTTTTCACAGCAAGTAGTGCCAATTCTTAAGCTAATATTTTTGGTGCAAATTTTATACAGTGATATTTGATCTTCATACAGTTGTGATTACTGAATAGGAACTAGAGATTACTCTGGCTTCAGATGGTATATCTAGAATGAAAATTATCAAATGACAAATAAAGAATATAATGTTTTAAAATCTACAACTACTGCATTTTCTCAATGGTCCTCCAGAGTTGAAATCTGAAGTTATTTTGATACGTTATATTTATGGTTTTGTCATGTGGGTAACCTAGTTGGTTGGTCTGCATGGCTACACCTTGGTGATTTCTTCCTTCATCATTGTAAGTCCACATATAAGGTATGATTCTCTTTTCACTAATTTTAGCAGATTTAGTAAGCAGATAACTTGTCAAATAAGAAAGTTGTTTTTTATAAGGTTACACATTTGATTAATATTTCTCTTAATAGTCTAATTGTGCAACTTTGAACTATACTTTTTTTCCTTTTACATCAACTACCTTTGTCTTCAAAAGCTCATGTTACTGACCGCAATTGTTTTTTTAATTCCCAAGATGCCCTGAGAACTGCTCTGGTAATTTTCTTCCATATGTTTTCTTCCAGCCTCCAAATAAACACATAATAATTTTTTATTGCATTGTCAACTGAATTCTCTTCTCCCATTTAAAAGCTTGTGTCTTAATAGAATATTCTAAATATTGGACTGAAATTATCATTCCAGAAGATGCCTTATGGCTTCTCATTTTCATTTCATAGATATGATACTTTATTGTACCTTCTAAACACATAAATCTAAACTTTATAATTATTTTCCTTTGGTCAATCTGGGGTAACTTTTCTAAAAATATTATGTGATTCTTCTTTTCACTTATTTTTAAAATTATATTGTCTATTTTAGTTTTGTAATATTTTTCGGTTTAATTTTTAATACAAAATAGAGGCTCAGCTGCATCCAGCATTTTCTAGGTAAGAAAATATGGGATTATTGCTTTGCTATTCGCATTATTTTTCATATGTTCTGAACCACAGATGGAGAAGAGCGGACCTACCTCTATCACAAAGCCAAATGTCTTGTGAACCTTACATAGGACAACTCTCCTCCACGTGGACGTTCTTGTCTTACTATAGAACACCTTTTAGATATTTTTATTTCAAAAATATCAGCCTATGGATTCTTCTAATTTTGTTTTTGCTTATAAATTTCATCTGGTGGATTTATAAATTCTAGGTGAAAATAATGGTCAATACTCCCTGCTCAGCTTTGAGCAGCTGAATACTATATGCTCAGATTCAGGAAGTGTTTATAAAGCTATAAACTGAAGTGGACAAAAGTGTAATTTATTTGTATTTACTGAAATTTTCTAGTTGGTAAAATAAATCATCATTAAAATACGAAAGTCATCTATTTGGAGAGATTAAACATTTTAGCTGTTTAAAGCCGAAGCAAGTTATTCGGATCTGTATATGTCCTCTGCGTGTCACCTGTTGCTCCCTGATATGCCTCAAGTTGTTTGCACCTGATGAAAAAAATTTGCTAATATTACAATTCAGTCATAAGTCTTAGATTTTCAACTCTTTAATCACACGTTTTTTTAGTTGCTTTTATTTTCCTAATTGGTATTTCAATGTAACTCTGAGAAAGAATATACTAGTACCTCATAATAACACCCATAACTACACAGATTAAGAATTTCCAGGTACGTTTACTAAAATCGTATACTTTATAATATTTTATTAAAGTAGAGTCTTTGGTTTATATTAACTGGTATTTCATTATTATCTCTGTAATTAATAGTTAGCACCAAAATATGTATTGATTATTATTCATTTCTAAATAGATAATTCAATGAATAATGTTCAGAGTGGGATTGAAAGTTGAAAGCTCTACTATAATACAGTTTATACCACAGAAATTTATTTACTGTGTCATTGTCAGGTTTCCCTGCAAAGCCACATAACATCAAAGTGGTTACAGTGAACAAATTTTTGAGAATCACATATACAATATTCCCCATCAAATCCTACTCATTACCTTCCTGAACAGTAACCATATTAGATATCATAGCTTCAGGAAGAGCACATCCATCATATTGTTTGAGAGAAAGCAATGAATTTCTCTTGCATTTGTTCATGGATGAACCCTCACCAGTTAGGAAAGTATTAAAAAATATCTAGCTAATTAATAGTTTTGCAGAATATATATCTATTCAAATTATATTCGTTAGGTCACTGTTAAATGAAGTAGGATTTGCTGACACCTAAGTAACTCCAAGTTTTACCGTGAATCCAAAGTAGAAACTATTTTCCCAGTACTGAGGCATTATTCACCTCTTTTCAGTATACTAATTTTGATACAATGTGCATTGATTGTCCCAAATTATAGTCTTTTCATGTTGCCAAATTTATATAACAATAAGAAAATAGCTAAATCGATGAATTGTATTTTTAAATATCCATCTAAAGTATTAGTCTGTACATAATGTTCATAGAAATTCAAAAGAAGGAAATCATATATCTATCTATCTATCTATCTATATGTTATAATCTGTTTTTAAACAATCTGAAGTCCAATTGAAAGTATCACTTTATTAAAAGAATGAAATGTTAATGGTGTTGAAATGATGTTAAACCTTGCTAAGTGAAAATATAATTATATTATTCTTGATAAATAATAAAAATATTTACTAACAATAGATTAAGAATCAACTTTGTTGTGATGCCAGTGGTATATCTAATATAACTTTAGGAGAAGAAATCTCAAATAAACAGTAGACCATTAAATGAAAATATCATGAATTCCAGCTGTGCAGATGGAGAATGTGACAAATAAAAATTTGGTAGTTTTCTTAGGCCCTGATATAGTCACTGAAAAACTTTACCTGCATCATTTTGGGGAGTTTCTTTTGAATCACATGAATGACTAATATCTTAAATGGTAAAGCAAACTTTCTTTAATATCAAAATAAGAATTTTATGAAGGTTTATTGAATTCTTATTATTTTACTGTGAGCATATTGTTTTCTGAAATAAAATATATGCTCCAAGGTGGTGGAAAGTCATTTAGTTTGCCAAGTGTTTCACTGAGAATATTAGAAGACACCAAACTCCTCCGTTTCACAAGTAAGCATTAGGTTTTAGAAGACAATCTGATCTAGGATGATTTATTTTTCCCAAATTGAATGTTGGTAGTCATTAAATAACATAATTTCAATCAGTGGAGAAATATGCTCTATGACATTTGGCGTTGCTTAGGCAAATGCATTATTCTTCAGAAGATCAACGTTGATTATGGTACATTTGTTCCAATATAGTGTCTCCCTCTTTTTCCATGACTTTTTATATTCTGAAAAGAGAAATAAGGTACCCAGTCAACCAAGCATATAACTAGCAATAAAGGAGAAACCAGGTGTTTTTAAAAGAATGTAATTGTCTCTTTGAACTCAATTTATTCTTTCAGTGTTACTCTCCATATTCATATGGCATATGCTTTATAGGCACCTGATTATACTTCTCAGACAAAACAAGAAGAAATATGTTCTGACAATGAGCAGCATAACTGAAATTGAGGTGGCCCCGTCTGTATTTATGACCAAATCCAGCTAACCAGTCGCAATATTTCACTCTCATTACAGGTTTTTTTCAAGAAACAGAGTGAGAAAGAAAAAAAAACTGGAAAGGGAAAAGACCCTTATATCTCTCCTTTGTTCTTTTATCCCTTTAAAAGACATTTAGTGTTCAGGTTTCAAATAATCTTATCTTTTGCTTGCAACAGAAAAACTATGTACCCTGACTCCAATCCAGTTTGGGCAATGATAAACTGGATTGGGTCACAAAGGTCAAGGCTGACAGATATTGTACTTCCTGCAACAAGCAACATTCTCTTATTGAGAGTCAAGAAAAAGCTTTAATGACAAACACAATGCTCAAAGATTATTATGTAGAGTATTACACTTCAGACCCAGAAACTATTATGACAGGCTTTCGTATCCTGAGGGCTTGTCTCACTTAGGAAGAACCAAGTTAGCAGACAGATGAAAATTAAATTTGGTTAATTAGGTGACATCCATTTGACTAATAAGGGAACTTAACTCAGGGGCAAAGAATGAAGACGAGAATGGAGGAAAGGTGATTTTCCTTTCTAAAAGGCAAGTTTGTCATTTTAGAAAACTGCGTTCTCAAGAAAGCATTTGTACACAATTATACTGTGAATATGAAATGATGAAAAAATAATTTTATAGCAATACTACATAGTAGAGAATCTCCAAAGAGAAGGCAATGCACCGTTCGGATACTATGTAGAACATGAGAACTTAAAAAGCATCATTTGTTAAGGTAACAAGAAGCAATGTAAAGCAGTAGGGAAGGCGTAAATCTGAGATTCAAGGAACTAGCATGCTATTGTTCTAAACTGTGTCTCTAACTCATTCTGGGAATGTGGCCAACAAAATTCATTTTTTGAGGATTTAGAATACTCTCTCTGAGATTGTGGGAATAGATTTCTTCTTTAACTTTTGAATTTATTTACTTTATGGCTTGCTGTTTCTGTCAATAAAATAAGAATGCATATTTTCTCTGAATCCGTTAATGACAAGTAACTGGTAATTTATATATGTCTGGAAATTCATTTTCATTAAGTTCTTCAATTCATCAGAACCAAATTTTGAGAATTTTTTTAATCCTCTAGATTGGAGACTTAAGACCATTAACATTGAAGTTATTATTATATTTACTGAATCATTATGTTGTTTTTCAAGTGACATTGATCCCTTTGTTTATCTTTTCTCATTATTTGATAGATACTTTCTTTTCAGTTTCTCGCTTTCAATCTGGAGTTTTGTTAAGCATTTTCTCAAGGCTGACTCGGTGGCTATAAATTTCTTTAGGATTCCTTCACCAGTGAAATTCCTTATTTCTCCAGCAATTTAAAAGGTATTCTTTGTGGGATATAAATATTTTGTTGTTTTAATGATTGTTGAATACTAATTCTTAATGACAGGAAAACAATTATTAATAGTTTAATGTCAGAATATCTAAAAATGAAGGCAATGCACCATTCAGATACTATGTGGAGCTGTAGAGCGTGAGAACTTAAAAATAATCATTTGTTAAGGTAACAAGAAGATTTAATTCTCAAAGAATTGTGAATGACCAACAAATGCTTGAAAAGATATATTTGAAATCCTTAGCCATATGAAAAGTGAAAATCACAATAGCATTAAGGCATCATCTTACCCTAGTGAGAATAGTACATGTCGAGAAGTTGAGCAGCAATAAATGCTGGCGAGGTTGTGGGGAAAGATAACTCTTTTGAGCCTTTTTATATTGCTGGTGGGACTGCAAACTGATATAACCACTATGGAGAGCAATATGGGGATTCCTCAGAAGGCTGGAAATAAGAAATCCATTCAATGCAGCAACACCTCTTCAGGATATCGCTCCAAAAGAGTTAAAAGCAACAGAGAACAGAGATACACATACACCCATGTTTATAGCACCACAAGTAACAGTAGCTAAAATGTGGATAATACTGAAAAACCCATCAACTGACCAAAGGGTATAAAAATCGTGATATAAACAGCAGAATACTATTCTTTCATGAAGAGAGATTGATTTGAGCCATTTGTAAGTAAATGAATGCAACACGAGACCCTCATACTTGGTGAAGTGAGTCAAACTCAGAAGGATAAATATCTCATGATTTCTCTCAGAGGAGAAACACATTACACAGGCATTCTATGCAACCAAGTAAGTGTGATAGCGAGAGTTGGGGGGGGGAGAGGGTTCGAGGGGGACACCAAGGGAGAGCTGAAGGGACAATAATCTTCACATTATGTGTGTATATATATATATATATATGCACAAAATACTGAAACTCAATTTAACCACTATGTATTGCATATACATATATAGTAAATATATTGCATGTATGTAGATATATTGCATATATTATACGTATACTGCATATATGTAGATTATAAATGTATATATATAATGTACATATTAGTAAAAATGGGAAAATGATCATTGCAAGTTGAAGACAGTGGAGCAAAAATCACATTTGGGTATTTGATTCACATAAATCAGAGTAAATCAAAAGTAGGACAATTGAAAATTGAGGCAATGACTGGGAAACCACTGTCCACATTAAACCTCTGCCTTACACTAAGTAATCAACCGGTTTGAATATTCATCTATTTAATGCACACATATGCCTCTATGTATGTATATATAGACAACTGAAAAATGCAAAAATTTTAAGATATATCTCACATATTACACATGCATGCTAGTCACAGAAGTAAAAATATGTTAACAATACCTGTATTGTTACTTTTAAAAATACAAAGAGTGTATAATGAAGTGAAATACATTTTTCTCAGATTATCACAACCAATGAAATCTTGGTTGCCTACATCTTCTAGTTATCTTTATTCTGCAATTTAGCAAATTAGCCTATTAATTTGACTGTTAATTGTTCATCAGTTTTCCATCTTCCTAGAAAATTGAGTTTCTCAGATATCACTGCCCCTGTGTGTGTGTGTGTGTTTCCCACATCTTATACTGTGTACAATTCTCTCTCTCTCTGCATATATATATATATATATAGAGAGAGAGAGAGAGAGAGAGAGAGAGAGAGAACATGTAAGTCAAGAGAGACAACAAGCTTGCTTTTTAAAAATTTACAGAACCACTGTATAATGACTGCAGTGTTGATAACCCCCTTCCCCATATAAAAATGGGTCCATGACTCAATGAATGTTGTAAGGACGCTACAAAACAGTGTATTTAGGGAGTAGGAACCTCAGATGTCACATGGAAGACACAGGTTTAAGACAAACATAAATTGGATTGTTGTTAATTATTCTTCATCCTAGTACCCATCGGAAAATCATAAAGTAATTCTTAATACTTTTTATGCAATGCCTTCACTTTTCTCATTATAACTTAATATATGCCCTTCGTTAGTCCATGGCAGGATTTTTTATCAAGAAAGCCTGAAAATAAGTTTAGGAAAATGGCATTCACAGTGGGACGTACTTAGCAGTCTCACTTTTTAATTATATTGACCCACTGAACTCAAATTATCCTTTTAACTATCTAATTGCATTTCTCTTTAAGTGAAACGTATTTCCAGGGTGAATTACTTAATGTAGTAGACCCAGGTTTACCATACCTGGAGAGAGCTAATTCAGCCTGCAAGTGGCACACGCTGCCTCTCCTCAGAGTTACAAGCAAATCAATGGTGAATAACATCCCCAGGAGTGCCCCCTAATATGATAAGTAATCTGTTTATGAATAATGTGGTTAATCAGAAAGACAATTGGCATTAATTTGAAGATGCGATTGATGCCATTCTATCTTTAAAATTGTGTCAGTCTTCTAGACCAAAGAAATGTCTTTGATTAAGGGTGAATCTTTCTTTCCCATCACATCTGCTTTGGCTCTGATCAAACTATGCCAATCCTTTTATTTTTAATTCGAGTCGAGGTATTTCACTAGTTACTGTCAAGAGATTTAGATGAAGTATCTGTTCCTTTTGACAGAACAAACCTGTGAAAGTGCTTTCCTTAGTTTGTCATGCAGTATTTAATAATTCTCTCCTTGAATTTAGAGTTTCTTGAAATGGGCTGAAATCTAAAAATATTTCTGGCAGAAGCAGTTATACCAGACATCTTAATTATTATGTTTCCAAGGAAATGACAAGCTGTGTAAGGGAATCTGACAAGTCTCCCTGCAGCTATGTGCTTTTTATATTGGAACTTTAGGCTATTATAAATTACCTAGGCCTGAGACTGGCATCAGCACAATGCTTCAGTTTTAAACCAGCTGCCTCATAATGAAGCTGGAGATTAACTCCTTCCAGTTCCCCCACGTCGCCTTGGGGTGCGCTTCCTAGGTAGAACACCTCCAGGAGCACAACGGTTTGTAAACGGGCCGTGAAAATGTCCATGGGTACCTCTCTCCTCGCCATCAGGAACCCTTGCTGTTTGTTCTCCCGGCTGGAATTCTGCTTGAAGATCAAATTGAACAGGAAGGTGGCGTATGCCGGAGGTGACGAGGTGGTCCGCTGCGGAGTACGGAAGGTTGACATTTTTCGTGTAGGGCTGCTGCTCTTAACAACCATTGTTTTATGAGTCCCTGCCTGCTCTGCTGAATGCCATGTTTCCGCATCAGGAAAAGGAACTTGATCTTTGCACCTGCTGCCTCCTCATTAGGGGGAGGGAGAGGCACTTGGGTGATCTTTGAGTTAAGCAGCTGATACAACAGCACCGCGCAGTCAATTGTACAGAGCGAGTGTGTTAAACTGCTTCCTGCTGGGAAGTTATTTTGAATCGTACTGTCATACTCTTTTAGCTTGCTTCCTGCATTTGGGCTGCTTTTCTAAGTATTATTCCATTGCTAAAATTCTCAGCCAAGTCTAAGCCCCGCTGGTCTCTGCTAACAACTGAAAAGGCAGCAATTAGTAAAACTCTTTCTCCAAATACAGGGAAGGATCAAAAGGGGCCTCTTTGACTTTGTGTTATTAAATTTCTAGCATACTGTGGCTACTTCATATGCAAAGAAAATATTGTTATGTATCTTTTAAAAACACGTGTTTGTAAAATACATTATGTGTTGAGAGAAAACATTAATACAAATGGGGAAAGGCTTTGAAGATACCAGGAATGAACTAGAGTCTGCTTCTGAATCAAACATTTCCTATATTACCTTGGAAATATTTCAAAGTTTTTCATCTAAAACATAAAAAGGAGCAAACCAAAAAACAAAACAAAATAACAAAACTCGCTTGCCAAGTTCGTTGTGCACAAATCAACTGAGAAGGAAAATATGACAGAAAGTGAAGATTATGTAGTGCCATCAATGTGTATTTTTAATTAGCATTCGATAGACTTCCTACTGTTGTTAGAAATTTTGGAAACAAAGAATAACTGGAGTGTAGATGAAATAATGAATGGTGGGGTATCCGTAATGAGAACAGTCTTGGTAAATGTGGTGTAGGAGGGTAACTTTGCCTCACTAGATGTATCTTGTCAGTCATCATGAACAAAATTCAGTGAAACACATCAGGATCCTGGCAGATGCTGTTACTAGGGCCGCCTGCCTATTGACAGCTGAACTTGATGGATGATGGACCTTTAGAAAGTCCAACCTTTATGAGTCTTCTGTAGTAGTTATTCCAGAAAAGTTCCAAAGAATGTATATTTAATCTCATTTATATACCACATTTAAAAGATCGATTATCTTAGCATGATTCATCAACAAAAAGTATATAATTTTCAAATAATATTAACTGAAACTATGAAAATAAGAAAAAAATCAAGAAAAAAAATCATTTCCTTCTATTAACATCTAGTTTTTTCTTTCTATGAGAAATATTTGGTTTTGAATCCAAGGTCAGTTGCAGATGTTGGTGTCCACCAGTGGTTTAGACACAAATTAACTACATAGTAGAGAGCTAAGAATGTAGTTCAGTGATAGAACCTGGCATGCTCAAGGCCCTGGGTTCAATCCCCAGTTCCAAATCAAAAACAAACAATCACCAAAAAAGACCATAAATAAATAATAAATACACAGTAGAGGCAATTAAATATTTTGTCATTACTAATGAGAAAATAATAAATGATTCTGGATTATAAAACTAAAGAAACATTATTGTGTAATTATATTTTAAAGCATTTTAAAGTACTTTTCTGAAGCAACACTCACTGTGTTGCCCAGGGTGACCTTGACTCCTAGAACTCATCTTTCTACCACAGCCTCCCCAGTAATCGAGACCCCAGGTATGTGACTTCACCCCCACATGTTGAACTCCCACCATGTCCAGAGAAAGTGCCGTTCTTTCAGTAGTCGGTTTCAAATTTAATAAAAGTATAGTTAGTACATTTTTATTAATTTCAGAGATTTAAATTCAAAATCAATTGCCGAGTATTTAACTTCAATTATTAATTTTCCATATTTTTTGGTACTGGGGATCGAACCCAGAGCCTTTCCCAAACTATTTTTTTTATTTTTGATTTTGAAACAGGTTCTTCCTAGGTTGTTCTGTTGCCTGGTTGGGCCTGTACTTGTGATCATCCTACCTCAGCAGTGAAGCGATGGGAAGCTGTTTATTCTTAGCACAACACAGCTGTGGCAACGGTTCAGGTCCCTTGACTGAGCCAGTGCATTTACACTGTCCACTGTGAGTGTTACCTACTGAAAGCTCATACCACTTTCTTTTTCTAGAAATTTACTCTTGGTAAAATGGAAGCCAACTCATCTGAAAGATTTTTGCCAATCCAGGAGCAACTCACAGGCAATTACTGATTAATGACACAGTCAAAAATCCTCACTTGCTTGCACCAAGGAGGGTTTGACTTTGTGTTGCAATTTACATAATTTAGTGTTTAGCTAAGACCACAACATTTTTCCTTATCGTTATCCTGTATTTTTGTTTTCTGTTTTTTTCATGCAAACCCTTTTGTCTAAAGACAAGTGCTCATGTATTTTGTGTACCCTAATCCTTATATGATCTCTCCTTGTAGGGAACCCATTGCTGATAGAGATGGTTCCTGGAATGATCCTAAATAGCAATTCAAAGATTCTGGAGTTTGATCGCGCACAAGTTAGTAGCAAATAAAAAATAATAATCTCTACATGGTGAGATGTTGACATTTCTGAATAACCTGTAGAAGGCAAGATGTAAGATTTTTAATTAGACAGTCGATTGAGAGTGGTAGATGATGGAGGATTTTACCCATGGCATTAGGACACCATAAGAACTCAATATTTAATAATTGTAAGGCCGGACAATAAGGTTCCTATTATTAACTACTATTGATATTTTTAAAAGGCAAAATTATCAGTTTAAACAACTACTCATCAACTAAAAGAAAGGCATAACATCCAGTATTACATGGGGTTATGGAAATAAACCATCACATATAATAGGCTGAGCACAAGACCAAATAGCAGAAATTCAGAGCATATTTCAATCTCACTTTTGGCAGCTGTCTAAGAACAGGACCCTGAAATGATAGAAATGGGAACATTAGAATCAGCGTTTCTGGACAGATGATTTTGAGATTCTTCTGGAACTTCTCCAATGCAAAAAGGCCAAATGCTCATCGTTATTAGGACGCATCTTTCCTTTATGAAGATCTGTTTAACTCTCAAGTGAACCCAGTAGTTCATCAAAAGTTTGTCTATTTAGGATCTGCTAACTTTGTCCTCCACTCTTGGGTGGGAAGAGTTAAACACGACATTGAAGTAGAGATACTATAAACTTAGCAGCAAAATTACTCTCATGTGTCCCAGTAGTAAGCTTGAAGGTGCAGATTCCAAGGCCTCAGGAGCAACTGTGTCATGACACAAAATTCATACCTGAGAAATTATCAAATATTGAGCAATCTTTTATAACATAAGATTTAAATCTTGAACAGATTCACATTCCTGAGTCCACATATTTTTTCAAAAAGTCATCGCATACAGAGTTATCTGTAATTGGAATTTTTGTCACCATGTCACTTTTTTTTTTGAGACAGGATCTCGCTCTATATCACAGGCTGGTCCTGAACTCATCATGGAGCCCATGCTGGCCTTGGACTCATGCTAATCCTCCTATCTCAGTCTCCAGCGTTTTGGGATTACAGGCCTGCACGACCATGCCTGGTTTATGTGGTGTTGGGGAATCAAACTCAGGCTCTTAGCATTTACCTAAATGTTTACTAGGCAAGCGCTTTAACCACTGAGCCATTCCTCCAGCCTGCCATGTTACATTTCAATGAGGTCTCTGCTTTGATCTACCTCAAGTTTAATATGACATCCCTGTGACATTTTTTCTTCTACAGATTACACATTTTTGAATTAGCTCTTTTCTCAGCTGTATTGCTGTTCTGTATTAGATGTATGTATTCAAGAATGCTGATTTAATGTTGTCATATTGAATGCAATGTTTATATGCATGAACCAGTTATTCCAATAATGCCCAGCATCTGATATCCTGTTTATTGTGGTTTGTCTCTGGAATGTCCCCCACAAGTCTCATATATTTAAATGTTAATGGATTGTCTATGGAACCATTTGCTGTTGGTAGATTGGGGCCTAGTCTGGAGGGGTGGATTACAGTTGAGTTAGAATTGAAGGTGTGCAAGTTGGGATTAACAGTGTGCAGTGGCCACACCTTCCACACGTAGATGCAGGAAGGGCTAATCACTGGGCAGAGAACTGGAAGGATATATAATCTGCATCCTGCCTTCCTTGAGGGCTAGGACTAGGACTGGGACTAGGACTAATCTCAACTAGTCTCAATTTGCCTTCCTGTTTGTGATGTACTGAGAAGCTGCCTCCACCTCTGCCTCTGCCATGTACTTCCATTGCTGCCAGCCACCCCTGAATGGACTGTGACCTTCTGAAACTGTGAGCTAAAATAAATCTGTCCTTTCCTACATTTGTGGGTGTCAGGTATTGAGTCACAGCAACGAAAAATAACTAAGACACTGTTCATGGCTTTTATAAGATTTTCCAGATTGTCCTAGAATTTATTCACCAAATTCCATGAGATGAAATTACTGTAGATGTTGCCATCCCCTTCTAGTCTATAATCTTTCTGTCATCCTCTAATAATGTGATTGCCTGTGCCTCCACAGAACCTTGTGATATTTTTTCAATCTTAATTTTGAGCAACATTGTTAATAAAGGGCTGATTTTTTTTTTAGTTTTAACAGTGACCATCATTAAGATAAAAGGTTCAGGTAACATAAACTTGAAATATCCCTCAGGTTTTTTTTTCCCCATTTTATTGATATGTATTAGTGCAAAACCTAAGGTTGACAATGAAGTTGAGGATTTTCTGCACATACGTGTCTTGTCAAGGTGACAAAGACTTTCCCACTCTCCTTTTGTCCCTCCCCATACCCTACCCTCCCACCCTTCCACCCTCCCCACCCTAACCCCCTGTTTCACATTGTTTTGAAGCCACCTAATACTTTAGCTTTTTCCCTTGACTTCTACGCCTACAGTCAAATATCAAAGGAGAAGTCACATTTAACAGTGTACAAGTGATAAGGAAATCTGTAGGTAGATGCTCAGTGCAAATTTATGATTAGATTTAAATTCAAATAGAGACCCTTTCAATTACTTTAATACATATTAAATATATTCAATACAGTAACATAAACATTAACAAACTAGAGCTAGTAAACCTCCAAGCAGACAAGATAATGCAGCATTACTTTTATCTAAGAGATCTTTTACTTCTCCCTCCTTCCTGTTTACATTTCGAACATTTTTTGAGTCCTAACAATTTATTTTTTAATTTGCTTTTCAATGTTTAAAACAACATTTTACTGTGTCTCTACATGGTACTTCAGTCTAACAAATTGTTTGAGTGATCGCTGTGTTCTGAATGTGCCCTCGAAGTAATAGATCGACACAAAACTCAATGCCACAGTATGAAGTGGTGTGGCTGTGAGGAGCTAAGTCAAGAGAAGAAGCCCTCATAAACTGGATTAATGCCTTCCACAAGGCCTAGAAAGAACTACCTGAGCCTTACGGGTTGGTTTGTTTGCCCTTTCCACTGTTGAGGATGCAGAGTTCATTGCCTCTGAAGAATGAACTGTCCCAGAAATCATATAGTAAGCAGAGACCCGGACCTCTCTAGACACAATAATTGATGGTGCCTTTGTTGTTGACATTTTAGCCTCCAGCAACGGGAGCTATGTTCATTCATGTTCTTTACGAACTACGGAGTCTCCGATGTTTTGTTATAGCAGCATGAAAGAAATAAGATGTAAATTCATCATGTTGTGTTTAATAGATCATTTATACTTATTGCCATGTCACATTTCACTAATTATATCAAAATGCATTTACTGACTTGTATATACACTTGTGAGATGTTTTCATTCAGTCTGTTACAAAAATGTAGTTCTCTGAACATTCTGGTATATGGCAATGGAAGCATTTGTAGGCATTAATCTCATCCGTGCACATAGGTGTACTGAGAGAATTGAGAAGACTGCAAAATACAAAGCTAAAATTCAAAAATCTACTGTGTTTCTCTGTCCTACAATAACACCACAAGAGTGACTGATATTTTTTTTAAAAATCAATTTACATTCAAATCAAAACCAAAGTAATTATGAATTAATTTATTTAAAAATGTGCAAGTTCTCCACAGTAAAGCATAAAATGTTAGAGTGGGAAATTAACACCCCCCCCCCCGGAAAAATGGAAAGCTATGCATGTTTATAAATTCAACATTGTAGAACTGTCAAATCTCTGTGAATTTAACTCTTCATTTGAAACCATACCAAATGTAATCATGACGGAATTGCCTTGATTGTTTGTATGTCTTGGGATTTTTGATATTTAAAACTTTAAGCTGTAAATTAAAGTTCACATGTTGACTATTAATAACATTGTTATGGTGCTATTTTCTGGGTCTGGTGTATCCCTCAGAAACCTCATGAACTTGGATGTAATGGGATACTTGTGGAACCACGCGCTGTTGGGTAGTAGGGCCTTTCTGCAAGGGGTGGATCCTTGGGGTTGGGCTTAAGGGGATTATGTAAACTTGTTGAGATTGGGGGGAGCACAGAGCAGAGTTTTTAGGTGTGTGTTATTGGCTTTGTGAGGCAGGAAATGAGGAACAAGTGAGGGATCCCATCTGGCAGCTTGAAATAAGGAACGGAAGGGGGAAGAAACACTGTTAGAGCTTCTGGATGGCACAGTTCCAGGAGGCTGGACTCTACCGACCACTTTACTCTCTGGCCTTACGTTCTGTCCTGTGGCATTCTCAGAGCAACATGTTTTGCCTTTCCAATTATCTTAGCTACTTTTTCATTGCTGTGACAAAATACCCAACACACACAATTTATTTTAGCTCACACCTTAGGAAGGTTTCACGCTGTACATTCATGGGCAGCCAACAGCAGTACAAGTCTTTGGCAGAGGCAGGTCAGATTCTCACCCTATTACACACAAAGGCCAAGTAAGGCAGGCTCCATGCTGATGTCTGGAGAAATGGCCAGCTCTTTTGAAGGAAGAAGCCGTACCTGTAAGTACTTCAAATTGCCAGCTTGGCACTCATCCTAGATGTATGCTCCTTCCTCACTTTCTGGCCCACAAGTCAACAACACACACCTGAAAGCTCTGTGCTTGGCAATCCTCAGTCTCAACAGTTTGACACAATCTCTCAAGGTCAAGTCCTAAGCATCTGTCTCCTCTAGCCAGACCCTACCTCCCAATTACATACAGCTGCACAGTTATCCTGCTGCATCTAAATATATGAAGCTTTTGGGGGACATTCCAAATCCAAAATATAGCACCACTCTTGAATTTGTAAAGGAGAAGGATCTTGCTGATTTCCACGATGCCCTTGAGGCGTCATTGTTGTAGTCCTGATTCCAAGTACTTGTCTTCTATTTTCCCCCCATTTTATCGATATGTACAAGTGCAGAATTTAAGGTTTACAATGGAGTTGAGCATTTTGTGCACATACATTTCTTGCCAAAGCGACAAGGGCTTTCCTGCTCTCCTTTTGTCCCTTACTGCTAATCCCTTTAGCATCCATGTGCTCTTCCAACCCTGTTTGGGAGATACATTTTTTTCTGGGGAAATGGCAAACTTTTCACATTTTTTCCTCTACTACTTTTCCTAAATTTTACTGTACAGCATGGTCATACTCATGTAACAACCTCAACAATGGGCTGCCTTCAAACTTGCTGTGCCAAATTAAGGAGTCCACTGTCCTTAATTTTAGTTTCAGGAGAAGTCAGAAGACAGAGGCCAAACACTGCCATACTTTTATCCATTGCATAGTGTTCATGGTTTCTAGACCAACTGCAAATAAAATCTTCTTTCCCATCTGAAGTTTCTTGAGCCCATTTTTTTTTTCTAATCTGCAGTTCTTTTGACATTTTGCTATTCTGAGCTCCATCCAGAATCTCCCCAGAAGCTTGGCTCACAGTCTCGGAAGGCTTCTCTAGTTAGCAATTTGAAGTCTTCACCAATCCTCCCACAAACCAATTCCACATGCCAGTTCCAATGGCTTTCAAACTACATTGTCCATAAATCCACAGCCTGTTTCTTGCGTACTAATTTCTGCCTTAATTACTCGTTTCATTGTGAAGACACAGTACCCAAGATGTAAAATTAAGGAAGGAAAGATTTATTTTGCCTCGCAGTTTCAAAAGGTGTCAGTACATTCATGGGTAGTTGGCAATGCCAGAAGCAAGTGGGAGAGGCCTAGCAGGAGGAATTCTTTTCTCAGTGTGTCAGACAGTAGGACAAGTAAACAAGGGTGGAGCCAACATACAGCCTTCTGGGTCATCAGTAATCTGCTTCTTTTGGGTCAAGCCCCAGTGTTACATCTATTTGATCATGCCTCTCTTCTCAGCAGCACATGGGGGCTGGAGGAGTAGCTTAGAAGTTAAAGTACTTACCTAGAAAACGTAAGTATACAAGTTTAATTCTCACCACCACATAGCCAGGTGTGGTGACACATGCCTGTAATCTTAGTACTTGGAAGGCTGAGGCAGGAGAATTGCTGTGAGTTTGAGGCCTGTCTGTTCTACATAGTGTTCTCAGAACCAGCCTGGACCACAGAACAAGACCGTGTTTCAACAACAATGAGAACAATGAGAACAAAAACAGCTCATGTTTCCACAGGTACATGAGGCTTTTGAGGGTCATGCCACATTGAAACTATATGTCTTAGTTACTTATTCATTGTTGGGGTAGAATATCTGACTTCCACACTTAAGAGAGGAAGGATTTACTATTTACTTATTATTATTTGCTTATTATTATTTATTATTAGTTCACAATTTTAGAAGTTCTCAGCATCTTACAATAGTGCAAATATTTGGCAGCAGCTGGAGAGCTGCTCACAGCACTGTAGACAGAAAGCCAAGGATATAGGACAGAGTTGATATCTGGAGACTCAAACCATAACACACTTCATAACATTGATACAAACCTTGATAAGTGCAGTATTATATTGGGCCATTCATAATAGTTAAAGAATTTTTCTCCAATGAAATATTAGTCAAACCAATTGTATGTTTACAGTTAGTACCACAAAATACAATCAAAAGAAAAATTCCTGTTTTAATAGTAAAGTAGTCTTTCTAGCCTAATTTTCATTTTATATTTGGAAGCAATCTCAGTAGCAACACAATTTATCATATCATTTAATTTTTTTGTAGAATATATCTTTTGTATATCTATAAATTCTAAGTAAAATATAATTTATAATTAGAGATTATAATATTCTCAGAAAACTTTACACTAATTTGCAATAATTTGCAATAATTTATCAATGCTTAAAGAATTTTGGAACTGTACTTAGAGGCTAAATTTGTAAAGGTTATTTTGTTTTTACTATCATTGGAGGTAAATAACTTTCACAATGTGAGATTATCATTGTTATTTGAAGACAAATAAAAGTCAACTGTCAAGAATGGTAATAAGTTATGACTAATATTTCTTTCAAAAAGTAATATTACATTGCACAGTTGAGACAAATTTTCATAGTTCAAAATCATGAATAAATACTTAAAACTTTTTGTATTTACATTTAACACTGTGAAAATATATTTTATAAAAAATTTAAAGAGCTTCTCCCAAATGATTAAGATAATGATCACTAATATGTAAATATATCAACATGTGTTGTCATACATTATTTCATTGTTCTGGTTAGGTTTGTGTTAAGGACATTTTTAATTGATTATGATTCATCTTGTCATTTCCTTTTGTATTTGAAGTTTTTACAATAATTGGTTTTACTGTGTCTAGTCTTATGGTTTAGATCCAGAGTAGATCCCAAAACCTTCATGTATTTGCATGATGTGAAATACCTATGGAACTACATACAAGATTTGTCAGAGTGGAATACTGGTGCTTGATGCACAAGGGGCAGATCACTCAGGCTGGATTACGAAGTGGCAGAACCCCAGGGCTTCGGAGGCAAGGGGCAGCGCACAGAGAAGAGACTGTGGAATACACTGTAGCTCCACCTTGCCTTGCTCAAATGGCTTCCTGCCTGCCACACTGTAAAGAGCGCTCCCTCCTGCTGGCTACTGTGTCTTCGCATGTGCTCCCAGGGTTGCCAGCCACTCGTGAATGGAATGAGACCTTATGAAACTACGAGATAAAATTGAGATAAGACTTGTGGTGTGTGAAATTCTGCCGCAGCAATGGAAGAGTAACTAAAATACCTAGATGGTTACATTTCCCAATTACACACCACAGACTTCTCTCTGAGTTCAACAAATCTCCATAATTCTATATGTATCTCTCATATGTCATGTCATATATAAATTTTTCCTATTTAGTATCTGCCAATTAAAACCTTTCTAAATAATAATTCAATATCCACATGTCAGAGCAGTATCTTCTACTGTCTGTAGAAATATTTTTTTTTCATGGATTTCTTGGAACCATATTCTGGAATTTTTGGGTCTTCTTTTTAATATATTTGGTAATTCATTTTTAGATTGGTATTTATAAAATGATACCAAAGTCTCTTTCAGAATTACCATGTTTTTCTTCATATACATTACAGTAGATGCAGCAGGTGGTGAGTACATTGTGTAAAAAGTAAGGGGTATGTGTGCAGGAGAAACCTTTATGAAATTTTGAGTTGTAAATAATTGTCTTGCCCTTAATCATTCACTCTCCTTCCTCTATGTGTGGATTGCATGTTTCTCCCTCCTCCAATTTCAAATATTACTTCCTTTTACATGATTACTTTGCTCTAGCCAACAGAAAGTGAATGAATGAGGTGGCTGCCATCGTCAAAGTAAATATTTGAAAACCACTGCATGTTTTCTCCAGGTTTCTTGTTTCCATGCCTTTGGCTTTGAGAATGGTGTGACCAGAAACTGAAAAATTGTGTGGATCTGAACCTGGGCTGAATCCTAAAGATAAAAAACAAAACAAACAAACAAACAAACAAACAAACAAAAAAACCCAGCAGACAAACATGATTTGTGAATTGACAAAGAAACAACTGTTTGATAGTCAGTTACCAAAATTTCTAACCTCTTTATCTTTAGTTATGCTAACAATAGCTAGTGAACACAGAATCAGTATCTACTAATATATTCCGAAGTCTATATATATATATATATATATATATATATATATATATATATATATGGAGTAAAGTGTGCTCCCACAAAAAACACCAGTACAATGTCATGAAGTCTAGTAACGCTATAGATTTGGCATTTGAAATAATCACTTAATCTTAAAATATGTAAAATGGCCCAGAGAAATGTTTAATAAGAGTAAGAAATAAAAATTGTAGAGAACTATGCAACTTGTTTGTTATCTGGATATTTTATTAATTTGACTTAATTTTTTGTTTGAAGAGTCAAGAAAACATTGAATGATAAATTCAATCATATATTTATTATAGTTATATATCTTTTTCATTTATGTCACTGACCTTATCTCTTCTATAACAAAAGTTTCAAGCAGTCTCATGAAGCTGATGGTGGAAGGCCATCTCAGCCACTGACAATGGTGGATCTTTTCTTAGTTCTCCATCACTACCTGCCTGGAGTGTCTGACGGAAGGATGTCCCTCACCTAAAATCCAAGTCACTTAAGAAAAGTAGAGATTCGATCATGTGATTTTTATGATAATTTATTTTTTTCATATATTGTTTAACAGGACTTGCCTAATAGCGAACTATGATGAAGGAAATTCCTGTGAGTCATTAAATTCTATGAGATCATAAAATGTATTAGCGTAATAAATGAGAAATCTATACAGTTAAAATCCAATGTGTCTATAATTGCAGAAATTTTTTAAAAGTATGGTGGTGATCTCCCTGATAAAATGTATTGTTAATTTTATAGATATTTAAAATGATTTGTAGTTTCCTAGATGGTATTATACCAATGCCTGCAGTGATACTTACCTGAGCAAGTTATCTTGATATCTGTGATTTTTTTTCTTATCTTGAGCAGCTTAACAATCTAAGGCAAAGTAGACAGTATTATTTTTTTAAAAATCAATTGCACTTTTGAGTACACAAATTCTTAAAGAGGAGAGGTGCCATAGTATTATCATGATGTTGAAATGTAAAAATTTGTAAATAATATAAAGTAATATAGTAATTTATAAAAATATAATAATGCAATTACATTTAGTTAGAAATTTATGCAACATTAAACTATTTAGTCATCTTTATTTGTTCCTGTGAGCCAGAAAATTATAACTCATTTAGTATACATTAAACACACAGATTTTGCTTCAATGTAGAAAGAGCAAAAGATAAATATTACCTTTTTCACTCTAGATACAAATTAAGTTGTCCCCTGAGTCAGTTTTTATTTTGAGTCACTTTAAAATATTTGGAATTTTTACTTTTTTATAATTAAAATAACCACATAGAGAGAGACACCTAGTTAATTTCACTATAAGAATTGACAATAACATCGTATTTCCCACATAAAATCAGAATAAATCTAATAATTAATTAATTCAATAATTCAGTAGTTCAATGACCAATATCAATTAAGTTTTTTTCTCATGGGAAAATCTTTAAAAAATTATTAAGGACTATTTGCTAAGGAATCTCACCCAACAAAACTAACAAAACTGCTTGAAGCAATATTTCTCATAATGTAAATTTTTGTTCACTTTTTAAATCTTTGTAAAATTATGAAATCATATGTTTGGTATGCGCATATACCTGTTTTAAAGTTCCAAACACCCAGATGATTTTAAATTACACTCAGAGATGTCATTTAAGAAGACAAATTTGAAGGAAAACCTTGGACAGCCACATTTCTGATCAACCCTTGTAAAGCTAATACAGGTGACCATGGAATGCATTTTGTCTATGAGGGTGACTTACCACAGCTAAGTTTTCATAAACTGTTGAAAAGTATTTGATATTTCCTGCTTTATCTTTTTCTTTCTATTTTACCTTACAATTACTATATCTTAACAAGTACACAGAGATTCTGAGAACCTTAAATTTGAAAGGCTAATAAAAATATTGAGTTAAAGTGTCATTTATTACCCTTGATATTTAAACAGTACAGAATTACTCTGCCCATGAAATTTTGTTATGACACTTTAGTTACTTTCCAGATAAAAGGCTAAGGACCAGAATCACTGCTCTCTTTTCAGTACATTCTTGTTTATGGAGTGTGACTTCAAAGTTCTTCATAGAAAGCAGTATCTATGGTGAATCTGGTGTCATAAAATTTCCCTAGAATATTAGAAATAGTAATGAAATTTCTACTTTTTTAAAAGATGAAAATATTATATGTTTAGACTGTACAATTCCTCAAAGCCACATTCTTACACTTACATAGGAAACATAACTTATAATCTATTCTGAACAAGGAAATCCTACTTTAAAATAATTTTTTTACAAAGTCAATCAGACATTCTTCATTTTTTCTGCTATTAATGATGATTTTAAATGCATTAGTTGAGCATGTTATTAGTAATTCTACTGGTTAGATTTGATTTCCTACTGTACTATAAGTATCTTCAAATACCAAACGTTTATTTTTAGTTTAGGAATTGTGGATAGCAGTTCGGTGTGGGCTGAACTACCAGTGTTCTGTGTACACTAGAGTCATGTGTGCTCAGCTAGACTCACCCTGGCACAGTGGCCAGAATCTAGCACATCTGGAAGCTGGGGCACTGGCTATGACATTTCTATTCTTTTCTTTGGAGCCTCTTGCCTTCTGGAAGCCTAGCCCAGGCTTTCACACGTTGCCTTGAATATTCTGTTTTTCTCTCTAGTAACACAAATTTCGTAATTCAGACTTTTTGCAAAAAAAGTTCTAAATGTTGAAAATAATTTTAAGGAACACAATTTATTTCATTATGTGCATGTTTAAAGGAACCAGAAAGGAACGATAAACTGTATATATTATAGGAAATCTGAACTGTACCTATGGCTAATGAGTGAAAGAAAAACAGAAGTTGTTGATATGGGGCCACTACCAGGAAAGGCTGGAACCAGGGGGGCATGCGCAATCTTTATTCTCTTAACTTCAGACTCCGTGCTGGCACCTACTGCTAGCCAAAACTAGTAGAAGGCCGAATAATGAGAACGTCCATGTAATTTTAGTTCCTCAGTAAACAAATGAATACACGGGATAGTAAAGCATGGTGAATTGATAGCAACTTGCACCAAAAGAGTCTCTATAGAAAAGTACAAATTTCAGAGAGATATCAAGTATTGATTGACTAATATTTTGTCTTGTTTTTGCTGATTATTTTTGCAATACACATAACTGAGACCACAAAATAGCTAATTCATGATTATTAAAAATTAAACAATTTAAATGATTTTAAATGTAAAAAATAGATATTACTCATTGTCTCTTGGTTATCATAATGTCACTTGGCGGTGGCAGCCAAAGTCTCTTTCCCCATCCCAACTAATCCCGTCTGTAGGGAAAAAAAAAAGGACAAGAGGCAATGAAGAAAACCACACACAGAAGCAAAATTTATGGCAGAAGCTCCTGTCAAGGCAAAGTAGGATTTACTGCAAGATACAAGACAAAGGCGCCTCCTGGAAGTGTACGGAGAGCAGGGGCCCGGCGTTCTCTTCTGTGCTGTTCAGCTTTTCCCACTCTTTCTTGAGCTGGTTGGTGGTCACCAGCTGGTAACTAAAGTGCCAGGTGTACTGGTCGTAATAAAGGTCCTTCACTAGGACCTTATTTTCTCTACCTTCTTTGCTCTCCTGGAGTCTGTCCAGCAAGAAATCTATGAAACACTTTTGAGGGAGGAAGAATCAGACAGCAGTCTGAGAAAATAAAGGACCTGACCAATAGTTGCCAACCCAGAATGTGACTTATTTTACTTTTACTACCCTTTTATCTGGGATTTAATTCTCCAGGGACCCTCTGCCTAATCTGACCCACCTAATTAGCCAACTTCCCTAATAATGACTCTAAAGAGATCTAACTACATCAGTTATTGCTTTAAAAGTTTGACTTACTTCTAATCTATTTTACATTCTATTCACCAACAAACCCTTTTTTGTTGTTGTTGTTTTGGTTCCATGCTTGTGTCCTTGTTTTCCTGTTGGTGGGGCATGCAAAGAGCCATTGACCAGATTCGAGTTCTCGTGTTCCCTCATGGGTTCAGCTTCAGAGCTTCCCTCATTCCATGCCTGGTTACCACATATAACCAAACCCAACTATGTCAACTACTGACATAGTCCAGTTCATTCAGTCATCACCCACCACCACATCATGCCCACCTCCCAGAAAAGGCAGAGATGTGTCTCCAAGAAAGAAAATAAACTGAGTGAAGCTGTCATGACCACAGAGTACTGGCAGCAAACATTGCGTTGATGCAGGAATTAAGTGAGAACTACATAGAAAAAGACCAGCAATCGTTTCACACGGCACCTGGCACGTCATGGGTACTCAAAATATGAATCATAACTCTGGGGATGATGTAGGTAGTTGAAAGAGGTTCCAACGCTACATTTTCATCTATTTTTGCTAGAGTTGTCTCCTGTGATTGGTATATTTTAGAAACTTAAAGATGGACCTTTATTGCTTGAAATGTAGCGTGGTAATTCATTCAGGCAAATCTCTTCTTAAAAAGTTAGTTTACTTTAGTTATTAAAATAACATCAACATAGCAAGTGCAAAGACTTGAGTTTGATTCCCCAGCACTACATAAAGTTGGGCATGATGGTACATACCTGTAAACCCAGCACTCAGGAGGCTGAAGCAGGGGAATTGCTATGAGTCTAAGGTTAGCCTGGCCTACATAGTAAGTTTGAGACCAGATTGGGACAAAGAGTGAAATCATGTCTCAAAAATAAATAAATAAATAAATAAGCATCAAATAGAGTCATAATTATGCAACAGAAATGGCAATCTGTAAATATCAATATACTTGATGCATATGCATTTATTTATATGATGTGTAGGTGTACATATATCTGTATCCTAGTTTTGCCCACATATAATATATCATTTTATGTAAGTTCTAGTGGCATTTTGTTGTCCCATTGTCATGTTGTATAGTAATTGAACTTTTAATACTTATTTAATTGGAAGTTCTAGCAATAAGAAGTAAAACATAAAATATCATATGTATAAAAACTTACAAAGTGTAAGATAGACATGCCATTTGAAATTTATAATAGCCTCTCCTGCAGACAGGAAAGCTCAGGAAGTATTTAACATCCATGTTATTTTTTGTGTTTAAAATGTTTTATTTCAGAGGGTGTGAAGCACTAACTGTTTTTTACACTTTGTTACAAAATACAGAATGCAGTAACAGAATATGGAGCATGGGGACAAGGATTTTGTTGGTTATGTACACATAAGATCTCTCTTCTCTAGTAGAGACATTCAATATCCACTGCCAATGAAAACACATTACCTGGCCTTACAGAGAAAAACAGTTTATTCTGAAGCCAAATATCAGTGAACTGAGCATGAAATCAGATGCCTGTAAATAGCATGTAATGAGTAGCGATTACATGCAGTATTTATAGTCACAAAACAAAAGAATGTCAGAAATCAGAACCCTGGTTTTGCTTGTTTGTTTTCCTGGAGACAAGGTCTCACCTGGTAATCCAGTCCAGGCTGGTCCTGAACTCGCTGCAGAGTTCAAGCTGGCCTCCACCTCATAGCAATCCTTTCGCCTCAGCCTCCTGAGTCCTGGGATTACAGGTGTACACTGCTATGCCTGGCTTTTGTGATGCTGGGGAATCAAACCAAGGGTCTTGCCCTTGCTGGGCAAGCAGTGTTTGTACTCTTAACCCTCTGCTCTTCCTCCAGCCTCCAAATCATTGGTGGAAGCATGAGCTGGGAAGTCACACTGAAGAGGGGAAATTTCTGCTGAAGGCCCTAGACATTACCTAAGGATATTCTTAGATCTGTGGTTGGTAGAAAGCTAGGGGTTCTACTTTTACATTTTAAAAAGGTTACATACTAATTATGGGAATGTTTCATATGAAAGGCTTTATCACAGGATGACAAGTTAGATATAGAGAACGATAGTGGATGCGGCCATGAAAAAGGGCCAAGACAGCCCACGGCAGCCTGACAATGCAAGCCACCCCAGCCTCTCCACAGCTTCCCTTGGATCCAGTGAAGTCATCACTGTCGTCTCATTGTGAGTGAAGCTATTTGCAGGGAACTTCAGTCCTCACCACCCATGTTTCCTTCCAGTTCATCATACTAAGTGTGTCGTTTCAAGTCCTTTCACTTATTTTACCTTGTGAGCTCTGATCCACAGTCACCAAACAGATTCACTAACTGAATAAAGAAACTTGATTTGCAAATACTAACCCATGCAAAAATGCTTTGTTATTTATAAGAAAGTAGTCTAGAATGCTTAGCTGCCTATGTAGCAAAATCATTGCTGAATTCAAAACTGAGAAAATGCAGTAACCTATTTCTTGATTAGTATAGAATAGCAGGAAAAAAAATCAGGATTATCTTTAGTTGCCATTAGTATTTTATATCTGATCACCAGTGAAATTCTTACCAATATCTACATATTTGACTGTTTTACTGTCTTTATGCAGTGAAAGTAACATTCTTGCTAAAGATTATTCCACAAAAACTTAATATCATTATAATTTAGTGTATTTTCTGTACCAAAAGAACAAGAGTGAGAATTCTGAGTTCTCATCCAAATGCTTGTTAATAAATTTGAAATTTCAGACAAATCACTTTGTGTCAGGTTTTCTTGTTTGTAAAATTATGTTTTTTTTTTTTTTACTTTGAACCTCATAAGCATTTTATTCCAATCAAACTGTGATAATGTATGTAAAAACATTTTGTGAATAATGCAGTTTTTAATAGACTTAGGTAATACTATTGTGTAAATCAGACATGTCCAATTTCCAGCTTTATATTCTTGTGTTTTTGTCCTTTTGTTTTTCTTATTTTTTTAGCAAAGAGGAACTGTGTTAAGCCATATATGAAATACGTATCATTAATAAATATAATTGCTAAAATCATTTTGTTAAAATTTTTAAATAAAATACCATAAACATCAAGGACAACAAAACAAACCACAGGTTTGGTGTGAACTTTGTAAAGCTGTAGGACACTTCATTTTTAAAAATGCTAATAAACAATTGAATGTGGTTTTCAGAAAACTGTCACTAATAAACAAATTGTTTTTTTAACATCTAGTATTCAGTAATCTCAGAATCTTTTCATTATTCTCAAAGTCAATGTTTAGAAACTTCTTTTGGTAAACTATATCACCATACATTTTGAGATGAAAGAGACTGAAATTCAAAGGAGAGGTATTTTGCCCAAGAGACACAACTAATAACATTCGGGCCTAGACTTGAATTCTTGTCTCTTTGATTTTAAAATGAACAGTCCTGAAACATCAAGTTCTGTCTCTTTAATCTATTAATCAACATGGAATAAAGGCAATAAAGGCATCTTATACAACCTGCCAAAAGGGAAAAAAAAAGAAAAGAAAAAAAAAACCAAAAGATTTGAATTTCATTTATGAATCAAGACAAATTTGTGTTTTATGAAAGTCTGTTTGCATATTCTGAATTCTTAAAGAATAATCATTCTTTTTAAAATATGCACTGCTTTACATAGAATTACTATATTGAAGGAATGATCCTGTTTGCCTGAGCACAAAATCTACATGGATGAATTTGCGTAGGGAAAGACCACCTCGTATTGAGAACCTCAGTAGCTTTGAACTAACTAGTACTGTTCCATTCCCTGCCACTAGCTCCACTCGTGACAAGAGTCTCAATGTCAATAGATTTAAAACTTAATTCTGAAAGTGCATTTTATAATGGCATACAACATTTTGCTGCATCTAATAACAGAAGAATATGATAACAGTTTTTGCTCATTTGGATTTTTTTTGTGTTTGTCAAATCTAGTCATGAATGAAAAAAAAAAATAGATGTTTGAACTCTCTGCCTTCCCCAGGCCTAAAATTATGCCTCATATAATTCAAAATCTCATTTGATTTTGAATAGAAGCCCATTTCTCGCTGCCTCTTTTAGCTCCCACATGTGTGATAAATGAAGACAGATTATAACCACATTTATGGGTCAGGAAAGAGAAGGGTGAATGTAGGATGTACTCTGAAGAAATCATGAAACACGACGAGATGGGTAGCGAGTGGCAGGAGAGGATTATCATAAAGATTAGGTAGGAGCTGGGATAGTGCTAAGAATATTACAGCATCAAAGACGTAACGCAGGTGTTGATGAAGAACTTTCATGTAAATTAAATTCATTTTCTCTTAAGAAGTCAAAATATTCTGCTGCTTATTGTAAAAGAGACATAACAAGAATAACTCAAAATGTCTTATTTACAAAGTGTAGTACATCTTTTTTTCAGTTTTAGGTGTACTTATGACTTCCTGAGTTTCATAATGGGTAACAAATATTTTCACATTTAATCAGTTATATCTGCATAATGACCTGAGTGCAACTGTATTCACAGCTCCACTTTGCAGATGAGATAGAAACATTTCCTTACAATAGTGTATTTTTTTAAAAAAGTGATTGAAACAAAAGTCACAGCTTGAAAAACAATATTCCCTTAATGTCCCCTGCCTAAGGAGATGTTCAAATATTTCTATAATTCTCCTATTAACTTTTATGAATCTTTCAATTTAACAGAAATAACATAGAATCCAGTTGCAATTCTTTATCCTGTCTCACCATCTTCATCTCCCTGACTTTACTAGTTTTGAACACCTCGTATACATGTTGCTGGGATAAATCATAGAAACATACAAATGCATTTACCTAAGCTAAATTCTATCATCTGTAAACTCAAATTCCAAAATCCAGTGTAACGAGGCTTAGTTACTTGGCTGTAGATTACACATCTTGTAGGTGTTTGGTTACTTAGGCTATATAATAGAACAGCTTCAATGATAATATTTTCTCTTAGTAGGTAAGGTATTCAGTGATAAAAAATTATTATTGTAACAATGTCAAATTTATTATTTGTCTACTGACCTTTCTTTTATTGAAAGTAACCCAGAGCAAGTTCCACAGCAAGCTGGATCATAAATTGACAATAAATCATGTCAAAGACCTGAATTATGAACAGAAACTAAAATAACATTAATTCATGGATACTTAGGAAACAAAAGGAACTGGGGACTACATATTCTGAAACAAAAATCTTCTCCATGACCTCCATGACAAGGGACAATTGCCACTTTCCCCTTTAATGTATAACTTTTTATTTCACAGTAGGTTGTGGAATTTTCAAAAAAGTAACAAAGTATTAACTGCAGTAGGGAGCCTGACTTCTAAGAGATCAATACCAGCTATCTAAATTCTGTGCTACTTCTGGTAAAAATGTGGCAAATATGATTTTGTAGATTTCTGTGAACAGTTTCTACTGATTTGGCCATTTTTCAACCAGGAGGCTAAATCCTTTAAAATTGAGCATGTGTTTTTGACACGATCTTCAATCAGACGTAGACTTCTAGCTCCTTTCATGTACTTTAAAAGAGCACATGACCTTCACAGGGTGCGTGTGAGCATGAAGTAATGTGCCTTTCAAATATCATTGTCTGGAATGTAGAAACAATATGACTCCTGAATGGACTTCAGATGGGGCAGAATAAGTCAACTAATCCTCACAAAATCTGTATTCCTCTTTAGCTCTCAAAAATAATATGTGAAATATATGAATCCAGATATGGATTGCGCCAGATTGTGTATTCAACTACGTCTTATTATTTACCTTGGTTATAAGAGATTATTTATCTATTTATTTATCTAAGCAGACTCTTGCTGAATTCCTAAGACTTGTCTCAAGCTTGTGATCCTTCTGCTTCAGCCTCCCACGATGCTGTGATTACTGGCATTCATCACTGCACCAGGCTAACAAGGCTCCTTGAAGGGTACATTAAATGGCATAGCTGAGTGACACCATCTTTACCATTAAGAATATATGGGTATGGGGCTAGGGATATAGCTCAGTGGTTATGGAGCTCACCTATAAAGCACAAGGCCTTGGGTTTAATTCCCTGGCACCACATAAACCAGGTATATTGTAGCATACCTGTAATCTCAGCACTCAAGAGGCTGAGGCAAAAGGATTGCTGTGAATTCTAGGCCAGCCCGCGCTACATAGTGATTTCAGGATGAGCCTAGACTAGTTTTATTATTATCGAACACCTCAAGGCTGACAAGTAAACGTTTGAAAAAACATATTTTCCTGTGAAAATATACCCAGGTATAAAGCGACCCTATTTTTTGAGTAAAAACAAACAAAAACAAAACCAGAAAATATGCTATCCCTTCACACATAGCCATATTTGGTGGCTTTTTGGAACTTTGGAAGTTTGCTTCCCCTATCATTATGGGCTACAGGTGGCAACTGAGTGTTATGATTTGACTCTAATATGTCCTGTGATTTGGGGAAGTGACTAAGTAGTTGGGTCACTTTCAGTGGATTAATGCATAGAAAATTCCACATGCTGTTAGGCGGGGAAGGCTGGGGTAAGGGGTAGGCCACCGGGGGCGTGGTGTGGCGGCTGCTCCTTCCTTTCTGGCTGCTCCAGTCCTTCTCTGCTTCCTGGCCTCCGTGACAGGAGCTGCTCTTCTTCTAGGTGCCCTACTGCCACTGCGTTCTCAACCTCAGAGCCAGCCAATCATGCACGAAGTAAGACCTCTGAAACAGTAAACTGCGGTAATCCTTTCCCCCTTTACATTGTGAGTGCTAGACATTGTGTCCCACTGATGGGAAATGACTGAGGAAACTACCAATCAGCATCCTCGTACTAGGAGAAGCCCTCAACTAATAGTTTCTGTATTGGTAAGTCATTGCTTGGGCCTCCAGTTTCTGTGTGATAGGTAATATGTACTTTGAACCATCGAAGGAAGAATGTCTAATCTGTGAATCACAGTCAATGTGCAGCCCTGACACTGGACACCCGGTAATGTGACTCTACAAGATCAAGATGTTTTAACATCGCTATGTGAATTTAAGCAGAATTTCCCACAACTCATTTGTGCAATAGTGGAGCACAAACACTGTAAGTAACAAAATGCTCACAGGGAGGAAAAGTGTCCTAGTTACTATCTTATAGTTGGTACAGAGTATCCGAGATCCACAATTGGATGAAGAAAAAATTAATTTTACTTCAGAGTTTCAAAAAGTCCAGGGCTGGAGGAATGTTATAATGGTTAAAGTGCTTGCCTTGCAGGTCAAGTGTAAGGCCCTGATTTCTATTCCCTAGCACCATATAAAGATGGATGTGGTGGCACATGCCTATAATACCAGCACTCCGAAGGCAGCAACAGAAGGTTTATCCTGAGACCAAGGCCAGCCAGGGCTATGCCAGCCAGTGAGTTCATAACCAGCCACCAGCCAGGGCTGCAGAGTGAGACTCTGTCTCAAAAAAAAAAAAAAAGAAAAAAGAAAAAAGAAAGGAAAAGAAAAGAAAAACAAAACACAAAAAAGCAAAGCACACAAAAAATAAAATTTTGGAAGAAGAAAAGGAAAGTACACAGTGCACATAGCTGGTGATGGTGAACACACATGGGCTGGGAACAACCAGAAAGTTCCTGAAAGCATGGGAAGCTGAGCAGCCCGGGGCTGGAGGAAGGCTGGAGCTCCCGTTCCATGTACTGGCCCAGGGATCCACCGCCTCTTACCAAGTCCCACCCCTCAACAGCACATGGGTACTTCGCAATATTCACATATATGAAGCTATTGGGGTATAATCCACATCCACACCATAACTGGAGGGCATAGTTCAGTACTAATTCTGCTCCTGAGCTCACCATAAACAGTCCATTCTAAATCTATGTGCAACAGCCATTGCGTACATGTGCAACATGTGAAATAAATGTGGGTATACCAGGCAATAGTTATTTCAACCTACCTACATGAGTATGTCTTTGCTAAGGTGGATGACTAAATATCTAAGTTTTCTTAATTGCTACATTGGGCTTGTTGTATTTTGCTGTAAAATCATACTGTAAGTTAAAATATAGAAACGGTCGTTTGGCTACCTCTTTTCATATATATTTCAATATTTTACATGTTTGTATGCCACCAAAGGTAATCCATCATCGCTTAGTGCAGAAACACACGTAAAAGGTCGGCCACCTCTCCCCATCGTGTTGCTGGTGCCCTTGATTCTCCCTTCCCCAGGATGGCAAAGGTTCCTTGACAAAGCTTTCCCTCATTACAGCGTCTCACATTCCTGGCCCCTCACATCACTTCCTGGAAATGCCTTTCAAATTAAATGTCTGCATGAGAGTCTTTGAGTAAAACTTTTCTTTTTTTCTTCCTCTCCTTCTTACTTCCTTCTATTTTTTCTTTTCTTCTTTCCTTTCTCTGAGGGAGAATGTGATGGGCATATTTTATATTAAAAAATTAAGACAGTCAATAGAAGTGATGGAAAAATAGGACCAATTTGGACTACAGACAGAGAGCTTTTCTCAAAAAAAAAAAATCACTGCTTGTCAGAGGGCAAGAAAGATGTCAATGTGAACATAAATGTGACGGTGAAGACTCCAGGCATATTTCGAAATTCTGATATGATAGAGCTTTCAATTATTAAACTGCACTTAGATGAGAACAAAACACACATAAAAGACACGCAGCGACGATGAAAAGGATTATGAAATTGACTGGCTTTTGCAGCCAAACCTTAACCCGAATAACAAGGCAACAGGCAGTGGACGATTATATTGGGGGAAAGAAAATTCTTGACAGCTTCTTGAAAGAGATAGAAGCACACAACAGACACACACAAAGGCTCACAGAAGGCAGAGATGAGCAGAGGGTGATCGGTGAGTACAAAGTCCACATTATAGAAATCGTGTACGCCGTTGCACAGGCTACAGATAACAGTAACAGATTTTGTATTTCAAAAAGCATAAAAATAATTTATTTTGTATCCTTACAAACATTATATATTTCAGAAGACATGTACCTATACATTTAGCCTGATAAAAACTCTGCACAATTCATGAACATTTCAAGATATCACATGGTACCTTATAAATATGTACAATTTTTAATATTTAAGATTCAGTTAAAATATTAAATTTAATGTTATAAATACTACATATTACAGGTAATCATAAAAATATAATAATAATTTTCAGTAATTGCTAATCAGTGACAGAGAGACCTCAGATGAGCATGTATTATTGTAAGAATGCAGTTGGCAGAACTGCTTGAAGCAGTGTCACTACAAATCCACAATTTGTTATATATATAAGGTTAACGAAGGGCGACAATAGGAAGCAAGCACACACACACAAAAAAAACCCACTATTTATCTATAGTTAGAAAAACCTCAATTTTATTTTTCTTTAGGATTGGGTTTCACGGTTTCCCCTAGGCTGGCCGTGTGCTCCCTGGCTCAGGTGCTTATATTGTAACCTTTTGAAAGACGTTAGAAGGATTGTTTGAACCCACACATTATAGGTAAATATCACAAAATCCAGTTTCTAAAAAAGAGAACTTATCAATTACATGCCAAAAACATGCCAAAATTGCTCTTAACTGCCAAGGCCCAGATGTGCCTTATTTCACGTGCAGACATGCTTTTATCTGAAGATCCAAGCAGTTTGTTTTTATTACATATCTGTAGAAAAGATTGAGGAATCAGGTGTTCTTATGGGCTCAGACAAAAAGGAAGGAAGGAAGGAAGAAAGAAAGAAAGAAAGAAAGAAAGAAAGAAAGAAAGAAAGAAAGCAGAATTTAGTATATTGGAGGAAAATATAACCTTGCATTTGCCTACACCTATCTAGCACGTTGATGCTGATTAATATCAAGTCTAATTAATGTTCACTAGGCGTATGAGTGGCCACTCCCTGATGCCCTTGTTAGCTTACAGGTGATCCTGGCAGCCCGTGAGAGAAGGTAAACTATAAGCCTGCTGCCTACTGGGTAGCATTGGAGCTTCCCAGATGCAAAGGGGAAGAGAACTTTCCTGGCTGGGGTTCAAGGAAAGCACCTGTGAAGATGTGACCACCGGACCATGATCTGTGCCAGCCGACACCAGCTACTTAGTGAAACTTGTTAAGGAAAGCATTCCAATTAGAAATGTAGAATATAAATTTACTCCTGTTTGTCACATTTTCTCTTACATATACTTCAAAAATTAAGCAATGTCTTATATTTGAATGTCAATCTCGTGGAACCAAAATGAAATCATTGGTTCTCTGGAAGTTTTTTCTATTTTTTTTCTTTTTGGTTTGGTTTGGTTTGTTACATGAGATCATGAAAGTTATACATACTTTTGGAGATATAAATATATGACAATGTTAAAATTAGAGTGAATCTATCTATGACCCCAATATTTCTCATTCAGTCATTCAGTGTTCCTTCTTCCAGCTTTCTCAAAATATACAGTACCTCATGGTTATTGGTAGTCACCCTGTAGAGCAACTGCACTTGAAATCTCCTTATTCTTTTCTATACTTAAGTGAACGTAGAATGACCAACCTTTCTGCAGCCTTTCCTCCTCCAGAGTTGCCCTTCTACCACTGGTGAACTTAAAATGAGCTGGGTTTAAGCAGTTTGTCTTTGAATTTTTACCTTAGAATACTCTTACTCTGTTCTGTTCCACTCTGTGTGTAAATTTTATTAAGTCACGAGTGAGGCAGGGTAGGGGCTTGAGGGCACTCTGAACCAGAGGTGACAAAACTTAGGCTCTGGTTATGTTCTACCAGTTGCCAAATTTCCACATGAGTCTTTGGTTCTCAGTTCTCTACTTTGTGCAATAACACAGTTGAATGAAGTGATCTCAAATAGCTGTCTTATTTTTAACAGTGTACCATTACATAATTGTGGCAATAGACCAGACATTTTTGCTCTTTTGTGTGCATTCTATTCTTATCTCTAAATATTTCAATCTACTTTGTATGTGTAATACATTACTAAAATAGTTAAGAGAAATAAAACAAAAACTAAGTAAAAGTTTTCTCCCAAGGAACATTCAGATAGATTACTGAATTAAATTAACAAAAATTATGGGACATAACCAACAATGGTAAGTCCAGTGAGTGTAGAAAGAAACGTAGGAATTTTAAAAAAGAGAGAGAATGAAAATACTTTGGAAATAAGATTACAAATTAACCCTTAAAAAGCTTCCTTTTAAATCTTCATCCAAATTGTACAAATTAACAAATCATTTCCTGATCCTTAAAAAGTCAACTGAAAATTTAAATTCCAATTTCTTGTGAAACAGATTAAATATATCTTCCCATCATCCTGGCTGATATTGTTTTCCACTCAACTGAGCTTAAAAGAAAGTTGTAATTAATTGTCCTTTATGAATTATTTTCTATACTTGATCAGTTAAAATCCATTATTTTTTAATGTTAGAAGAGCCAGTTTCTCCTAGTCTAACTTGCTGGAGGGAATTATCCAGTTGCTGGTCATTGCTTCATTCTGTGAAAACAAAAGCTACCGAGCAAATGTGTGTCCTGAGGAAAAGCTACTAAAATCATACAGTTGGAATAGATTTTAAAGATGTTCAATTTCAGGCTATCAATTTATTTGAAGTTAGTAGATGGTAATAAATTAGACCTTACTTCTAGGATACCTACTTCAGTGACATATATCAGCTGAAATTCATTTTTCCACATACTTTGTCATAGTTACACATTATTTTTTCACAGTTTATTATCACAATTCCCTTCTTCATATATTTTTCCTTAAATATCTTAATATTGATGTATCCTACCTCAATGCATTTAACCATTAGTTCTTTCATATTTAGCACCGCTTGAAACAAGTATTCTAGAAACTCTCTGTATCACTGGGGCAAAGTATATGGCACCTGCAAATTAAAGGCTTATTTTTTTACCAGGTTTCAAAGGTTTCAGTCCACTGTCTGCTGCTCCGATGCAGAAACGTCAGGGTGTAATGGCGGGCCGAGTAAAACTGCCCACTTTGTGACAGCAGTAAAGAGAGATCACAGAGGAAACAGGAATTAAATCAGAGTCCCCTGGGCCGCACTTCTGCCTATTAATAATCTCTCAAGTCATTCCAGGTGATAATCAATATCAGGTATCACACCATTTTACCAAATGGATATCAAGTTAATCAGAATATGATTAGTTAGTAGCTCTTCATTTTATCCAATATTATGGTATTTTGTTTTCCTGCTTTATTAATGACCCTACCAATATATACATTATCGACCTGTTGAAGACAGAAAATGTGAATCATGATATTTTGTGTTTATTAAGTCTATAACATATATTTTGAGATTAAGTATATTCATGAAAATATATACTTTGAAATTGAAAACATGAACTCAGTGATATAGGACATGAAACCACTTATTAATTTCTTTAAGTTTCTATTTTGCATAATTAATGCAATGATCAAGCATAATTTATTATATTATGTAGAATATTTTCAATCCCAATATTATCTTTATTAATGGTTCTTTGCAAAGCGATTTATTAAAGTCATGATAATCTTGGTATTCCTCAAAAGGAAAACCTCTCTAAATTTTATGTATTGTTTCCAACATATAGATTTTTATAAATTAAAAAACATATATTTCCACCTACCCCTGTTCAACAAAGAAACATTACAATACTATTAGTTCCCAAAATGCTCACTGATGTCCCACTGAACCTTGCAGAGAGAAGCCAAAGTTTTTTATACATTATTTTGTGCTCCCATATTAGTAATAGGTTAAAGGAAAATGACTATTTGAGGGAAAAAAAAATGGACCTTTGTAAGATCTTGAGTAGAAGTACTGCAACAGAAAAAAATGATGGGGTCATAGAACTCTAATAAAAATGTCAACTTGCCTGTTTTAGTATCTTATACATTGGCCTATTAGTGGTACCAGGACACTGCCTCGCCGTAGATGACAATAAGTTATGCCATGTATCTGAAATATATACATCTCAGGAAATGCTTTCCTCATGTACTGTGGTCTCAGTTGAACACATAAAACACGCACTTGTCAAAACATCTTATGATTAGCAGAGAAGCACATTTTAAGCATTTCAGATGGTATACTACTTGGAGTGCAGATTATATTTCAAAGAAATAGAATTTAATACTGAAACATAAAATTAAGATTGTGAGATTTTATACATTGTGCAGTAGATACCTTTACTATATTAAGGAGCTTGATTCCCTTTAAAGTTATTCAATTATATATTTTTAAAAAGTCTCCCCCCCCCCCCCCACACACACACACAGGTTCTTGCTGTGTAGTCCAGGCTGTTAATGGACCTACAATGAAGACCAGGTGGACCTTGAATTTCTGCTTCAGCCCCAAGAATGTTGACATTATGGGCATGAGCCAGTACATGAGACTTTCTTTGTTTGTTTGTTTTGAGACAAGGTCTTGCATTGAACTTATGGCAATCCTCATGACTCAGTCTCCCAAGTGTGCTGGAATTACAGGTAAGTGCCACCACGACACCAGGTTTATTAGGTGCTGGAGAATCAAACTCAGGGACGTGCTCATGCTAGTCAAGAAATTTGACTACTATGCCATTTCTTCAAACCTACACCATGTTGTTATTCAAAATTTTATGAGATTATAACAGCAACAAAATAGGTAAAAGCTTAAATTGCTAGTTTTAGTATCTAAAAAATAAAGATGGAATTGTTTTCTTTTATCCACTGTAAGACACTGTAATGAAATGGCATTAAAAATGATGATTCTTCTATCCAGAAAACTCATTATTTGGTTATTATTGCATGGGAATTTTAGATAAAATGATGAGAAATCTAGTAGCATAAATCATAACTGAAGGTAAGATGGTATCAGAGAAGATAATTTTATTTTCCCTTACAGAAAAATAGATGGTAAATGAAGTGAAAATTCAACAACACATAGAACTATACACAGGGATTCTGTCGTAAAGAGCACGTGGGGTCTCTGTATTTAGAACCAGCATCAAGAACAGCTGGATAAGGCTCCTTCATCGCACAGCTCATCCTGAAGCATTTATTGGATACTTGCTACATTTATTTCATTTTCAAGTTTGCACACAAAGAATAGTACATATAATTATTTTTAGAAGATAGTTTGTGAAACACTGAAGAGAAAGCAAACAAAATTACACTCATATATAAAATGTAATATCTAAAAATAGCAATAATGTAAAAAACAAGCAGAATGTTAAATTGCTGGCTTCAGTGACAGTCTATGAAATGAGAATGTTAAAAAGAACTTCAATATAAAGCAAGTAATAATCATACAATTCCCTCCAGTTTCTACCAGTACCCACAGATTTCCTTGCCCTTTTAGTGCCATCTTAACAACGAATTTGTTCCTGGTTGCCGGACGTGGAATCATCAGCAGAGTAGATCCCAGTTTTTCATCTTTCTAAATATTTCAGAAATACATTCACTGGTCTCTTCATGGATGAAAGTATCAATACTGGGCATCTTCACTATGGTTCCATAACCAAATGAATTCCCTCTCCCAAATCTTGTCTTCAAATTGTTAGGGGAAAAGCTATTTTCATAAATTTCCAAAGATGTTCTCCCAGTTTTTGCTTGTGTGTCCTAAAATGTTCTAAAGCTTTCTGCTATCCTCACAAGGCATACACGCGGTGACTACGGTTACTACATCCATGGTATTCATCATTCCCGTTTGGATTTTCTTTTGCTCAGTTCTTCAATACCTAGTAACCAAGCATTCACACGATGTTCTATTACGGTTTGGATCTGAAATGCCCTCCAAAACCCTGAATTATTTAGAAGATGATTGGGCAGTGGAAATTAATGGAATGTTGTGGGTGAAATTGTGTATTTCATATACTGTGGAGAGGTGGGGCCTGAGATGAAGGAGTTGATTGCTGAGTGTGCCTTAGGTCACTGAGGGCGAGGTGACTCACTTCCTGTGTGACGTAGAAGCGGATATTCTTGCTGCCTTCTCCTCAACGCCCTATCCTTCTTGCAATACTGCAAGCAGCTGTTCTTTTCAGCCCACCACAGACAGACTGATACTTTTGAAATGTGAGCTAAGACAAACCTTTCCTCCTTCGGTGGGGGATTGGGTATTGTGTCCCCACAATGAGAAACTGAATAAGACATGCTCTGTGTTGAAATAACTATGATTCTGTCCCCTAATGCATCTCGTATTGACATTTTCTTAAAATCCCACATGCAGTTCCTCTCTACTATCCTTCCCTACATACTTTCTCTGTGTCTCTCTGTCTCTGTCTCTCTCTCTCTCTCTCTCTCTCTCTCTCTCTCTCTCTCTCTCTCTCCCTCCTTAGTCATCTCTCCCTGTTCTCTCTCACCTGTCACATATCCTATGATCTTGTATTGGGTCCGCATATGAAATAACATACTGCTTAGATATTTCTATTTACTTTACATCTATTTTTAGTCCATTTTGAAATCATTTTAATTAAACCATCCCTTCTACTCAATCCTCAGCCTCTTAATTAAAATAGAAAACAGAATCTCTAAAATCTTTAGGACTCGATCCTTACCTCCTCTACTGATTCATTGTCAATGTGCCCTAACTACATTTAGTATTCTGTCACATGTAACATTTTTCTTCAGTTCCAAATTCATGGTTTTATGTATGCTGATTTTACATCTGAAATTTACCTCTGTCCTCAACTTGATTGTCCCTGAATTATCCCGCATGTATCTGTTCAAATGCTTCTTTCAAAGTCACGTGGATCATCCTATCACAATCAGCTTTCCTTGTTGTACATCTCGAACCCTCAGCTGCACCTGTCAGAGTAGGACCCGGTGCCCGGTCATGGCTGCCCTACCGGCTCGTGCAACCCTGTGAGCAAGAATCCACCCCAGTCAGCCTCAACCAAGCACAAAGTTCCAAACTAGAAATTATGACAGTGGTCAATGTGAGACTTGATCTACTCTTCAGCCAAAGCTTTTAAAGTAATTTTCAAATGTCTTAAATATTTTTTCAGTAGATTGACATTTTAAATAATGATTCACAAAATATTATTCTGAGAAAACTAACTTGGTATTCAGTGATTAAATGCATTTCTTTACTCTTGGACTTTTCAAAATACTTAACTTCATAATTAAAATTATACATATAACTCATATTTATAAAACTAAATATATATTTTATAAATGCAAATATGGCACGCTGTATTTCTCAAATATCTCTTGTGGAATAGTACAATTTCACTTAAAGTTTAACACATACTACTTAAAAATAGCACACATAACTCCAAGGATATATCTGCCTTATAAGTGTAAGTAATTCAATTAAAAAATTTACAATCTGCTGTTGCAAAATAGTAAGTCATATTAAGTAAAATTTTTCCTAAATTTTTAATAAAGTACCTTGTAAAATATTTGAACAATCTGAAATTTAACTCAAACTTCTGCCAGATTACTGTTGAAAAATATGTTTATTTACACTTTTATAAATCTTTAATAAATCTTTTATACACCCCTCAGAAACTTAATTTCAGCATCAATATTTCTTGGAATCACTTTTCAAATAACTTACTCCCACTTAATTCTTTTTTCTCAAATTTGGCTAGTGAGGAGTCTACACTAAGGGATTCTTTTTCACTCTATCTCTTTCTGTCTCTCTCCTTTCTGTCTCCCTTTCTCTGCCAGTGTCTCACTCTCTCTATCTCCCTGTGACAGGATTTCTTCACATAGATAGACTGGACTTGAACTCAATTCTCCCACCTCGCAAGTGTACACCATCATACCCAGATTGTCTAATGGAGTCTTCGTCCAAATATCATCTGAATGTTTGTAGTTTATTTATATCAAAATATTGCCATAAAATTTGAAGATACTTCCCTATGCACAGAGATTTATTCAGAGTTTTTTTCTGTTGTAGGTGATTTCACCTCCAGAGAGACCTTTGAAACTGTATGGTAATGATTTTTATTATTACTACAAGATAAAAAAGTAATGGCATCTACACATACATAACATGTAGCATGTTTTGAAGATCAAGAAGGCTTCAAAACATGCTATAGTACATAGGTTTGCTTCCTAGCATAGAAATTCATACATATATGCAAACATACACACAGACACATACACACACATGCATGAATACATTTGTTCAGTTCAGAATGTCTGTAGTGCTTCTATAGAGAGACTCTAATCCAAAGTAAAACAGCTGAAATTCAGTCACATTGTGAGAGAATCAAACATTTATAGTGTTACCTTATTGTATTAAGAAAAAGAATCCCATAATCGAATACCAAAACTTCTCAAGAAATAATTAAAAATGCATCAAAAACAGGTAGAAGGAAGAAATTAAGAAATAATTAAAATGGTTAAAATGAAAAAAGGACAAATAATAGATAACCACATCAAAGCCAAAATGTAATTTTTCATATAATTGAAAAAATAATAATGGCCTATGCTAATTAACAGAAAATGAGCAGTAACATTAATTAACAGTACAAGGAATGAAACCAGGACTATCACTGTTAGTTTTTTAAATAATGAAAAGTATTTTTAAAATATTAAAAGAAACTTTATCCCAAAACTGCTTCAAAGAAACTGGAAATGTTCTTTCAAAAGAAACTTATAAAAATTGACACACATATAAAAAGTGAAATTCTCTGGTGCTCTTCAGGCATAAAAGCCACAAATAGTAGCTAGTGCAAAATAGCAAGTCGTCACCTCAAAAATAAAAAGAAAAGAAAAGAAAAAGGAAAAAGAAGCAAACATTGGCATATAATAAATATAAAACATAAATAGCTCAGTATCTATTTTAAAAGTTCAACTTGCCACCAAACATGATTATGTAAAAATAGTACAGGCTGAAATGATTTCACCATGAATCATAACAAACATCTTGAATATAGATCTTTAGGTTTAACAAAAACATAAAAAAGTATTGAATAAGAAAATTTCCTTATATGGAGACTCTCATACGAAAAATTAGCAATATTTTAAAAATTGCAGATCAATGTCCTTCATATATGATGCAAGAATTTTCTACAAAATATAACCAAAACTAATAAATTTTCCTGTATTAACCATTAAGATAAGGCTGGTAGAAAGTCAGAAAATTTGTCTCATAAGGAACGATGTAAAGAGGGAAGGAGGAAAAGAGAAGTACCTTTGTAATAAATTTACAAAAAGATTTTAAGTTGTATCTCTGATAAAAACATCAGAAGTTGATAGAAACTTTCTTTATGTGTAAAAGCATCTGAATAAAAATTAACAGACCACACTATAATTTAAAATTAACTGTTAATTAATTTCTCTCCTATGATCTGGGACAAGTAAGTGTGTATATCTATTTTTCACCATTTCTTCAGCATTGTACTAGAGGTTACAAGAATACCAATTAAGAAAGATAAAGAAATGAAATGTGTAAATCAAAAAAAGAATAATAAATTATCTTTTAGATGATACTAGATGATAAATTATTTTAAAGGGCATTTATACCAGTGCTCAAAAGCAAATTAAGAAGTAGATCTTCACTAATGTAGTAAAAAATCTCTAAACTTGTAGGCATAAGAAAGCTCTTAATATAAATTAATTAAAACATATACAAATGGAGGCATATATCATGATTAAAGAGTGTCATGTATTATGTAAAGACACAAATTACAATATGACCTGCTGATCGCATATAATTAAAATCATAATCCCAATAGTTGAACATAAGAATGGACAAGTCAACCTGAAAATTTGTCTAAACAGAAAAGAAACAAATTCATGAAACAATCTTCAAAATTAGGAAAAGGATGGAGGACATACAGTACTTGATTTCAAAACTTCCTGTAATTCAACCGTAATGAAAAGTTTATGATATCCTTCTAAAGACTAACAAACAAATTAATAATTCAGAGCAGTGGGAGCAAGAGTAGATTCCAAGTAGGTAGAAGTTTTTCAAATCAATTTAATTTTTAAAGGAAAATGTTGTGAAAACTATCGGATATACAAGACAATAAAATTCAACTTTGTTTTTAAACACAATAAACAAAAGTTTAGGTGACAGGACTGAAAATCTTATAAGTCATTGATAGAATAGAAAAACAACAAAACACAAACAAAGGTTTTGTGTTTTTCACGGGTCGTTTTTTAAGCCCTGTGCTTATCGTAGATATTAATCTTCTACCCGTTTTCTCGCATCTAGGGGATAGTCTCCTTCTCTGTTGTTACCTGTGCCATCCAGAAACCGTCTAATTAGATGTGTTCCTGTATGCTGATGCTTCAGATTCTGCCCTGTGCTTTCAGAGTCTCCCTCGGAAATCTATCTGTACCTGTAGCCTCAGGTACTGTCCCTATGTTGCTTAGTGTTTTCTGATTTATTTTCATTTGGTTTTAGTGAGAGAACTTTACAAGGTGAGAGAGGGGGATTTAATTTCCATTCTCTGTATGTGACCAACATGCCAGACTTGGAAAGTTAAATATTGTCTCATTTCTCTAACATGCGAAATATAAAATTACACAAATTGATAAATGAAAGAGAGAAGACAAGAAACCAGGAAGCAGACTTCCAGAGACAGGAAAAGGGGAAGGATGTAGGAGGAAGAAGAGAAGAGATTAAAATTGGTTAAGGTATAGCAAATGTATTTGTCACTATCCTAAAAATAAAACTCACTGTACTGAAATATTAGCATGAACTAATAAAATGTCATCTTAAAAATTCAGTGGCTCAAAATAGGATAATTATTACAGGGAATAATGGAAATCTGGTTGGTATATGAAAGGAGAAACTATTGATGCGTGGAACACACTATATTCACATAAAAATTGCTATATGATCTATTAACTAAAACTACATGATACTAGAATGTGAATAGATAAGTAGAACAGTAGAGGTACAGAAACACAATCAAATACATAAATATTTGTCACACATATACGAAGAAGCTGGCATTTCAAGTCACAAAACCAACAAAGAACATTTTCATAAATGACGTAGGCCCTCTTGGTTAACCATCTGCGAAAGGATGAAATTGATCTGTCTTCCGCCACCTTCCTGTGAACTTCACTGTGATAGATCATGCATCTATCTATTTAGAAAATGAAACTATATTAATTGAAACCTATAATTGGCTCAGTATAATTCTTCTGTAATTGACGTCTGGAAGTGGTTGACTTTGTCACAGTGAGCAAGGGGACAGACACATCAGGGCGAGAGCTTGGAGGAGAGCAAATCACTTACCTCGAGGCATGGAAACAACACAAAGGAAGTGGCGGCTGGATTCATACTCTCTTCAAGGGTAGGCTTGCAGTTGCCTACAGACCTTCCCTAGAGCCCACTTCTTAAAGGTCTACTAACCCTTTTAATAGTGCCATGCTGTTGCCAGCCCTTCACCAGATAACAACTTTGCGATTTGTTGACCCAACTAAAGTACATCATAAATAAATTCAAATAACAATAGAAAAGCTCGAGAGGAGTATTTGTGATCATCACTACAAACCAAGTCATAACATTCCTAATATTTAAATAATTCATAAAAAAATTGGAATATTACCCTCAGAAAGAAATAATTTAACAAGAAGACAAAAAATAATACCCCAATTTGTGTATAACCAATGGAATACTATGTGTGTGTGTATAAAGTCAGATAGGTTGGAGGCTTTTGTAGCAAATGGAGGCAAATTGAGACCATCAGGCTTAGTTAAGTGAGTCAGACCAGAAGGTGAAATATCAAATGGTTTCTCTGATATGTGAAATCTCACACAACTTAAAGTGAAAATAATGGGAACTGGGGCGTGGGTAGGGGGAGGGCCACAAGGAGACAGGGGAAGGTCTTGTAACCTTGCCAAGATATGTATGTGCTCAAAATGCTCAAGATCAAAGTAAGCTTTAAATTTTACGTAAGTATCAATAAAATGGAAAAACATAATACCCCCTAAAACAAGTGAACTTATCTATATTGACTCATAATCAAATAATATTTATCATTTGTTAAATTGGCAAAAGTGGAAAAAATGACTTCACATTCTGTTGGCAGGGCTGTAAGTGACCTAACACTAACACTTCACAAGTGGTAGCAATAACACTTCAATCCTATTGGAGGGCGAATTTTATAATAAATCTATTGCATATACCTTTTGATCCCAAATTGCCATTTCTAGGGGTCACTCCTGATGATTCATCTCTTAGAACCCAAGAATACACATTTACAAGAATATTTAATTTAACATTAATTGTGATTCAGAATTCTTCACACTATCTAGGTGTCCATATCTGTAAGAATGGTTGAATAAATAAGGGAATAATAAATAATACAATGATACAATAATATATTATGCTGCAGATGAAAAAAATGAACTCTTTCTGCAGCAATAAAGCAACTTTTTGTACATTGGTAAAATGAAAATGAAAAATTATTGTGGATAAAATCCTTCATTTCATATAAGATATAAGGAAGAAAATAGGTGTATCTGGTCACTAGCTAAAAAAAAATGGGAGAAAGAATAATCCAAAAATTAAAGCAATGAGAAAGAGGAATAAGGTGGAATGAAAGGTTTACACACTTTCATGCTATACTCATTGAAGCATAATTTATAATCATATTTTAATATAAAATAAAAGCCAAATAAATAATAGGAGCTCATCTTTTAACTGCTGAAATGATAACATTTCAAATTATGCATAAAGCTCTTTTTCCTTACTTAATTTGTCTTAAATAAATCTCTTAAAACATGCATATTTTATTGTGATATTTTAGACTTTTCATTCCTTTTTTGTTAGTTTTTAAGCTTCAATCTAGTCAGAACAGTATATCTCTTGATGAAATATAGTTTATTCAGTTTAATTTATAAAGCTACATATGTATATATATTTTTTTAAAGTTCTAAGTTTTTGTTCTTGAGATAGTACTGATTCTGATTATTGACTATTAACATGTTTATGTTCTTTATATAAAGTCTTGAAGATAAGTAATAATAATATGTAATTTATTTACTCCTCAGGATAAGTACCCACTATCTAGTTCCCAGTTCTTCCATATCCCTTGCATGTCTTAGAAAGCAAAATATCTTATGCTAAGAAAACTTGATCACTAATAAATGGCACAGATTGCTTAGTGAAATTATTTGAGTGACTTTTAAATGTATTTTACTTTTCTTTTTCCCACTATTTTTATTAATATACAAATGTAATACATAGTATTTACAATGAATTTGGGTGTTTCGTACATCTATGTATCACGTCGACTTCACAATCCCTTCCCATCTTCTACCCTCCCAGCGCCTCCCACTCCCTTCCCCCCGCTCTGGCTATCACTTCATATGGTTCCAAAGAATGTCTGTGTTCTGGGTTTTCGAAGTCCGAGATACCATACCGTGTTTAACATACTAATCTACCGCGCCTAAGTCATTTCACTGAAGTCACCACTCTACCCCAGCTTCCTATTCCTTTAATGAGTTCACAGTAGTCAAATCTTGATATTGCCCCTCTGAATCCAACCAATCCCTTCATTGGGTTATTCACCAAAAGGATTTCTTTTTCATATTTTCCTACATCTTTGTTGTTATTGTTAAACCTAGCCTTACCCACCAGTTCCCACTAGAAAATAGCTATAAGCATGTAGTTCAAAAAACTAATTTGGGAAAGAAGAGAAAATAAATAAATAAATAAAATTCAATGGTCTTAGCTGAATACTGTAAGGTGCATATTTGTGCATACACAAGGTTATCTTTACATCAATCAGTTTCCTTAGGATAAACTTTCATTAGTGACCTAATAAGTGAATTGCTACAACAAAACAAAGTTAAAACAATATCACATTGCTACATTAAATGAACTTAAATCTATACCATGTAAATATACTTCAAGTGACAGACATGTAGGCAAATCTAGTTATTTCAGAGTTTCCTAACTTTCATATCTTATTTCGAATCAGAATATGACAATTGAGGAAAATTTTAAATATAAAATTCTACAAAAATTACATTTAGTGAAATTTTAAAAATAACTTTGGAGTGAATATTTGATAACTGTAACTTTAAAAAGATGTTTAAACATCAACTCTTACAGCCAAATTTTAAAAAAATTGTTTATTTTAGTGTAAGAAGTATCAAATGTAAGAGATTCTAACTTGCATGTGTATTTATTTCATGAAGTTCTCTATTCTTAAGTCAATAGTGAACTCTATTTTCTGGAAGATAGATTATGCTGAGTAAATCATATGACTGCATATGCATACTTTAAAAATCTACATGTATGGTATTTTAGATAATTTAACTTAGTTTAAACCCACTGTAGTGAATAAAACCTCTTTAGTAAGTGAGCGGTCACTTGATAACTGAGATTACTGCTATGATCATTTTATTTTCTTCTAAGATGTACAATCTGTTCTACCTTCATATTATAATTTCAAAACGTTACAATTTAGAATTTGAAGGTGAGAAGTAAGATTAAGTGGTTTAAGTGTGTTGCATGGTCTTTGTTCAATGGAGCATATATTTATAAAGGTTCGGCAGCTTCAAGACACAAATTATGAAATATATTCTCATTATTTGTAAATTAGATTCAGAAGTCCAATGATTACTACATATTTATGGCCACTCAGAGATAATTGGAAGTTTATATTCAAGATCAAATTTTTTAAAAATGAAATATTCAAAATTTGAGACAATGGGCCATTTCATAATTGTTCTTTCTCTTACCTGTAATATCACAAAAAGTTCCAAACAGAGAAAAAACTTGATATGATATGAACATATTATCCAATAAAAGGATATCACTCTCAGATGGTACTTGTGTAAATTTAATCACACAAAAACTGATATACCGATTGCTGAGATGGTGTTTTCTTTAATCTGCATGGACCACAGCATTTTACAAATGAATGTAATCTTGAGAATGCAAGTTGAAAAAAATCATCCTTCCACTGCAAAATAAAAATTAATAATGAAAATAATAACAAAGTCACTCAGTAGAGTCGAATCCAATAAAATGGAAACATTTATTTATTTATTCACTTATTTTGAGATTGGATCATGCTCTGTAGCCCAGATTACTCCTGAACTTACTACGTAGCCCAGGCTAGCCTTCGACTCAGGGTAATTCTCCTGCCTCAGCCTCCAAGTGCTGAGATTATAAGCATTTAACACCATGCCTGGCCTACGGCGGTACTGGCAAATAAACCCAGGGCCTTGTGCTGACTAGGCAAGTCCTATCACTGATGTCTTTATAAAAAAGAAGTTTGCAACAGACAGATACTGATGCACATCACAACGAGAAGATGGCCAACTTCTAGAGAAAGGGGAAAGGATTCTCATGAAACCAACACTGCTACAGCCATGATCCCGGAGTTAAATTCCAGAACAGTATTAAGACAGATTCCCGTGTGTAAGCCACCCAGTATGTGTTACTTCTCCACAGCAACTTTAGCAAACCTCTGTAGAAAGGCTTCAGGCCAAAGATGACATCTAAGCAGGAAACACCCCACTTCAGTGACCCCGAGACAACATAGCCAGAAACTTTGGTAGCCAAGGCGAGTTGAGCAGAATAGAAGAGCAGGAGGAAGCTAGGTCAGAGAGGGAGGCGGGGCGAGGAATATTCTTAACCACAAGCTGACTTGCCAGTGAGGAAGGCACGTGCACACGCAGGAGGTGCATTTTTCTTCTCTTTTGTCTTCAGTAGTATTCTCAGTGCCGATCTGAAACATGACACTGAACAGATAAAACTGACCTTACAGAATTTCCAATGTCTGAAATGTTGTTAAAACTAGTTACTGAGATTAAGAGAAAGTGAATATTCCCACTAATCGCTTGTTAGAATTTGATCAGTAGTAACTAGTCAAATTTTAAAAACAAATACTCACTGACATAGTAGTTAAAATTTTACTGTAAAAATGAAGATACAAACTCTGAAAGGCACAATTACAATCTTTATTGTATCACTTATCACAGAAGAAAATAGAAAATGAATTTCAAAAAGATTGAAAACTGGAATAAAAATGCATGGGCCATATTTAAATATTTTTATATTATTTTATTTTTTCATAGAAGCATCACTGAGAGTTGCATACTTTTATTATAAAACAACACACAGGTCACCTAAGTAGAGAATGTCAAAATCAGAGATTCCAATCTTCATCTCAGATTCAAAACTAGAGAGATCTTTAAAAACACTGACTCCCAGTCTAAAAAAAAATGGAGGAATGTCTTACATAATTACTCTATGGTAAAGGATTCTATGAACTTTGGGAGCAAAAAATTAAATACTTTGGGGGAAAGCATGCAGTTTTTGTTTCTTTAGAAGATAAGCATTCACTGTGGATACAATAGGAAAAAAATAAAATTGATATTTAAAAGTGCCCTTAGTCTGATGTGAAAGATTTCAATACTCAAACACAAAGACTGCACAGTGTAGCCTGCATGGTACATTCAAAGCCCTAAGTTCAGTTTTCTCTACTATGAAAATAACAAAAGAAAATGCCACTGGTAACGTTATAATGTAAAGAATTCAAATTCAGAACTGAATGAAAACTAAGAGCTGTAAAATGTGAGAAATACTGTAAGAGTCAGAGTATAATAGCCAATACACTTATATTAGAAAAATACATAAAGCTAACTGGGCTTGGGCAAGAAATAAAGCTTGCAAACCAAAAAGAAATATGTAGAAACTGAGCATTAGTAAGGAATTCATGGAAAAAACACCATAACTGTACATCTCCAAGGTGATATTTATTGAGATGCACATAAACTCTATCTTCGTTATGTTATTACTAAAATATTCACTTTAGTTCAGCAGAGTTCCGCAGTTAAATTGATTGTAGAGCAAGAGCAAGGGCCCGGTTCCATTCCCAGCATCCCATAAACTGGAGGTCGTGAAACATATCTGTAATTCTCTCACTTAGAAGACTGAGTCTGGAGAATTGTTTTAATTTTGAGGCCAGCTTGGCCTCCATAGTGCATTCAGGAATAACCTGGACCATAGAGTGTGACCCTCAATAAAATTAAAAGACAAAAAAAAAACATTTTGTATATCTATTTTAATACCATTGAATCAATACAGAAAAACCTTTGAGGTGTTTAATTGTGAACTTGAGCAGAGCATAGACTGCCCAATTTTTTGGCCAGACGGTCTGTTTCTGGGACGGTGCTTTCGCTACTGGGACAGAATATCTGACATCAACAACACAAGAGAGGAAGCTACGCTTTAACGCAGTTTCAGGAGGTCTCTCACAGTCCATTCACGGGTGGCCGGCAAGGTCTCAGGCCACTCAGGTGTAACCAGCAGTGGTGGAAGCTCATTCCAGAGGCCTTGATGGACGGAAAACTATTTACACTTTGGCAGAGAGGAGGCCGAGTGAGATAGAAAGGGTGGAGACAGGGTAGACCCTTCTGGTCCTGTCCTAGTGACCTGCTCCCCCCAGGTCAAGCATATGGTTTTGTAGATGTTTTACAGCATGCAAATGTGTGGGGCTTTCAGGGGCCATTCCAGATCCAGATCATAACCAGTAGACCTAAAGAAAACCTGAGACCCCGCCTTCCCGGTTGCCTGCTAGAAAATAGAAGCCAGAATAGAAACAACGGGTCAAAGCAACTGTGTTCTCTTTTTCATCGGACACAGGCATGCCCGACACTATTAGGGATCACATCTCTCCTTACTCCCATGTAATTTTTTATGGACTCTATTTTATTTAATTTTAGAAATTTAATATTTACCTATTAGCTCACAACGATTTTGTTCTCATTTTTTCTGGATTATTCTACTACTGCAGTAGTCATACTTTCACAGATATAGGCTAGAAATCACTGGGTCCCTGTATTCACTCTTTTCTCAGCATTGAACATCCTCTCCAAATATTTTCTGATTTCCTCTGTTTTGTACTTTCTCTAAATTGTTGTTTTCTCAACCTACATTAATTAAAATATCAACCCAACACTAACTGTCCCAATTTGCAATTTTATGTCCTCTATAGCCCTTAAAATTAATTCACACAATGTGTTATGCTTAAGTACCCATTGTACATACCTCTAGTTCTACTCAAAGTCTATAGAAGTGAATATATTCTTTTTCAAAATAACAGAAGTATAAAACCTCAGCTATCGTTCAATATTTCAAATTCTTAAAAGGTATACACCGAATAAGAATAATAGAATAACCACTTGCTGAAAATAGTTTCAAATTATAAGAAAAGTATAGCTGAAATTATAGAGCACACAATTTTATTTGTGGGCATAGAGGTGTAGAAAAGAAGAAACAAGATTCTTCTAAAATATGTAACACTGAAAGTATTATAATATACATTGAATATACTTTTTTTTCAAAATACAAAATGCTGGAAGATACATACACCCGAAAAATAAGAATACCTAAGCCATATTTCTAATAACCATAATTTTACTACAATGTTAATAAAGAGTGAGTTATTAAAAAGTTACCTTTATTTCCTTAGACATAACAGATTTTAGAAGGGTGAATTTCTAATCTCCTTTCCAGAGCGTAGTTAAATGTTTAGCAGTCCATTCTGTAAAACTGATAAAATGCAGTGGGGCATTCTATGGTTGAGTCTATATTGAGTAAAAGCTACTGCCATAGTGGAGCAAAAGTCGGGTCATCACTTCCTTTTCTATGGAATTTAAATAAATGGGCCCTGAAGAATAGTTCCTGAGTGAACTTTATTAAAGATTAGCTTTCTAGTGAATTTTTTTCTTATTGCAAGATCTCTCTAGTGTTTGCTCTTCTGACATCTTTCCCTGCCTGAAAATTTGAAGAAAAACCTAATATATTCTTAGTTCCAAATATCATAACATTCTAACCCTCTCCAGTGGTTAAAACACATTTTATTGACTTAAGGTCAGCATTACGAACATATCAAAAAGATGAGAACTTCGAAGGATGATGTGAGCCAGCCACAAAAACGTATCAAACCCAGAATAGTCACACTCATCTTGCAATAAAGTCAGCATTCATGAAAAGATTGTCTGAAGAAACACCCATGTACTTTTTACTCTTTTAAGAATTTGTTTTTGTTATTTAGAGAAGGAATTGTTCAATATTTTTGCCTTGGAACAGAGCAAATTTCAATGAATCTTTATTTTTGCCATTGACTTCAACCCAATGGAAATTTATATTTAAACAGATTCACTCATATAAGTTTACAATGATTCCCCTATAATTTGCTAGATATTTTATAACTAAACAGTACACATAATTTAAGCACATGTTTGCTCTTAATTAATAATACCTTTTCGATTTGCATCAGTGCAAGTCAACTTCTCAGTGCAAATCCTCATTCAATACAGGTCAAAATTTATGTTTTAGACTCATTTTTGCAGTGATCCTAATTATAGTATTCTAAAATGGCAATGTGAATATAACACTAAATCATAGTAACTATGATTTTTTCTACCAATCTGAGTTGGTGTTTATTTTGTGGCAAATACTCACTTTAAATTGACCATTATCTTTGCTTCACAATTTCCAACTCTTAACCTTCCATTTAGGAGAGCTAGATGAGTTTGCTGCAAGTTTTTAAAAACACTGGATCCTGAAGATAATAAAAGTATTTCAAAACAAAGGTAAATACTGACCAATTTCTAGAAAGTCACACAGCTAATACTGTGTCCTAGAGGTGTCTGCATTCACTCTTTCATTGTTGGGTAAAACGACTCCTTGTGAGATAGGTAAGATGAGTTAGGTTCAGTACAAAAATATTCCAATATGTTATTTTATTTTTCCCCATTTTTACTTATACATGTAACACACAATGGTTACACTGAGCTTGAGTATTTTGTGCACATATATATATTGAGTCAATATTGCAATTCCTTTCCTCTCATTTCTGGCCCTCCCATTCCCTCCCTTGTCCTCTTGATCCCTACTGTCACACCCTTTAAGTTTTATAGAATGTCTGTATTTTGGGTTTCTCACATTAGAGAAACCATGCCCTATTTTGCCTTCTGGGTTTGACTTACTTTGCTGAGCATGATTATCTCGAGTTGCATCTATTTACCTACAAAAGCCTGCTTGGAGGAATGTGACTACTTCAAAATCCAAATTTATCAATAGAGTGCCCCTGACGTTGTTAGCACAGATACCAAAGGATCAGAATACTGACAGCTCAAGCCTCCACATGCCTGCATCCTTCATGAGCTTGAGCCCTTCGCTCTCTTCCAATTTCATGGCTTGTCCGACCTTCCTAAAGGGTGCTACATGCCTCACGTCACTTTATACAGGAATTTACCAAATTCATATATTTTAATTAATTATTCAGCTTATTTTATTTATAGCAATAATAGCTTATTGCTTTTATAATAAGTTAGCTCTGTCCTGCATTTTGAGTGCAATTGTACCATGACTTGATTCTCTGAAAATTTTGTTTTCCCTGAAATTGTGGACTTTGACTCTCTTTTAAGTCCTTATTTCCTTTCAAGAATGTGTAGATATTCCCCTAATTTACAAATGCTTTTACAGCGGGATGTTAGATATGTCAGGTCGACCTATGCTTCATCACCTAGAACTAATTCCCAGCCTTGCCCACTGCAGCGTGGCTACCAAGTCTGCTTTCTCTGAGAACAAAAGATTACATATGAAAAAAATCTAGATTCACAGTATCAATTACAAATTGGCAAAAATTGAATTTAACAAGGAAATTTGGAAAAACACTAAAAAGTTTAGGGACCTTATGGATATGAAACATTGTGTCTTCCTTGGCTAAAATTTTAGGCCTTGGGAGATAGATTTAGATTTTTTTTCTAAAAATGGGTTATAGACTAATATTTATATCCCTTCGAATTCATTTGCTAAAATCTAATGCCAAATAAGTTACTTGGAGGTGAGACTCTTGAGAAATGATTAAATGATGAGAATGTTGTTTTCAAGAATGAGGTTAATGAGGACATCAAGGGAAGGCAAGTCACAGCCGAACCAAGAACCAAACATTCCCCAGATCTCAAATCTAAATGTCCATGTCTTAGAATTTTTAGCCTCATGGCTATAAGAAATTAGCATCTGCTATTTATAAGCCAAACAGTCTACAGCAGTTTTTTTTTTTAATAGGAGTCTCATGAGTCTGATATAAATGGAAAACTAAACATTATAAAAATAATTTCTGCCAATATCTCACTTGTGTTAGGAAAAATTTTGAAGGCACTGAAACAATAAAAAATCAGTTAGTTAATTATAAAAATTGTAAGCCTAAGGAATGGCAAAGGGCAAGGCCATGAGTTCGATTCCCCCGCATTATATAAACCTGGGGACAGTGGTGCACGCCTATAATAATCCAGCAGCCAAGAGGCTGAGGCAGGAAGATGGCCTCCAGACCAAGGCCAGCCTGGGCTACAAAGTGAGTTCGAGAGAAGCCTGGGCTACAGAGAGTGACTCTGTATCAAAAAAGAAAAAAATATGTAATAAAAATATTGTTTAAAACATTATGGTAACCTCTTTATTTAGAATACTGTTTAATTATCACTGCTAGAAAGATTTTAAAATTTAAAGTTGTGCTTCAATTTTTATTCTCTTTTTTATTCTTTCATACCAACTTGTGAAGTACAATATGTTAATAATAGTTTACAAAGGAACATTATGCACTTTGCCATAATGCCTTATTATTTGCCTCCACGGAGAATATAAGGCTAGTGATGGCCAAGATTCCTCTTTAATCTGCAATTAACTAGAATAATATCTGAAAATAGTCAACTAGTAGTTGACAAAAATATGGCAGCAAAATCAATCTGCTATAAAATAATTTCCATTTCAGAATTTAATTCTAACTATGAGATTAATGCTTTTATGAAACAAATCTCAGAAAATATCCTTCTACCTCCTCCTGCAATATGAGAATGTATTCTTCTCAAAGATAAGTGACAATTTTTTTAAATAAGTAGATCAAAAGAGTAAGTTCCTTATAATCCTCAGTTGGTGTTATGTCTCCATAAATCTATTCGCTTTCCCACTTTCATTAAATCTCGGCTTTCTGCAAGACTAGCACAGTCTCTCTCTTCTCTCTCCACCTCTGTCTCTGTCACTCTGTGTCTTTCTCTTGATCTTTTTGCATTGCGCTTACAAAAGTGTCTTCTTCTGCTAAGCATCAAGTTGTAATAGTCCTCGATACTTTCAGTAATAATCTTATTGTCATTATAATTGAAAGAAGAACGTAAAACCGAAAATTGTCAAAGAACACAAAGCAAAGAAAAACAAAATAAATCAGAAGCCTGAGCTAAGACTAGTCCAAAGATATCAAATGAAAAAAATGAGATACATAAAATAAAACTCAATGTCATAAAACAGAAGATGTAAAATAAATCAATTATTTACTGAATGATACACAGTTAAAATAATCATAAAGTAATATCTAACCACGAAAATTACTACAGAGATATAAATAATTGAAAAATACACATGAAAAAGGTAGATATGTGATGAACCAATGGAAATTTTTGGAAGAAAAGTCTAAAGAAAAGGAAGAAAAATAAATGTTTAATAAAATAAAACATGGCATACAGAATTGAAAAGTATATGATTCCCATACAAGAAAAGCACACATGCTCAAAATATAACAAATGTTTAAAGTCACAGTAGCATAAATATTGAATATAATTATTAAAAAGATATATTTTAATAGGAAAATACAAGAGAGCATTTTCTAATTTAATATTAGTGGTAAAAATTCTATATAGTATTTAAAATACTAGATAATTTTTTTAAGTAGAGTCAATTAAAGAATCTATTTCATAAAAGTTTAAGCGCTTCCCCACTGGAGACAACAGAATAGTATGTCGTCTCTGTTACACTATTTGCCAATTGTACAGTCATGAAAGTTTATATGTTTATAGTTTATAGTAGGTATGTATGTTTACATACATACATATAATACTTTTGAGATACGATCTTACTAAATTCCCCAAGAAGGCCTAGAATTTATGATCCTCCTGCTTCAACCTCCAAAGTAGTTGTGATTACACGTGCACACAAGTGGATTTAAACTCTCTTTGCCTAGATTTTGCCAACTGTAAAATTCACTATTTAGAGTATCAACATAATGAAGATATAATACATATGAAATTACATGACATAAGTTAAAATACTTGCTACATGTGACAGGTTACCATGGATCAAGTAGGTTTGTAAGTATTAACTCAATTTAAAATATAATATGAAATTTTATCTATGGGAAAGCATAGTGTTCATTAATTTTTAGTAACTTGTAAGTTATATATAAAGCGTAATACATATAGCTTCTTTAATTGGCCTTTTTAATACTTAGGATATAATGATACAACGTATCACCCAATAACAAGGATACGATGTTAAAAATTGACCATTCTGAGAGTAAGTGCAGGTTTTATTCATCATTTTGGGTTCATTCCTGGAGTAATCACACATTTTCCAGAGAAAAGCAAGCTTAAGATCATTCTTGCTTTAATGTAATTGGATTTTATTAGATAATTTTTCACAGCTAAATGGAATCATAGAATTATGTACAAATTGGCACCCCAAAATATATGAAGATACACCTTTGGAACCATACCAAATATTCTACTAAATTCAAGTTATCGAAAAGATTAAAAATTATATTCCCTTGCATTCAAATTACATAATCTTTTAACCGCATAATTCTGACTAAAATTATAGGATAATTTAACTCAGTAAGAGCATATCCTGCATATGTGTATTGTGGACTTGTGACTGTGAGAACCCCGCTCTGCCTCGTACTCATGCCTGACAGGCTGGCATTCGGTTTGAAGGGAAATATCCAGATCTTTTTGTTAATAGAACTAATCGCTGGGAATGTGGTCTTCATATATTCTCCAGCTCTTCAAAATGAAACACTAAATAAAACTGAGATTTCATGGTGATTAGTTTTTAATGAAATTTGGATGTTGATAACTTTTGTTTGGATTATAATTCCCTAGAATACAGATATGTCATTTATAATTGCTAAAATCTAAGTGAAATAAAATTGAATCATATATTTTTCTTTAAACCATAAAAAGTATTAAAATCTTATAAACCTTCACAAGAGGAAAATAAGAAGAGATATCAAGTGGGTTAACCATGTTAATATCAAAGTTGTCTCTATATAATATTTGACTTTCACAATGATCAAGTTGATTATTTATTGCAGCTTTTACATTTTCTTTATAGTTATCCAGTATATAGTATCCATACTTATAATATAAAATATTTAAGTATTCACAAGTGTTAAAATAACCATAGAATAATTGAGTAAGAAAATATATTCTAGAAATATGTGTTTATTGTGTTTCCATATGTGTTTATTGTGTAATATAAAATGTTCCTCTTCTGTATTGAAGCAAATAGAGAATTATAAAGAAAATGTATGAATGATAGAATAATTATTCACAAATAACTCATATCACGGGACAATCTTAAATAAAAATAGGTAGAAAGATTCATGTGATGATATAAACATATGATGATAATTGCATTTCTTTGTCAAAAAATAGTGATAATAAAATGTATTACATGGATTAACCTGTGAAATTGCCAGAGTTGCAGATAGGAGCGGATAGAGTGTAAAGGTAGAAGGGAAAGAATGGGCGAAGTGGGCCTCCTCGAAGCGATGTCTTCATTCTGTTCATACTCATTTATTTACTAGCAAGTAGAATTAGATTAGGGAGGGCAGTTCTACGTAGGTCTCTCACTCAATGCAAACTGGGTTTCATACATTAAGATGAAACTCATGTGGAATTGGGAATATTCAGAAAACATTCATTAATTCTTCTTGAAATGTTCTGTCCTGCCGTTCAGTGGTAAACCTTGTTCAGATCAGTGAGAGACAAGAACTTACCATCTTCATTTTAACAAGAATGTGAAAATTATGCAGATAAACCAAAGAAAAGAGGAGCGGAACGACAAGTCTACACATAGCAAACGCACTGTGTGCTGCCTCCCTTGCTTTGTGCTTTTGCTGGAAACAAAGTATATTTCCCACCCTCTTTGGAAATAAGCATGGTCTATGCATGAGTCCTAGCCAAGGAAATACGATTAGAAGTGATGAACTCTCCTAATGGACAAAATTTTATGTCTTTTACATTTCCAATAGCTTTATGTAGGTGAGCAAGATGACCTTGAACTCTGTGTTAAAATAGCAAAAACTCAAGGACACTACATGGTAGAGAGTCACACACCAAACAAAAACACTCCTTTGTGAATTACAAGAAATAATTTCTCTGTTTAAACTATTAGCATGAGGGATGATTGACAAATACAGTACATACTGAACTAGCAAAAACATTATGCGTCTTCATTCACTTTATTTCCCAGACCTGATACTGTGAAACTCTTGACTTGTCCACAAAGTCAAAATGATCATGAAAGGTAAACCTTTGAATTTGATTAGGACATAGCAGTTATGACAACAAAACTGAAGACTAACAAAAGATTTCCAGAACTGTTTCAGAAGTGGCAATAGAAGTGAAATAAGTATGTTTGAAGTGAGAGAGATTGAAGTCAGTGTGTCATCTACTGTGATGAATGTTTTTATTTAAACACACAGCATAGTTTTCTCCATCATACCCCTCACCCTCAGCTCGTTTACTACTACAAGTAAGCCAAAATTACTTGCAAAGATTGTTGGCAGAAATAGGCTGCTGGTTCAGTTTTCTTGATTGTGTTCCTCCTCTTTAAAAATTGGTTATTCGTTTTAACAATTAGGTGGTCATGGCGAAACAAAATAATTTTAGTTAAGTAGTACAACACATCATAAGAGTTCGAGGAATTGTATGTGTCTGTCAAGTGAGAAGACGGTTTCTTTCAAAGAAGATTATTATAGAAATAAAACTATTTAAGCAGACAGGAAGGCAAGAGTAATCTTTTTCTTCGACTTGGGTGTATATCTCTACTGTAAGAATTCAGAATGGTCTGACAGCTTCTGTAGGCTGTAGAAATAAATACAGAGGATATAACAGTGTATAAAAAGATTCACACAATTAATGAAATAACGAATTGGATAATAGAAATTGTTGGAGGTGAAATAACTAACAGAAATATCAAACGTGAGAAGCACAAAGGAAGGAAGGAAAAGTTAGTAAATATGCATATGTGTGTATACACACACATACAAGCGCACACATGTGTACACACATACAAGTACATAATTTAGAAGTTAAAGATATGTGCTATGGGTATTCTTGGAGATAAAAATATGCATTTAAAAAGTATAAAAAGAAGAAACATAGAAGAATTTTCTTGTATATTTTAGAACATAAAATAAGTAAATTTACAAAGAATATATCTTTGAAATGTAATTTCCAGGGAAAAGTTTTTAGTAAGCTACCACGGTTTTATTACACAAATAAATTTACACTGTAGATTATATAATTACTCTTTTGCCAAATACTATATTCATTGAATTGTTAAAGAATAAATTAGTCAAAATGGCAGAGTTTATTAGTGTGTAATTCATGTCAGATGCATTTGACTGCTCCATTCTAACTCTGAAAATCCTGAATGTGTGTTGGAACTATACTATTAATTAGTCAAATTAATGCTAATTTCCTATTCTTCATAAAATGCCTATTATCCATTAAAATGTATAATTATCTGATGCTTCTATGAAAATGTCAATTACTTTCAGAGCACTTGAATAATTTAGATCGCCTCAAGAGCCGTACATATATTCTGGACCATCCACTTGCAAATTTCTACTCTAAATTTTTTCAAATGTTTGAGATTTAGACTAAAAGGAAATAGTTGGTAATTTTTCTAAGAAGTATTCCAACTAAGATTCATACTGCTCTATTAATTTGGAATTGATGTGTATATAAATTTTAACAATAATAAAATGGTAGGATATTAAAAATAAGACTGTTGCAATCTGGCCTAAAGATTTGAACAGAAGGGCCTACTAAGTCAGACATGTACAACCTCTGGGCCTGACTGTGTATTCTCATTTTTCTGAGCTAAGGGTATCGATTTTTACCAATAACAATACTAAATATATAACAAGTATATAATTAATGTACTGCATATAAATACTAAAATTCCTTGGTACATTTTTAATTATAAAGTTAAAACATCAAACTAAAAGAAAAGCAGGCCACAGGTTTGAAATAAATTGATAACAGCCGAAGAAAGAAACAAGGCTTGGATTGGTGCTAAACAAGCCTGCCTATGGCAATACCATTCCTTCCTTAGCATAGGCAGACAAAATGGGCCAATGTCCTCATAGAATATTACATTACTGTGGCTACTTTTTGCTCTCTGAATATTTTATCATACAAAGCAAATGCAAATTTAGCTTTAAAATCTCTTAGTATATTGTGAACAGTGTATATAGTGTATTATGCACCTTATTAGGCTCTAAAATTAGTGGACGTAAATCCTGTTTGTGCATTTGATAATAATTGAACTTACCTTTAGTTTTTCACTGAACCCTAATTTTATATAAAGTAAAATAAAATGTTCAATTTGATAAAAATTAAATCTCCCATTAGCCAGTTTTTGTACTTCCATTGCTTCATTTGATGAAACTTTTAGAAAATAACCACGACCGCAGGCCTCAGCCTTCTGTTTGAACGACATTCTTTGTTGTAACTGATTTGCTGTGACATCTTTTCTAGTAGAAATTAAGCAGGTAGCTAGAAAATACATGTTATCGTGTATATTAAATATTAACAAAATATTCCTACTTATTACCAAGGCAGATATTTTAATGAATTGTATCAAGCATATTTCATTTTCTCAAATAATATTTATTAGTAAATAATTGTAATAATTATTGCTTTTTCTTTTTTAAGATTTAACAGTGTATTTATATCAAGATTAATTTCTAAAGTGGAAGAGAAGCCTAAAAGCTTTTCTCTGAATAATTTAATCACAGAATAACCTGACTGTAATATTTAGTAAAGTATCCTCTCTTTTGCTTTTATTACCTAAGCCTTGTTTTCTCCAATCTTCTCAAAAGATAACTTGTGTCCATCCATCAATATTGAGTTTTAAGTCATTAAAACAGGATGGGAAAATCAGCGTTATGCACAGCAACATTTTGATTTATACCTTTGGTCCTCTCCCCATAACTATGAAGCACGAGGGTGGCTACTTCAGTTGACTTCAGGGACGCGCCATGGAGTTGGCTCCAGTCACAAGGGCATCACAGACCGAGCTGTCTAGAGCCCTTGGATCAGCTTCTAGATTGCAGCATTCTTCACTCTGCCACACCAGTCATCATACTAATTATAGCTGTCTCTTGCTTCTCCACTCTGTAAAAATCTGAATATTCTGCCCAGCAGTCCAGTCGTTTTCCGGATACAGGGCTGAAATACCCTCCGCTCCTTGCCACCGTACTTTCACCCTAGCTATTTCTGTGATGCCATAGTATCTCCACTTCTGACTCTGCATACGTGTTCGCGAATACACCTACCAGTAAATCTCTTCCTCTCTGCCTACAGCTTCCAAGTTCGATCCCTTGGATTTGCCTCTCTGTGCCCTGCTTCACGATAAGGTGGCTCATGCTAAGATGTCCCTGGACTCTGTACTCTGCCTCCCCGTGTCCTACAGCTGGTGCGCTTCCTATTCCTGTTTTGTATTCAGTGTTTCCATGCCGATCAGCTATCAAAGTGATACTATCTTCATTTCTTTAATTTTAAAAGAAATTCAATTCAATTTGCAATCTATATTTTCATGTGATCTATATACCCATAGAGTAAATTGGGATACAACTTGTATTTTCATTCTCTGAAGAATGTACATTAGAATAAAATATCTGGCCTTGAAAAGCATTTCAACCCATCTCCACACTGATTGAACAGGATGAGATCTACAGTGACACAACCTACGCAGTCCCCACGCTCAAAGAGGACTTGGTCTTGCTTTATGTTTTGCCATCACCATTTGAAATTCTGATCTTTTTCTTTAGACTTAGGTTTTGAAGTAAATTCCAGTGGGACAATGGAACATATATACATGAGAAGGGATGTTTCTGGAGTCCCTCACCACCTTATTTACATGTCTGTTGTATTTGAGATTCCCACAGTACAGATTCCAGTGAACCCAATTTAGAATTGTGAAAATTCAGTTTAGATTCAAGTGAGCATACATTTAATTTGTCTAAAACTAAATATATAAAGTCCCTGACACCTAGAAAGGTGACACTTTCCCTTAGAACAAAACTTTGCCTGGAAGGTAGAAAGGACACAAACCTCATAAGACTTTCTGTGTTCTTTTTTTTTTATTTGTACCACTTTATTATATTGAAAATGATGATATAGAAAGAGAGAGAGAGAGAGAGAGAGATACGGCAACATGAGGCCTTTTTCCCTTTCAGTTTTTCATTACTTCATAAATTGAAAAGAGATTTTATAAAACTGTGTGTAAGAGGAATTGAGCAGAAAAAAAAAACACATATCGTTATTCTTCCTATGAACACAAAGCACATACATGTCATGTGCCTGAGCTATTCAGTAAAAATCGTGAGCCTGCCCTCTTCCTGCAGGAGTTAAATGTTCTGATATCCGAACTTAAAATTGACCCTGAACACTGTAATATCAACAGGTAGACTAATACCGTATGCATATATTTTATTCAGAAATTAAATAAGAAATAAGACCACCACTACAGTTTGAGGCTGTCAACGTACATTTATGGGATTTTTTTTCCTGCTTTTTAAGAGTAGGCTATCATTTGCATGTTGCTCTCAGTTTCTCAAATTACAGCCAGCCCTGATCTTCACAACTTATCAATACGTGAGTGTCTTGCTCCTGATTAATCCCGTCGCGTTCCCAGTGATCAGGCATGTGGGTTTCCAGCGAAAGTTCATTTCGTTTCTGCTCTGGGGATGGCCGCGGTTGTCAAAAACACGCTTGTTGGCTCTGTCCTCTCTTTCATTTTTATCCCCCCCTCCCCCCAACCCAAGTAAAGTCACATCTACAGCTCGGCAGTGTTTCTCTTTGATCAATGAGGCGCCTTCCTTTTCCAGCCACAGCTTCTGCATCAGAGCCTGTCCCGGGAGACTTAAGCACGCCGATGCTTGTGTTCTGCCATTTTTCTTCATTTAGTATCTCGTCTTAAGAGAGTGCTGGAGGATAAACAGGTTGTTTATCCAGGTGTGCTCTCGCTGCTCTTACACACACGACATGCTGACTTTCTGCACTCTTCCTATACTCAGTGGGATACGGGAAAAAGTATCCTAATGTATATTTTTCTGATGGTTCCCCCTTGGTGCTTTATTACTGCTTTTCCTCTAGTTCTGTGAATAACTTACAGAGTTCTGTGGGTTCAGAGTGAAAACGAGGTTCCCCGATAGAATCTTTTTCTTGATATCTAGTGATTTCTGTTTCACCTCTTTGAGCCAAGGAGGGCCTACTTTTGGCCATAGAATAGGATTGTTTAATAACACAAATTTACCACGCTGATCTCCAGGAAAACTTCAGCTTTTAAAATGACTTCTTTTAGGTCTTTTGCAACATTTTATTTTTTAAGATACCTCATCTGTTATTTGCAAACTAATGTGGTTTTGCATTTTCATTAGTGTGACATTAAAAACTTTATTTTAAATAGCTTCTCATTATAAATACATCAGTGTTAATAACAAAGGAAGAATATTAAGAGGAAAATAAAATTTCTGTAGCATGATTGACTGCTCAAAGATGTAATTAGTACATAACATGTATTCAGTCCTCACTTATACTCAATTTTTAGGCTGACCTCTAGAGTACCCAATAGAAAATGCAGTTAGCCCTAGAGAAGATAAAATAGAATAACTTTCAATATAAAAAGTAGATTGATACAATAAAATTACTAAAAAAAAACTGTATCTTTTCTCAGAATGCATGAAGAATTTAGAGAACAATGGAAGCATTTGACATCCAAGCTTTCCAAGTGTGGTAACTCTAAAGCCAACCTGCCTGGCTTATAATCCAAACATCTTCACATTTCTAATAGTACACTTTCATAGGACACTTTTCTTAGCACTTAAGTCTCTGTATCTTAGCTAATTCACCAGAAAATGTGGGTACAAGAATTAAGCTTTCAGGTCTGTAAAAATAACTAATTTTGCAAAGGGCTTAGAAAAGTTACACAAATATAATAAGTATTGCATATGTTTTGGAAAATAACATTTATATTAATATATTTCATGATAAAAATACCACTATACCTATCTGTGTATAAAAGTTGGACAGAAATCAGTCCCAAAATTGGCAAGCCTGTAAGAAAATGGCATTGAGACACTGTATATGGTCACATCAAAATTTATATTTGTAAATATATTCTCTGGAGTAATGTTCTATTTCATTTTATCTGATATTTATATATAAAATTTAAGATGAAACATAAGTGAATTAAATATGCTTTGCTAACTTATTAAAAATTAGGTTCAAATCAATTCATTTGCTTGTAGAATGTTATACAGTCAGAACACCAAATGTGGAATTTTACCTGAGCTGTACATCATAACACTGACATTTCAATACCGGCATTAACATTCAGACCAGCCAATCCTAACTCATAGCTACGTATTTCTCCCTACTTAAGCTACCTCTAACAATTTCATTTCTCTCATTATGAAGTGTTGGTTCAGTCAATATAATAGTCATAGCCTTATTTGTACAGCAGAAAATATTACTTTGGGATGTTAATTTCAAAGTTCATACTACTTCATTTTTATTTGTCAAATTTAAAGTGGTTGAAATAAACAATGCTGTCTCCTTTGCACTAAAAGCAGACTTGGGCCTGGGTAAGATGACCCGGGGTGAGAAAGAATAGGTGAAATCGAGTTGAATCTGATTCTCATCATTAATATCTAAGTTCGAGGTGCGTGAGAGCCCTTCACGTCCCAGGCTGCGGCTTTGGTTCTGCCTAAGCTCTCAGCAAATTCATCAGTTCTCAAAATTAAGATAAATGGAATGCTCTCAAAGGGATTATCAAAGCAACATAAAATCATAAACCATCTAATTGCTTTGGTTTGGGTGTGATTTCACTTTTCTGCACAAATTACTGAGTTCAAAAGAATAAATTGTTTAGAAGAATGGCTTGGAGAATTGTCAGTAATATTGCAGAGATAAATTAAAATATGTATTTTTCTTTTATTAGATTAAATTAGATGGAAATTGAATATGATTTTCTCCACTATTAAAATCCTAATAATTAGAATTTTACTTGGCAGTTGGAACTCAAGGCACCCTGGTTAATTTTTCATATCTGAAGTAAATGTAATTATGTGCATTAATTATTTTACTTGAGTTATTTAAGAATGTTTTCTGTTTGAACTTTAAATTAAAACAATTCAAATGATGCTTCTTTTTTCCCATTTTATTGATATGTACAATTGCAAAATTTATGGTTTACAATGGAGTTGAGCATTTTGTGCACACACGTATCTTGTCAAGGTGACAAGGGCTTTCACGCTCTGCTTTTGTACCTCTCCCTAACCTCCCTTCCCTGCCCTCACCCTCACCCTGTCCCCCTCTTTCCCTTTGTCTTTCATCTAAAGTTCCATGATATAGTTGTGATCTGGGACTCTCATATCAGAGAGACCATTCAATGTTTCACCTTCTGCTTCTGACTCACTTCACTAAGCGTGATGTTCTCAAACTTCTTCCATTTGCCTGTAAAAACCTCCACACTGTTGGACTTTATTGATGCATAGTATTCCATTGTGTATAAATACCACAGTTTGTGTATCCACTGGTCTGTTGATGGGTATTTTGGTGACTTCCATATTTTAGCTATTGTTAGTTGTGCTGCTATGAACATGGGTATACATATATCTCTACTATGTGTTGCTTTGGCCTCTTTTGGATATATTCCCAGAAGAGGTGTCACTGGATCGATGGGGTTATTTATTTCTAGTCTTTTGAGAGCTCTCTATACTGCTTTCCAAAGGGGTTGTACCAATTTACATTCCCACCAGCAGTGCAGGAGGGTCCCTTTCTCCCCACAGCCATGCCAGCACTGATTGCTATTTGACTTGTTTATATAGGCCATTCTCTCTGGAGTGAGATGGTATCTTAGTGTTGTTTTGATTGGTGTTTCTCTTGTGGCTAGTAAATGATGCTTATTTAAATTGACCATGGATCCAATGCCCAAGATGAGCTGTTTTCTAGTTAGGATTATCCCTTTTGTTTTCAGCCTGTTTCTCTCTTCTGTTCTTTTTTTTTTAAGTATGCCTGTGTGTGCATATGCATGCATGTATGTGTGCATGTCTGTGTATGTGTGTGTGCTATGTAAGAAGGACTTCCCTATCAGAGACCTCATTTCTCATTCTCTAAAATTATAGAAAAAAATATAAGTTTAATGAATACATTCTGCACATTTCTTCAAATGCATTAGAGATTTGCCAGTGTAGATTTCAATTTTGATTGAACTATCTTATTTGATTTTCTTCTTCTTCTTCTTCTTCTAATGGAATCAATGTTCACAACTGTCTGTTTTGTACCTGGCCACCATTCCTCTCAGGTGAGAAGCTGCTTTCTTTATTTACTAAATGATCATCTGCTTATGTTTGTTTCTTGATTTTTCTGTAATGCTACACAACTTCATTTTTGTCTAAGATCTAACTTTTCCCTTTTTGGCCTGCGATTTCTTTTCTACAAAATTTACATGGCCTGCACTTACAAAATGCTTATATTTTGAAGGAAAGAAGCATTCAAGGCTTTCTTAACTTAAAAATTCTGTAGAAATTATAATGAACATAACAGTAACTACATAGATTAAATTTGAATACAATTGTCACGTGTAAAATACAGTTTTAGGTACATTAAGTTGACTTACTTCTATTCATTTATGGTTATTTTTGCTCCTATCAGTAGAATTTTATCACTGGTCCCACAAGAATCTAATAGTTTCCTTTTACGTGTATTAGCATGCAGTTTATCATTTTTTTCTTAATTGTTTTGGGACCTCTGTTCTATTATAGTTTTTTCCAGCTGATTTCTCTTGTTGTATGGGAACAGTATTAATTTCTCTATTTTGATCCTATTTCTGTTAGTTGACTTTCCCTTGTTTATAGAGATAAGCACATCATAAAAAGTAATGAAGATGCTAATTCTCCAATCCTTATGCTCCACATCTCTTGCCCTAGTCTTGCCCTACACTACTGAGGGTTTCTCCTATCATATTCAATACTGGTTAAAATGGTGGCAACATTTTCTTAGTGATGAACTGATTTAGAGTAATTCTAATGTTTGACAATTAAATATAATATTTGAGGAAAATTTATGAAAGATAAATTTCTCTGAATTTTAGGTCTTCATTTATTCTTTGTTTTTCAAGTATTCACCCTTAATACCTGTTTCATTTTGTTAAGGTTTTTTGAAAAACTTGTGGAGATTATTATATCTTCCTCTCTTTAATTTATTATGTAGTAGATTACATTGATAAAACTTTGTAATTTTGATCAACCTGATATTTCCAGGTCAAATCTTACTTTTTCAAAGCATAACCTTAACTTTCTATTAAAGAATTCCTTTCTTTCTTTATTTCTTTTTTTCTTTTTGAGACTGGATCTCACTCCACAGTCCAGTAAAGGATTTCTGATGTGACTACAACCATGAGGATGCTCTATTTAGGAGTACTGAAGCAGTTCACATGAACCTATGTGACCTATAGTCAATCTACTGTTGTCTTTATGGAGTTTGGAGTTATCCTAGTTTAAAAATAATCAATTATTCAAGTTTCAATGTTTATGAATTGTATATTGTGAATTATCATTTGTTAAAAGTAATCTACACATGTACTTCTTCTAATCCTATGCTTCTAAGGAGGATATTTTTCTTACATTTTTAATCTCTTCACACTATTAATTTATAGTTATTTTTGGTTTTGATAAACCTGGATTATGCAGTGAGAATTTTAGGTTTTAAAACCTCTCCACTTTTTTGTGTGTTTCAGTAGTGTTTTTGAATTGCTCTTTTTCTCTAGTTTTTGAATTTGTCAAAAATATGTCTTTTAGCAAGTTTTAAAAATATTTCCTGTACAATGGGTATATTTCTGAAAATCGATGAACCTATTTTAATACATCATAAATATAAACCAGTGTCCTTAGTTTATACTAAAGTCAATTAGTAATGTTGTATATTTCATGTTTGGACAGAGGGATCAACTAATATTGTGTCAAACAGGTATTTATTTGTTCATTTTTTGCTCTAAAAATTCCCTGTGTTCTTCCTATTAATTCTACCCTCTCCAGTAATCTCTGAGAACCTCTAATCTTGTTACTGTATCTATGATTGTGACTTTTTCAGAAGGGCTAGCAGTAGGAGTTAGATAACATGTAGACTGTTCATTCTGTAATGTACATTTAGATTCTCTGACAATTCTCATTTGGTTGTTGTTGTTAGTTGGGATTCTGCTTTTTTGGTATATTATCTTGATATGTTGTGGTTTGTCAACTCACTCACTGAAGGACAACTTCATTACCAACAAGATTTGGCAATTACACATACAGATACTATAGACATCTACGAAACAGTTTTTCTAAGGACATAAACTTTTAACTCCTCTCGATTAAGTAAAATTATCAGATCTTAGAGTGAGGATGTGTAGAGCTTCACAAAAAAAACACCAACTTTTCTTCCAAAGTGCCTGAAACTTTTTGCATCCTGAATAGCAAAGAATGACACTTTCTAATTTTAAAAATGGTTGTCCCTCTCTACTATCTGAATATTCTATGCAGAACTTTTTCATGAAGTCTTTCTATAGCTTTTTTTATTTATTTATATTAGTATTTAATTAGTTTCAGCTTTTATTTTCATTGATATCTTTCTTATAAAATTTTTAATTTGTATTTTGGTATTTTTTCATATATTTTATCTTAATTTTATTGGTATATATTTGTAGGACTAATTATTTTGGGGGAATTGATACATATATACCTATATCTATCTATCTATCTATCTATATATCAAATTTAATATCTTTTCTCCCCCTTTCTGTCTTGTACCTTCCCACACTTTTCTAGATTTCATACAAGAATATTTTGGGAATGTTAATTTCTCTAAGTCCGTCCTTACATTTTGAAGGTGTTCATATCATCTTCATTCACTGTCATAGATTTCTAATAGTATAGAATCATTTTTTCATTCTTCAACAGTACTGTTAGTGAAATTTTCAGATGTTAGTGTTACTTATAACTAGTTTCTGCTTTTTTTTTTTACATGTTTTAGTCTCTACTGGCCTCCTTTAAAATTCTTGTGTGTTCTCTAAGAGAAACCAAGCTTATCTTTGCGTTACTTCTCTCTTGACATTGCAGCTGTATTTTTCCTATGAAAATTGCTGTTGAACAATGTCAACATTTTTTGAATTACATTCTTTCTATCACTTTTCCCTTTTTTTAGTGTCTGGAAATAAAATATTATGACAAACCTGGCCAGATTCTCCTTTAATTTTGTATACTTCTATGTTTTATGAAGAGAGACGGTTAGTATTTGGAAAATTGGTTAATAAAAAGCACGCCTAGGAGAAGACATTTTTAAATAATAAGTCTTTCAAGATGCTTTAAAGTGCAGAGGAATAGCAAGAGAAATTACAGAAAATGATCTTTGGTAAGTACTGCAGTACTTTTCTCGAATTTACAGTAAATTTACTAAAATGTTGGTGGAAGGACTCACAGAATACAGTGGACAGTAAGACAAAAGGGCACTCTACAGATGAAGGTAACTGAGGCAATCTTCAAGAAGCCTGAAAATAGAGCACACACCATGCTAATTTATAAGCATGTAAAAATAGTAAATGTGAGAAGGAAGAATATTTAGAGAAGTTGTATTACCTACAACATATATTACCAAAACAGACACATAGGAGTCCCCACTGTATATATTCTTCTCCAAAGATGTGAATTTTGTCTTGTTTGTTTTTTTAGGTAACTTTAGTCTAAAGTACACGGTTTTCTTAAGTGCATTGAGATAATCTTTCAAATAAAATTTTTACAAGATCATTGTTTTACTCAGTTGATTTCCCTACTTTCATCTCATTCATCATGGTAAATTATTGCAAAATTTGCTCAATGATTAACTCCTCTCGTCTCATTTTTAATAACCATCTCCAGTACCAACTCGGGGTTTGATTATATGCTTGCTTTGTGCAATGGAACATTAGAAAAATAGCACGTATGGAATATCAAAACATTCACGTATATTGAGCTTGTTTCTCACTCAATGTTTCTGAAACTACGTGATAGGAGAAGCACAGCCACATCAGACAATCTCACTGTAGAGACGTATCTAAGTGACCTCTTCTACATATTGACCTTACTAGGTAGCAAAGGTCCTGAATTTGGCTTTTAGGGGAAAGATGGGTGTGATTTTACATAAAAGAAGTGTGAACTAGAACAATCTTAAAGTGAAACGAGACTGTCTGCCAGCCATGCTAACATCCATTCCTATATGCTGTTGGGCACTGCATGTTTAGATTGTGGAGTCAGCCATGCAATTATCTAAAACAAATTGTGACATGAGGAGCAACTGAAGAGTTTTCTTACTGGGTGTGCTCTCTCTTACTGTTTTTGAAATTCTTGTGTAATATAAAGTAGCTCCTAACAACGTATGACATGAATAAGGTAATTAAAGCCCAAAAGTCCCAAACAGCGTCACAGCTAAATACAGCTGTACAAATGAGCCAGGCAAGACTGAAAGAGAAAGGAGCCAGCTACTCTCAAGCCAAAGTCACAAGCCAAAGAACTAAGATCTGGTAGATAAATGGTTGGTGGGTTAAGTCACTAAATTTTGGGACAATTTTTGTGTAGTACCTGCTATAATCAAAATTCTTTTCTTCACTATACAAGATTGAGTGAATTGTAGTCATAGATAGATCTATCAAAGCACGGATTGGGACAATAATTATAATCAGAGAATGTTTTTGAGACCCAGAGAGGAAAAAGATTATAATTATATATAGCAGCTTATTTTTTCAACATGTATTCTTATAAGAATTCATTGATAATAAATGATTTATTGATAACCAAAGAAATATAATTTTATATGATTATTTTTATTATTATTAGTTAGTAATTCCTTACAATTTACAACTTATCATTTGAAATGCTTCTGTTGAAAATACTACATTGAGTCCATGAATAAATCAATCTTTAAAAGAACAGAATATGGAGTTATTTTTGCAAGAGCTACCATTGCAGTTTTCCAAAAATCTATAAATTTATGAGGAAGTTGTTACCATAGCAACTCTAACATTATATGATGTGAATTCAACATATTACTAGTTACTAATAATTCCTCTAAAATAAATATATAGGCAAATACATAAATTTGTGATTAACATTGATTCATAGCAATTCATTTGTTAGCTTTAGACGTCTTATTGCCTTGAAAATAAATAAAATATCTTGATTCAGATACTTTTACTTTAACTGCAAGACAAGTTTCTGGACAGCAGGCTTTACATTGGATCTTAGAGCCATAAGATAATATTAAACTCTACTTCTGATAACTATTTGAGTTATTGAAAAAACATTAAGAAGTCTAAGCAAGACCACCAAATAAAAATCCTTACTAATTAGATGAGAATACCAGATCCTAGTCACTGCTTCTCAACAGTTAATGTCAAAGAACTGTAACAAGTATAGATAAGAGCAAAAAAAAAAAAAAAAAAGACCAAAATCAACCACTTAATTCTAAATGTCCCTTCACTTGAAAGAAAGAAAATGAGAACAGAGTGTCTTATAATCCCTGGCTCCTGACGTAGTGACTTCCAAATAATCCTGGAGGGCTCATCATAATTGGACACATGGTTGTCATGTGATTTAAAAGTACATGCCTGAGCATGCTGTCTTCCACTCAGTCTGCATGTCTATGGTGGACCCCAGCCAGTCCATTCTAACTTTACAAGTAAGAGTAACTGAAAATGTTGTACAGTTGTGCTACTTTCTGCCTCAGACACATATGTACCCTTCACTGCCCACATCTATGTCATCCTGTGCCCAGTGCTCACACCGTGGTGTGCAGTCCAGGTTCTGAACTTTTCTTTTTTCAAGCCCAAACATAAGCAATTACAAAGGCAAGTGTAGCAAGGAAATCTGCCCAGCCCCAGACCGGACGTGGGGTTGTGGTCTTGGCTGTCGGTGCTGTGCATATATTGACATTTGCATTCCTGATGCAGGCACCTTCTGTCATTCTTTCTTCTCTCTTTCTGAGGCCTTGGAGGGAGGCCCTTCTCGAATGCTTCTCCCAGGCTTCCTCACGGCTTGAAGCAGAAGAAGGGTGCGACCTGAACACACTTCCCCCGTCTGACCCAGAGCCTACTATTCTGACACATCAGTCCATTCCTCATCCTCACGACTTTGCAGTTTAGAGGGGTGAGAAAACACAGTGCCCACGCCTGCTCTGACCCTCTGTCCGAGGACTTTTGCACAAGGTAAAGTGCAGCAAAGGCTGTCCAGGTTTTCTCTGGTTTTAAGTTCACGTTTACATCTTTTCAGCCTGCTAAAGATTTGCTTGTCTTTTTATCACGTTGGGTTTGTTACTTTAATTGACTACTCAGACATTTAAAAGTCAAGTCTCTAACTTTCTGTCCACTTAAGTTCCTGACACTCAGCACTCAGTCTGCATCATTGCAAAGAAATATCTGAGATAGTAACATTATAAAGAAGAAATGGATATTTTGAGTAGTGATTCTAAGGTTTCCAGTCGGATAACAGGTGGCCATATTTATTGGGCTTCTGACAAAAGTGCCAAATCACATTATGTGTGGAGGGGGTGGAGGAGCAAAACAGAAAAATCGTTCTAAGCCAGGAAGCAGAAGAAGAAAAGGAAGGCGCTGGAGTCCCACAATCCCCTGGAAGGATATGCCCACAGTGACCAGGGGACCTTCCACTAAATCTCATTTCTAAAATGCTCGCCACCCTGGAGCACACATGGACATTTGGGGACACTCGTCTAATTCCCAGCAGGCCATGTCGAAGTTTGGACCCGGGTATCTCCACAGTCTCTTCCTACCACCGCTTCCTCCTTCCACTGGATTCAGTCTCACTGCACCTGCACCACTATCAAAAGTCTTCTGTTTCTTGGGGTTTTTGAACATTTCATTTAGAAGTCTCCTTTTTTCCTTGTAATTGAATATCAGAATGATTGCTATTTTTAAAGCATTACTTTCTTTCTTGAAAGACATTTCCAACTCATTTGAGTGGGGTCTGCTTTATGTTTCTTATCTCACAAGACCTTTGCAATAGCTTTCTACACACTGATTAGTTTGCAATTCGCGTCTACATATTGCTTTCTTTTCATAATGATTGAGCTGTTGGATATCCGTAATTGTATTTTATTTCTGTTGAATACCAAAGTTAAGGATTAGCACATAAAAAATGCTTAATAAAAATCCAGAGGTGAAGTGTAGACCTTCGATAGGGTCATTAAATTGTGTCAAAATTTTGTTTAATAATGTGGTAGTTATAACAGGAGAGAGGAACACTTTATTTTCACTGTTTAAAACATTTGTGTGATTCTTGTGTGAACGTGAATTTGTTTTTCTCAGTGATCGTTATGTAAAATTATAGTTCTGAAATTCCTGTGAACTGATGTAATTGAAGAGTTATGAAATGAAAATCCCATTTTCTATGTTTTAAAGAATTTCAATAATACATGTAATACCCAGTGGCAAATGAGTTGAGATTTGAATCATATACATTCATACTGGAATAACACATGATATTCATAAGGCTTAATCTTCACCTGAAAGGATAGCAGTTTTCTATTTTGGTAGGTAAAATAATTAAAACTGTAACTTTTATTCTCAAAAAGTAATTTTAAGAAATGTGGATTTACATAAAGCAAAGAATTATGCTAAAAGTAAATGTAATCAGCTCTCATTTTGTTTTTACATAAAAGAAATACGAATGGGGATTTTCAAAATTTTATTTACAAATGAATCATTGCATTATTCCCCTTATCTTCAATATGATCCATCTGGCTCTTGGTATTAAAATTCATGTTTCGTCTTTGAGTGGAAGACTTCTGTGCATTATAAAGTTTTTACTGCAATTTTGTTCTCTTTTCACTCCTTTACTTTGCTCTATATCCTTCTGTGTTTTTTTTTCTCTTTTGTGCTCAACATACAGATAATCAGACACATTTTGAAAAGTCACACATATGCAAGGTGGTATTTTTTATGCAGTAAAGCTTGTGTTACCGCAATTGCTTTTTTTAGGCAAGCTGATAATAAATTTTCTGTCACAATTTGAAATAGCTTTTAAGTCCTGTTATATGAGAAAATATATTCGCTTTAACATTTGCCACTTCTGGACCAAGCATGTGACTCTAACAATTGTTCTTTCACCTAGCTAATATTTACTTATCACGAAATGTGAAGTCAAGAGTCTTATTTTTAAAAATCTACTTTCAAAAGTTTCAGGTTTAGGAAGTTAAATCATGTCTGTACATATTTTCTCTCACCAACATGAGCAATACACAGAAAAGAAAGACCTCAGCACCTGAGTAAGCCAGAGGCCTGAACTATTCACTGAAGATTGTCACTCACCCCTTGTTTATCACCTGCCATATTCCAGACTCCGGACATATGATAAGGCATCAGTGGTGATCAGGACACATGTGGCCTCTAAAGTTGGGAAGATGTACCAGGTGGGATAAGGGATGAGACACATACAGAATCGAGATGAGGAGAGGACGCGCTGAAGTTGTGAAGGTGTACGAAGTTCTGGGAGATATGGAAGCAGGAAACTCTTTTTTCTGATTTGTTTTATGCTGGATTCTTTTTGGATTGAGGAAGGGCTTGGATTATAGTAGAAAATCTATGTGCTGGATAAATAAAATAATTGCTAGAGTATCATTCAGTCATCTGTTTAAGGGGGTTTCTGTGGGCAGAAGGGAACAATAGTTTTGTTGTTTTTCTTTCTTTTTGTCTTCCCAATTTTTACTAGTGAATATATATATATATATATATATATATATATATATATATATATATATATATATGGAAGAGTATCATCTATTTGTTAATATAACTAAGAGGCAGAATCCTTAATTTCTACTCTCTTCAAACTCATTAAGCAAAATTAGGGAGTGAATATTGGACAGAGTTTTGGATAGGCAAGTTACTATAGTGCCGATATATCCTTCGGGTCTTTAACGACTTTAACAGCAGTCTGATGCGCAAACAATAAAAAAAAAAAAATGAAAAAGTGATGTGATTTGTAGTCTGAATAGGTAAAACTAGCATTCTTTTTCAAGTTACTATGAAATAAATTGCCTTAAACTGTGTCAACTCAATTCAGTAGAGTGAAAACTCACTCTTTACTTACTCTGTAGATAATTAAGCTGTGACTATACAGGGCTAGCTTTGTTTTCATGCCAAATCTCCACCTATTTATGAGACATTTAACATTATAATTAGGAAATAAGGTAAATAAGTGAATATGCTGTAACAATTTTGATCGTTTTAAGACATTAAAGCAAGAACATAGATAGAATTTACAGTTACAAAGTTAAATGATTATGACGATAATGGTCAGGGAAGGCTTCACAGAGGATATAGTTTAAACCTGAGGGAAAAGATGAGAGATATGTAATATTGACAGGAATGTGAATAAAAGAGCAAGGAGAAAAATGCCCTTAATTGCATAATTACAGGCAGGCTTAGCTATGTAAAGGAACAGTAAGGTACCCATGGCAGGAGGATAATGAGAGGAAAATAAAAGAAGGATCCATTTTTCACCCAGAGTTCCTTGCAACACTGTTGTGTGAATGTGAACAGGAATGATGTTATCTTCTTTGTAAGGATTATTTTGAAAACAGTGGTGAATATAGCCTACAAGTTAATGGGGGTAAGTGGAGCAGGGAGTTGAGATGTTATTAAAATATGATGATAGGCAAAAGATGACAGTGGTTCAGACTGATATTAGTGCTCTGAATACAATAGAAAATAAAAAATAAAAATAAGAAAAACCAAGGTAGCCATCTTGAATTATAAAAGAAATCTAAAAACCTACTCTGATTATAATGAAGAACTCACAAATGTAACGAGAATTCCCACGATATCTTCATGAATGGGCAATCTAATAATACACTGTATCTTCACTCAGGAATTATGAAGGAGGAGCTCTGCTGCACTTGGGAAAAGTCAGAGAAGCTCCTCTTTCCTCTGGTTTCACTGCCACATACAAACGGGGATTCGAGCTATAAAGAGAGACTGGAATGAACTCCATAATCAGAACCATCGGAGCTTCCAAAACCACAAACAAATTGTGTCATAGAACAAGTCGTGCAGTGTAGGGCCTAGAAATTTCATCACACATTAGCTATGCAACTTTGGGAAGGTAATGTAATATCTCTCTTTAAAATGGGAATATCTTACGGTGCACTGCAAGGCTGTTTGTACTTACCAAGCAATCTAATAGGTGAGATCGGTAGAATTTTTTTCAGACATATGAAAACAGCTATTCAAATGTTAGTAATTTATCATTCTTGAGACTAAAAGAAAAGGACTTTCATATTTAATTCATCATTTCTCAGAGATCAACATTGTTATGTTCAAACCATAGACCGACATAGCAACAGAAATATTTAAGATGGCAAGTTCAATATTTCTAGAACTTAGAGATTTCAAACTCTCTAACTGAAGCAAATTCAACAATTAGTTGCTTAAAATTTCTGAATTAAATGGAAATAAATGTAAGAATAAATTTAGTTGTTTTAGACCAGGGTTGACAACAATAAGTGCTTGTTTGATATATTACAGGTTTTTTTCCAATTTATGTATTGTACACAAACTTCACAGAGATGCTAATATGAAACAATACTCCCTCTGCTAGATTCTCAAATGATTTATAGTTTCTTTTTTTTAAGTTGAAGCTGTATAAGGCAATTCTACTAAATAAAGCCAGGGCTGGCCTCAGTGACAAGATCACTTGCCTACAAATCACGAGTTCCAGGTCCAAGCCTCCAGAATCACAGTCTAGCAGAATGGTGTGCGACACACCACTAATCTCAGGAATCAAGAAGCTGAGGCAGAGGATTTCCATGAGTTCTAGGCCAGCCTGAGCTGTTCAGTTAGCTCAGTACCAGTCTGAACTATAGAGCAAGACCCTGTCTCAAAAAAAGAAGCATCAAATAGAACTGTTAATTTAATATACCAAAAAAGGGACTATTATAGTTCTTCTATTGTATTTAAAGTGATATATATATATATATATATATATATATATATATATATATATAATATCTCTATTCTTATGGAAAATAAATACTTTAATATTAGAAAACTTGGGAGTAAAATTTACTAGATGTCATTGACCGTTAGCTCATACTGGTATACATCTTGAACTCCAAATGACCTTTGAAATTAAAAGAAAGGTAGCAAAGTATCTGATTAAGTTCTCTGTAGTTAGTTCTGTTGCTACACACCTGTAGGAACAATCACTACAGCTTGGCAGAGGTGGTGCACATCTGTGGTCCCAGCATCTGGAAGGCTGAGTGGGGAAGATCATGAGCCGGAGACCAGCAGAGACTACACCAGAAGCTCAAGGTCAGACTGGACCAGTAGAGAGGCTCTTCTCAATGAAATTAAAAGTAAAAATAAATTAGTATTTTTCAGAAAGTTTCATTCTGTTTTTTCTTTAAGTTGGGTCATTGTTTAAAGCTAGAATGTTACAGATAGAAGAATATTGGTAATAATAATATATATATATATATATATATATATATATATATACTAATTATAAATTTAAATATAAGGAATATATTGGTAGTGTATTTCTCATCTTTACAGTTCATTAATAGGCCCATTCAAAGGAGCAATATATTATGCTAAATTATTTTTAACAAGGATCCTAGCATACCAACTCTGATAAAAACTTGTTCTATGATATGATAGTTGTAGGAGTCATAGTAAATATCTCACGGAGCTAATTGAATAATATTTCAGAATAACATCAGCCTTATGTAATTTTTTTAGATCTTAAATGATATAATATTGCTCAGTAATTGATAAATTGTGGAACTGTGTGCCTGTGATATTCACACTGAAGAGGCTGAAACAGGAAGGCTATGAGTTCAAGGTCAGGTGCGGCTACATAATGGATAGGAGACCAGCCTGGACCACAGAATGAGACATATATAGTGGGACTGAGGAAAGGAGCTTTATAAAAAATAAAATCTAAGCATATTTTGTACTACTTATTTCTTATGATATAATTTCATTTGATTTTCAAATGAAAATTAGCTAAATTAGAAAATCTAACATACAGAAAAATTATCTTTACATGTCTCACATAACAAAATTGCTTAGCACATGTTTATGTTAGCAATCTCAAATATGCCTGAGAGTGATTTATAAAAATAAATTTCAAACTAGATATTTGTGAGAAAAACAGCTCTTACTCTATGAAAAATTTTAAAGAAATCACTCTGAGTTTTGTGGTTTTTATGTATTCAAAAGAGAAGTCTTTTCTTAGACATTTAATAAGATCTAATTCTGAAAAAAATACATTTTTACAATATTATAATGTGATCTTAAGATATTGTATTTTGATAATTATATTTCAGCATTGTTACTATAAAGACAGAAAATTGGCAAATTTTAGAAAAAATATATAATTTATACATAAACTCCAGTATTTTGTATCTGTTATCATGTAGGATAATGCATTTTATTTAAATTGAAATTTCCTATTTTGCACATCACTCTGTACAAGAAAATATTACAGAATACCTAAGTTTCCACAAATAGATTGGAATTTGCATATCTATATTTATCATCAGAGATTGGGCCTATATTTATATTTCCAGATATTTTCACTTTCACAATAGCATAGGAACGTAGCTAAGTTAACAAATGGCATCATTCACACCAGAACTATATGCAAAGTGCTGACTCTTTACAGTACTATTTTTAACCTGTAGTCAAATCATTATTTCTCATTTTGCCTTAGAATTATCTACAAAAAACATTAGAATTATGTTACAGGGAATACACTTCTTGTTTCATAGCATGGGGAGTCCTGCTGCCAAGTGAAACTACAGAAAACTAGAAAGAAAAATACAAAGTAACAGTAAATGGTCTCAAGTGCACTGAAAAAAGTGTGGGAATCCCTGTTTACTAATAGTCACAGAAGTTCGATAACAAAGCCAGAAGTTAATGGCATTGTAAGAAAAGCAATCTCCCCTGTCTGCTTCAGAGTCCAGAAAGGCAGAGACTCTGCCTCAGATTGCTGAGGCCCAGAACACAGAACTCTCAATGTTCCCAGAACCCACATGTCATGGGACAAGAAGGATACAAAGGGTACAGTATTTCTTATCCTGCCACCCAGGTATTTGTTGCGGAAATTAAGTCCTTGGTCAGAGCAAGGTGAAAACTTATGAAAAAGTTGATCTCCCTTGTGTGTGCCAGCTGTGATTTGTGGGGCTCGTATCCCCTTTCTCAGATCTGTGCATGTTCACTTACTGCTAGTAAAGACAAGCCAAAATGTCCTAGAATCCTGCTCCTTTTAACTCCATTTTCAAGTTTTTGGAGCAGGAGTGCCAGTTAGAGAAGGTTGCCCTTGTCCCTCCTCTAAGCTCCAAAGCTCTGACTCAGAACTTTTTGCCTGAAGGTAAAAATAGGTCATACAAGAGACATCCCACAGAATCTTCCCAAAGACATTTAGATTCAACACTTCTAGCCTGAAGGTAGCTACCCTCAAAAGAGAGAAAATTAAAGTTACAAGCCTGCTGTGTACAGGACAGGTTGAAGGAGAGCATCAGAAAATAAGGATGTGGAGAGGAGCTCTCCCGGGGTCAGAACAAAGACAACATCAACACCTAAATAAAGAATTGCATTAAATCTAAACTTAAGTTTAAAAGTCAAATATGATCTCAGTAACTGTTTCTTCAGGAAGCTCGAATTTGATTGAACGGATGTATGGAATAATTTATATCCAAGGGTATATGCAAGGGCAATCAGCAATACTTGGCAAATAATTCTTGGGCTTTTGTTACTAGAAGTCCAGGTCAGACTGGACTGGCTTCCGCTCTACATTTTGTAGTGGCATCGGCTCTGGGTCCTCCATGAAATGTTTCGCAGGAAGTTCTACAGAATAAGAGTTGGAAGAAGGAAGCAGTTATTGCCAGCAAATATATTTGTTGAGAGATAAGAATAGATCAAATTGGAGGATACTTTTTATAATTAAGGGTAGTATATTTAGGAGTGTTCCAAGTGGGCAAATTCATTGGTGGAAACACTTTTGATTATACTCGCCTTCACGTTGGAATGTCAGTTGCCTTGGTAGAATTCTCACTACTATTCTCAGCCTTTAAACTTATACAGTAGGAAATTAGCCAGAAATGGCCTACATCTGAGAAATTATCAACAGTCTTAATGGAAAATTCTAAAAGTGGTCATGTCTAGATTTCCTTAGCTTCTTGCTCCTAGGATTCCTGAGCAGGGTACTTCATGTCCCCTTGTAAATTTTACCTCCTTATCTAAATCTTACCTTTAAATCTCACACAAACATACCTCGGAGCACAAGCCCCAAATTCAACTCTAGTGACCCAGTTGATCCAATTCATTTGCACTGAGGTTTTGACTCCCTCTTGGGCTTTGCCCACAGTGCTTGTTCTGGCTAAGACCATACAACTTGACGTGTGAGTAGAGACTCACACCTGACTGGAAAGAAGCTTCTATAGTTCCCACTCTTCAGCACTCCTCACATTCTGGGAATAACAAAAGGAAAACCAACTCGCTGCAGTTGCCATCCCTGAGCAAAAGTGTTGCTCTCTAAGCAACAGCATCAAAATCTGGAGGTTGTAGCGATGAGATAAGGAGGAGTTGGGATCTAAACAAATAACCAAGTAAGTAAACCTAAAAATCTCAGAAAGGGGGTAGGGGACCTGTCTTCAGAGCTGATATATTATCTAATATGTCCAGCACTGAGCAAAAAAATGGCTAAGATACTCAAAGAAGATATAACCCAGACACTGGAAAACATCAGCCAACATACACTGCCTGTGAGTAACTAGACATAGGATTTACTGGGAAGAGTCATTGTTGTCATCATAAATATGCTCATAAAGATAACATAGACCTTGAAGAATGAAGGGAAGTAGGATGAGATTGCGGTATCACTTCGAAAATATAAATAAAAGATAAGAATTACTTTTTTTAAATCTAGGAAGAATAGAACATATCTGTGATTCTACTGCAGTGGCTGAAGCAGTAGAATCTCATATTCAGGTGAGCCAGAGGAGCTTAGTGAGACTTTGTCTCAAAATTCTGAAACAGCTGGTGTGTAATTCATAGTCAATAACTCGTCTACCATGTGTGAGTCCTGGGTTCAATCTTCAGTACTTCAAGGAAGAAAACAACAATAATTATAGAAGAATTGATTGGAGATTATAGAGATGGAATGGCCTAATAATAAAAAAACAAAGGACCAGGGAAACTAAACGGTGGGTTGAACAAACAAAATAATAAATGAACTTAAAAATAAAGAAACAGAATAGGAAATTTGCAAGCAAATGAGAGAGGGGAGCCCTAACAAGCACACAATAGCACCAACAGAAGAACAGGAGAGAATGTTACAAAATAAAACTCCAACAAAAATGGCTTAAAATTGTAAATTCAGGGGCTCCAGGAATGACTCAATGGTCAAAGTGTTTGTCTAGCAAGCACTAAGCCAAACACTAAGTACCTGAGTTCGATTTCCTGGCACCGAATAAACCAGGGGTGATGGCTCACTCCTGTATTCCCAGCACTCGAGAGGCTGAGACAGGAGGATTGCTGTGAGTCCAAGGCCAGCCTGGGCTACATATTGAGTTCAGAACAGTCTGGGCTAAAGAGAGAGACCCTCTCTCTCAAAAAAATGTAAACTCAGATCTGGACCTGCTAATTATTAAAAAGATGAGCTCTGAATCCTAATTTCCAATCCTGCAAAATAGTTTTATATTAAAATTGTTCTTAGACTAGCATGATAGCATATGTGAAAGTCCATAGAAAGTAATAAATATCCAAAAATGATACATAATGCATTTAAGTATTATTTGTGCATGCTTTGTGAATTTCAAGAAGGAGCCTAGATTATTATGATCCATCCTTTGCTTCCATGTACATAACCAATTGACCCAAGTAATAACTAGAAGAAAAAAGGAGGCAGTATTCTGTATTGTGAAAAGATTTATCTTTTGTTAAAGACCCAATATGTGTACAGTATATGTATCAATATAGGCAAAGAAAAAGCATTAGTGATAGCTGAGAAAACAGTAAATCAATACAGTGTAAGCAAACTATTTGGGGTTTTATTCAATTTTATATCGAACCATTGCAATTAAGTATGCCAAGGCTTCAAAGAAACTAAGGCCCATATTTGTCTCTTTTAGTCTTTCTAGAAGAGAAGCATATATTTACATGTTTTTGCATATACAATTAATAAGAGAGATAAACAGAAATCTCAATGAATATAATTTATGTTCCTAATATTTTATGAACTATTATCTATATAATAACTTACTGGACTTGTTTTTGTCTACATATAACTTGCATATTGATTTGGTATTTAAAATGTATGCTAAAAGTGAAATTCCTAAAAGAGACATTAAGTCATGAAACTTAGATACAGATTCTTAGAATTTAGTAGAAATCATGCTTGTATTCCAATACACTACACTGAGGACTTACTGATTTTGCTAAGAAGCACTGTTATTGTGTATGTTTGCAATACATCATACATGCATTTATCTTGGGGAGTGGGCACACACACACACACACACACACACACACATATATATATATATATATATATATATATATATATATATATATATATATATATATAGTGAACCTTGATACATTTTTCTTGCCTTTCCCTGATCCTGCCCTTCACTTTCTTTCCTCTCCAGGCCTCCTTTCCATCACCACAAAGTATGCCTACCTGTTTTCTATAATTTGGTCTTCAAATTATTCGTATTTTGAGTTTCTTCACTTGGACTTGAAGGTGCCAGATGGGTAGATTTGGTTTCTCATTTTGTACATGTCCTTTTGCTACCTTAAACTTCAGGTTAGAATCCTGCTCAGCTGTGCACAGACATGCTAATCTTTTAAGTAATGTTCCTCTATGGCTGGTGATTATCCCCCTTCCTGGATGAAAACACAAAGACAAGAGCGTGTAAGCTATTTTTTATAGTCTCCACGAGTATCAGTTCCACGTCCAATAGATTGCCAATTGTGTCATACTCCAGACCACAGAACCATCCCTGTTGCTCTGAATCTTAAACAACAAGTGAACCCTGCCTCTCTGATTGGGCTTGTCTGAGTCATTCTTCCTGCCGTAACCTTGGATCACAGGAACAAGTCTCATGAATAAGCCTCCTGTGACAAGAGTTGAAATCACAGCCGTCAGTGACAACTGTCTTATCCAAACCTCCCCATCTCCATCCCACAAAATTTGATCAAACAGACCAGTCTGACTAATACTGTTGCTCAGGTCACTAGACAGATCTGTTCTTCTCAATGTAGACACATTGATGTACCATCTTGGGGTTAAAGGGTTGGCACAGTGATTAAAAAGCCCTGAGTTCAGTTCCCCAGCACCATATATAGCCAGGCATGGTAGCTCATGCTTATAATTCTAGCACTTGGAAGGCTGAGGCGGGAGGATTGCCATCAGCCCAAAGCCAGCCTGGGCCACATAGTGAGTTCAGGACCAACTTGGGCTACAGAGTGAGACCCTGTCTCAATAAATAAATAATTAAATAAATTTATCATTATTCCTGTATTCACCATTGCTAGTCTCTTTCTTCCTCAGAATTATTACAGTTACACATGAATACTAATCTTTATGTCAACATAGTTTTTAATATTCATGTGTAACTGTTGTATGAAGTCACTAGAAATCAAAGTATGTTCATTAATGCAGTAAAAATGAACGTGTAAAGCTCAAGAATGATGGACTAGTTTACCCGGTTGAAAAAAATTACACATTAAAATATTCAGGTTCTGCTTGTTTACTATTAACTAGTTAAGACCAGATGAGAGAAAAAATGAATGGCATAAGTTTATAGTTAAAGGGAAAGCAGGTGAAAAAATTGAAATGTTTTCAATCTGGCAAAGAACAAAGAAAAAATATGTTACGTGTGCAGTTGCACAAATGCTTGCTAAAATTTAGCTCTGGTAAAGGGAAGCTAGACACTGTGTGTGAAATAAAGCTTCCACGGCATCTGCAAACTCTTCAAGTCCATTCCTACCATCATCACAGGGCCAGAAACCTTAGAAGAAAAAAAGTTGTAAAGTCAGATCCAGGCACTTTATGGTCTTGGGGCCAAGCTTCTTTGGGTTCTACTCCCTGCTTCCTGTCCAAGAGCTCCAGCCCCTCATAATGACCTCTCCATGTGGTGCTAATTCTGCAGCCAGAGGAAAATGCAATAGCTGCGGCTTCTGATGGCACTAACTGAGATGGGAAAGGAAAGTCTTAAAGGACAGACAGAAACCTGACAAGCGCACATCTACATACTCAGAAACAACCAGCGCAGGCGCGGGTGGAGCCACATACGGCACTCCAGAAAGGCAGCGGCAAGAGCAGCAGACAGCATCCGTTTAGAAAAGCTCCAGGCTCCCAACCCCACACTGCAAGAACTGTCTTCTAGTCTGAGCCTAGCAAAGCCATGGGGTTGAGGCTGCATCCCTGGCAGCACCCTCCCATCTCCGTGTGCTAAAAAGGCTGACCTCGGACCTGGAGATTCAATGTCTGCCTGTGATGTTTGAAGCTTGCTTGAGCCAACTTTCTATTTCGTTCTTTCTCCACTTTGGATTAGGAAAGTTTGTCCTATCTCTACTCCACTATTGCATATTGAAAGCAGGTAGTTGGGTTTTTATCACACAGGCTCACAGCTGGAAAGAGCTTACTTGGGTATTACAGGAGATTTTGGATTTAGACTTTTGAACTGATAGTGAAATAGGGTAAGGCTTTGAAGGCTACTGGCATGGAATCACTATTCTATATTGGGAGAGGGCATACAGATTGAATGCCAGGGGCAGAATGATATGGTTTTCATATGGGTTGCCCACCCACCTCGGAAAGCTCATATGTTGGAAGCCTGGTCTCCAATGTGGTGGTTGTGTATAGGTAAAAATACCTTTAAAAGGTGTGACCTACTGGAAAATAATTAGAAGACCTGAGGTTCTACCCTAATGAATGGATTAATTCCATCTCCAAGGAGGGGATGAAATCTCATGACAGGTTAGTTCCCATGTGGATAAGTCATTACATACAGACAGAACAGCTTCTTTCCAGGCTCTTGCTCCAGGCTGTTCATGTCACCTGCCTTCATCCATGTTAGTCCATTCACCATAAACCATTTACAGAAACCAGTGTTAGTGCCCTGTTTTTGAGCCTCTAGAAATGTAAGTTAGATAAACCTCATTTCTTGGACTGCAAAGATAATAAGAAAAATAACATTTTAAGGTAACAATAACACAAAACATTTACTTTTTAATATTTGTTGAATTGACTACTCACATGTAGTGTGTTGAACCATACATATTTAACAAGGACATTCTGTTAAAATCTTAAGAAAAGCTGTGGAGCAAATATAGTTGTAAAAACATTGCTTAGCAAAGTTCTATCTAATGTACTAAGAATCCTTAAAGAAATTATGCACTTCAGGAGGAAACAGGTAGTATTTTTTTTCTTTTAAGAAGATATTTTATTGGCAAGCTACTTGTCCACAATAAATGAGAAATATTGCATACAGAACTACACTACACAGTTTCCTTGAAATGTCATGTATTATTTCATAGAAAGTAATTGTCTAGAGGGTGCATGAAACATTAAGAATTATGGTCCAGGTAGTACCAGTTTGATCCATCCAGTGTGCTGCGATCTGACTGTTTGCCCATCTCTCCAATTTGTTAAATCCAAACCCCGATGAGGAGGTGTATCTAAGAGGTTTGTCTTCAGGAGGTGCTTAAATCACGAGGGAGAAGATCCCATAAATAACTGTCATATAAAAAGAGGCTCAGGGATGTACTTGTTCTTTTCATCATGCAACAGAAACGAGAGGAAAAAAGACAGGTAACTCCGAAAATGCCGCAGGGATCAAATACTACACAGTGGAGCCTTGAACTTAGACTTCCAAACATTCAGATGGGTAAGAAATACATCTCTGTTGCTCAGTTTTGTTCTTTGCTATAGCTGCCTGTCCTAGTTACTTTTTCATTGCTGTGACTCAATACCTGACACCCACAAATTTAGGGGAGGAGAGGCTTATTTTCACTTACAGTTTCAGATGGTCACAGTCCATTCATGGGCGGCCGGCAGCCATGGAAGTACATGGCAGAGGCAGAGATGGAGGCAGCTTCTCAAGACATCACACGCAGGAAGCCAAGGCAGGGCAAGTTGAGACTAGTCCCCAAGGAAGGCAGGTGCAGCTTACGTATCCTTCCAGGCCTCATTCCAGTGATCAGCGCCTCCTGGATCCAGCTGTGGAAGGTGTGGTAAGACCTCACTATCTGTCTGTAATCCAATTTACATGCCTGTAATCCACCTCTCCAGACTAGGCTCCAATCTCCTAACAGCACATGATTCCATAGACAATCTATAATATTCAAATACATAAGCTCTTTGGGGACGACAATCCAGATCCAAACCACAATACATCCCAGAGGACCATAACAGTATATTTCTTTTGTTTCCAAGTACATATGCATGCAACTTACCAGGTCTTTTGTCTCCCTGCTACATATGGGAGCCCAATGGTGATTATAACAATAACTAGAAGAGCAAATGTCTAACCTCAGAATTAAACTTAATGAGATGCTGCTACTTTGCATTACTCATTTATTCTCCTTGGAAATGATATTTTTGGTAGTGATGCCGAGCTGTAAGTTATATTCAGCATGTTTCTATTAAAGAATTTTTGGCCTTCGTTAGTCCATGGTACTCTAACATTTGTCTAGGGGACGATAGGGTGAAGATTAAGAATATAATATGTAGGTTTCCTAAAGGGAAAAAGCCTAACACTTCTCATTTATAATAAGAAAAAACAATATATGAAGATTTGTCAAATTTAATAACCATCTTACAATACTCATTCATCTTATCATGGAATACTTATGACACCTTAAAATAGCAATGACTCACCCATGTAGTATTACAAATTACACCATGCACCCACTAATTTCTTGGTTCTTATTTATTTTATTGATAGATTTGCAACTTGACTGTAATGTATTTAGCTGTAGGCACTCCTGTAAGCAAAACGGTTTATCTGACTGAATTGTTTTATTACTTGAAACCTGAAAATAGGGACAGGTTTTGTCTCCTTAGGAAAAAAATAGAATAAGATGATGTCAAAATACTGAATAAACTTGAAATAATTTTCGCACGTTTTAACACTGATACCGCTTGGGAGGTTTTCTGGAAGTTTTTTTTTTTTTTTTCAGAAAACACTTTCATGTGATTTTGATATTTTTGGGGTGTGAGACAAATTATTTCTAAAAATAAAAATGTATAAAAACACTCTATCTCCATCTATATGGTGAGAGGTTTTTACAAATATCACTGGACTATTATTCATTCTCTGCATTAGAACTCAATTATTTCATTGATAAGTTGAACTAATTATTTCTAATTAGAATATGTACATATATGTCTATATATATACAATTATGTGCATACATATAATTAGATATGTGTATTAATTGCATTCAATTGTGTTCTTCCCCCATGTTTATAGCTAGTTACTTGCCTTGGTTACAGGCAGACTGATCATCTGATGATCTCCATGCTAAAGGTAATTATACCACACCCCTTACATTCCTCCCTTACAACTGGCATCCTAGAAAATGAAATTCAGAGCAGTTCTCTATTTTAACAAATGTATAATAAATTTCAAATTTTGTTCAGAGTTCTTCCTGATTTTTTTGGTTGTCTTCTATTTTATTTTACATGTTAAATTCATGAGTTTTTTTCTTCACCATTGTAATCTCAAAAACATTAGCAATAAGTAGCTAGAAGGGTTTAAATTATTCTACTGAGCAATGACAATGGGGTGCAGTTTCAAGGTGAGCTTCTGCAATTCTCTCTTCTGTGACTTATCATGTTCTGTCGTGCACCTACCTTTTGGCAGACAACTTTTACAATTAAAAGAAAAACTGTGAGCAAGTATCATTGTAAAAAGGTTGCTTAGCAATGTCTTACCTAGTGTATTAAGAATCATCAAAGGAATTATACATATCAGGAGGAAATAGCCAGCATCATTTTTGTATTAAAAATATTTCATTGGCAAACCATTTGCCCACAATAAATATTAAGTACTGTGTACAGAACTATGCTACATAGTTTCCTTGAGATGCACATATTATTTCATAGAAAATAATTGTTCAGAGGGTGAATGAAACATTAAGAATTATGGTCCATGTAGCATGTGTACAATTCTGGTTCTTCTGTATGTATACAAAGTTTTTTCTTCTCATACTGTGTGTCAGTTTGAAAACAGGCCTATACCCTCCAAAACATATTCTTAAAAGTTATACAACACAGTAACATCAGTTTGAATCTTATAAGAGATAAAAGGTGCTTTTCCTCTTTGCCTATCTTCACCTTCTTAATGATTTTTGTATCTTATTAGTATGATCCAATAACTTGTTCGTATGTACAGATGTAGTACAATTTATCTAATGTTTTGTAACTTTTGTTGGATACATAACGTAGAAACAACAAAGGAAATGCTTATCCTTTGACCTCGAAGTCACTCACTGGAGTCAAATACGTGGATAACAATGTTTCTTCATTATAATGATTTAAGAAAACATGTACCTGTAGAAGCAAGTTAACAATGCTAAGGTAACAAAGAAAAAAGGTACATTTTATCCGCTTGTTATGAGAGAAGTTTCACAAAATTAATATTTAATTGAATATTGGATGATGATTATGAGTTTACCACATGGCAAAATTATGATGCAAGTTACCAAGAATAAGAGAATAGCATATGCAAAGAAACAGAGGTATGAAAGTACATGGAATATTTGGTAGAGGGATAATTTGGCCCAATTTTCCTCTAGCTCTGATGCGCACAATGGCTATAAACCAATAGTGTAGTAAGTGCTCCTCTAGTATTCGATGATGTGGCTTGCTTTGAATAATAACAAATAATTAGTGTTTATGATTTAGACACATATTTTTCACTACCATAAGATCTTGCTCTCTTCATGGGAGAACCTTTTGCAAGATTGGAGAAGAAGGAAATGAGAGAGAGAGAGAGAGAGAGAGAGAGAGAGAGGCAGAGAGAGAGGAGAGAAGAAGAAGGAGGAGGAGGAGGAGAAGGGTAGAAGGAGGAGGAGGAGGTGGAGCATGTAGAAATGCAGAGCAAGCTGAGATCATAAAAAACACACCTACAGTAGAGGTAAATAAGTAAATACACAAACTCATGTGAAAAAGATGTCTGCAATTTTAAGTGACTGCTTTTGATTTTACATTATGCAACATGAAAGTAGTATTACTGAAGCACAAATAAACATTGAAAAGTTACTTAGGAAAAAATCTTCACAGTATATTACAGATTAGGAGAATATATATGGAAGATGAATTTGCAGTTTCATAACAAGCAAATTAGGAAGGCCTTTTAAGAAATAAATTAGCAGCGTTTTTCAGATAGTGGGAAATAATAGAAGTCTATAGTACTATAGTAAAAATTCAATTGAGTCTTAAAGATTGCTTTACTGAACTATAGTGGATAAATAAAAGAAGGCAGAGGTGACATACAGAAGCAGGGAAGTGGGAGAGAGACTAACACTAGAGACGCAGAGGACTAGATCTCACAGAGCAGTGCATATGGATAGATGTGGTAATAGGAGAAAGAAGTTACCTGCTCAAGTATTTGGTTGCCATCTTTTGGGTTGGGTTAGACTTTGTGTGGTGACATTGTATTACAGAAAACGGGTTGAGGTTGAGTCAGGTGGCAAGCATCTCAATAAAAGCTAAGAAAGATTTTGAAATTGGTAGATATTTGAGGACATACATCTTCTTCTCTTACACACAGGCTCCACTTTTGTTACTCTATTACTTATTTATAGCAGATTTTCAACAATTCATGTACCAACATTGACATACTACAACTGAAGTCAATAGGTCACTCAGTCTGTCTTAATTTTTTATCTAATATTCTCTCTGTGTTCAAGCATTACATTCAGTTTGCCCTGACACCTTAAGGCTCCTGTTAGCTATGATATTTTTCTTATGTTCGTGTTTATTGATGACTATTTTCAAGGGTGTAGGCCAGTTATACTGAAAGATGCATTCTGTTGGGATTTACTTATTTTTTTCTTCATGGTTACACTGAGTTTATGTTTTTTTAAAGGAAAAAGACAGAAGTAAACTATTGCATCACTTTAAATCGATGACAACTTCTGCTGACATGATTTATTACTTGCTATGTTACATACTCACCATCACTTAGGTTTTATCTTTAAAGGTAAGGCAAACCATAGAAAAGATTTTGAATATCTAAGGGTGATTCCTTACTTCTAAAGTTTAAAAAATGCTAGGCCACAAAGACATGGTGTGTTTTCAATTGAATTTATTGGTACCCACTTCCTACCCGTAATCCTCATTGTATGAACATGCTGAAGAATACAAATCCGATCTTCTGAAGATTTTGTATTTATTATCACTAATACTACAAAGATTGTGGCTTGGAACTGGAAGGTGTTTCAAAAGTCTTGTGTATTTGGATGTTATGGATTGTCTATGGAACCGTATGCTCTTGGGAGACTGGAGCCTTGTGTAGTGGTGAACTGGTGAACTGCTGCTGGTGTGTGGATTGAATTACAGGCATGTGGATTGGATTACAAGGGTGTTGAGGATGAGAACCATAAGGGCAGGAGGTGGGACGCGGAAGCTGGATCCAAAAGGGGCTGATCACGGGGATGGGACTTGGAAGTATGTGTGTATACACACACACACACACACACACACACACACACACACACACACACGGTGCTACCTTCCTCTGGGATAAGACTTGGCTTCCTGTTTGCCATGTTGTGGGGAGCTGCCTGCACAGGCTGCCATGTACTTCCACTGTTGCCGGCTGCCTCTGAGTTGACTGCGACCCTCTGAAATTGTGAGCTGAAATGAAACTTCCTCTTTTAATTTGTGGATGTCAGATATCGAGTCATAGCGATGAAATAGTAACTAAGACAACAGCTTCATAAATACTTTAACACACACACATGCCTACGTAAGCATACATACACACAAATCACACTGATTCTCCTCACATGCACTTTTTAGTTTTTACATTTTATTCTCATAACATACTCTCATGTCTTATTCTCCCACCCAAACAACGACTTTAACAGCTTGATGCATTTCCTGTGGCCCTTATGTTCTTATAAGCTCTGTGTTATATCTTGAGCACCAAATTGAACTTCTATAGACAGTATTAGGTTACACAGTTCATTCATTCTACTGTTTTCATTAAAACTTCTATGTCTTGCTTTGTATGCAACTAGAATCATATAGTTTCAAATTTCTATGTAATATCTTTGAAATTAAAAACAGTACACTCTTCAAACTAAGAGGAACTCAGATTATCTCTTAACATGCTGAAACTATAAATAACAGAAAACTGGACACTCTCAGTTGTGCCTGGTTATAGTGTCATTTTAGTGTTACCTTTTAATAACACATAGGAGTAGAATTGTTTAACTCTTTGAAGGACTGTGCATGCAGAAAATCTGACTTAGCAGTTTTCAGAATTTTCTCAAGAATGAAGTGACTTGTGTCATCTGGTATATTGGTCTGCTTTACATCACTATAAAATATCTAAGATAATTAATTTGAAATTAGTTTATAGGCAGAAGACATTTTTCTTGGTCCATTCACTGTTTTGTAGGCTTTATTCCACAATTGATTTTCACCTTGCTTTGGGCCTTAGACAGGCACAACATCATGATGGGAGTGTGTAGCAGAGCAAATCCACTTACCTAATGGCCATGGAGGATTGAAAAGAATAGGAAGGAGTGGGAAGCACCTGTCCTCTTCAAAGCTATGTGCACCCAGAGACCCACATTCTTCCAATTAAGCCCTAACTCCTAAAGGTTCCTGTTCCTTTCAAAAGCAACACCCTGGGGTCAAAGCCCCACATGGACACTTGGGAACATTAAAGATCCAAAACATTTGGGAAGAGTTTACTACTACACCCCCACACATTATTCAACTTCGAATTTTTTCAGGCTTGATAAATTAACATTTCAAGGCTATTAACAAGCACATCTCATATTTTAAAGCCTTATAATTTCATATTCATGAGTTTTTTGCATAGAATTTTGAAAATAGCTTGCTGCCATCTTTATTTTCTAAGTTTTAAGAATTTCATTTATGACTACTGAAGCATTCTCAATTGTGGACAACATAAAATCTTATTGTTATTATGTTCTGAATAATTTTGTCCATGATGACCCTCACCTTATTTATTTATTTATAGCTGGGACATGTTACCCAACACTCAAAACTTAGGGAAGAAGGTTTATTTTAAGCTCATAGGTTCATGGGGTCTCGGGCTCATCACTCGAGCCTGGCAAGGTAATAATGATCTGGCAGAGAGTGGTTGTTCAGGGCATCATAAGAGGAAGGATCAGAGGCTTCAAGAAGAAACTGAGGTAAGAGTATATATCCTTCCATGCCCCATGCTTGTAATACGCCATAAGCCCCCAATCCACAGCATGCCCAAAATTTGCCCTCCTGGCCCAGCCCCTCTCCTAACAGTACATGAAATCCATAGATAATTCACAACATCCAAATTCGTGAGGCCTTTTGGGACATTCCAGATCCAAACCACTACAATCGTGAGATACTTTGTTACATACAGTTCGGTAAATTTAAATGAATTTACTTGTCCTTACTTATAATGTGTACAATAAGACTGTTATTGAAGTACAAATTGCATGCAGGAGAAATAATTCTTTAAAATAAATTATTCTGAGGAATGACAATCCATATAGACAAAATGAATCTCAATGTTCAGAAAAAAATTAAAAAGGGTCATAGGGGATGGAGATGTAGCACCATGATAGATTGTGTGCCTACAATATGCAAGGCCTTGAGTATAATCCCCAGCACTGCATAAGAAAATAAATAAATAAACAAACAAATGAATAAGACCTAAATGTAGAATGTACAATCCTAGAATATCAAGAAGAATAATAGGAGAAAAACCTGCAGGGCTTTTTAATCGGTGATGTGTTTAGACATACAACAAGAATGGTAAAATGTGTGAAATAAATACTGGTAAAATGAACTTCATTAACATGACAGAATTTTCTCCTTGAAATTTGACACAATTAAGAGAATGAAAAGCAAGCCAAAGACTTAGAGAAGATATTTCGAAACACAGCCTGCAAAAAGAAATTGTGTTTAGAATATGAAGAGAAAACTTTAAAACAGCAGTAAGAAGACAATGGAGTTAAAGTGAGAAATGGTCTCAATGGAAACCTTATCATGTCATTTTGATTAGATTAATAAATGCATAGAAAATTAGTAGTACAAGTAGGTCTATCTGTAGGGTGTTTCCTGAGACTGGCCTGCAAGCTAACAAACACAGAGGAAGTCCCACCCGGAAAATGTCAATAGGTTTGTAGCCCAGATGGAATAAAACGTAAAAGAAATCCACGCACGTTTTGAAAAGCCCCATTCTGCAGGAGCAGATACTTCATTTTAGTTATCTCCTTATGTCTGGAGGATTAAACACTGATATATTTTCTAATTGCACATTTTATTTCTAAAATTCATCTTATACGTGGTTATAAATTGTCCACTTTCGTTCCTTCTACATTTTGCTTAGAGTAGTATCTACCATAATTTATTCACAGTATATGGTGGTCATTTGTTGAATTCATTATAATATCATGCTGCATATTGCTACTTAAACATCCTAATGCGTTTCGGATGGCAGACATGAGGATGGATTTTTTTGTTGTTGTTGTTGCATCCATCTGTGACCATAATTTATGCACATGCACAGCTTTAGTAAGTGATACTAAAGAGATTCCAAAATAGGCTCTCTCATTTACATGTCTGTCTGCATTGTGGGAGGCGGTCCGCTGCCAGGTGCTTTGTCCTGCACTTAGAGCTGGTCTTTGAAATTTATCCATTTAGCAGAATGTGTAGTTTCCTCCCAGTGTGATGTGCTTTGCATTTTCCTGAAGATAACTGCAATTGAGCACCTTTAATAATTATTAATCATTTATATATTCTCGTAGATGAGGTCACTGGTGAAGACAGTTATCCATTTTTCACTAACCTGTTGTCTTTTTTCTTATTAATTTCTAGAATAATGTTATATACTCTGGTGCTGTGCTAGACTTTCGTCAGAGATAGGTGTTAGAAATGTCATATCAGGGGCTGGAAGAATAGCATGGTGATTGCAGCACTTATTTAGCAAGCATAAGGCCCTGAGTTCAATTCCCCAGTACCACATAAAACAAGGCATGACGGCATATGCTTGTAATCCCAGCACTCAGGAGGCTGAGGCAGGAGGACTGCCATGAGTCCAAGGCCAGCCTGGGCTACATAGCGAGTTCAGGACCAGCCTGGGCTACAGAATAAGACCCTGTCTCAAATAAGGGAGAAAAAAGAAATATTATACCGTATCATACCAGCTAGGCTAATTTTTTTGCTTTTTGCTTTTTGATATTCAAAGATGACTGAAACTTAAGATGTCTGCATAGATACTTCTGTCTTTATGCAGCCTCTCCATGTGGCTGGTTTGCTATTGCTCCACGAACATTGTTTCTGAAGTATTTGTATGAATTAACAAGTAGAAATAGTTCCCTAGTGGATATCCTTCAAAAGAAAAACAAGGAAGTTCTCAGTGCTCTTGAAAACTATGTTTACCAGGAGGCTGAAGCAGGAGGATTGCTGTGAGTTCAAGGCTGCCCTTGAGCTACATAGTGAGTGAGTTCAGTACCAGCCTGGATTATGGAGCGAGACTCTGTTTCAAACAAAACAAAATAAAACAAAAAAGAAAAACTATGTTTACTCCTGACAAGAACACCACTTCCAACATATTCCACCATTAATGAAGTTATAGAACAAGTTCATTGTCAAGAGAAAGAGTAGTAAACTATCTTTTAGTGACGAAAATGATGAAGAATATTAAGCCACCTTTTAAAGATCACATACACTTGTTTTCATCTCTTGTGGCCAAGCCATCATTCTTTTATTTAATTGAAATATAATTTAACTATAATAAACTGCAATAAAAAACTAAAAGTTGATGCTTTGACATATATATATACACGACTGAAACCATCACTACCATAAAATAGTGACAAAATCCATTATTCCCAAGATGGCCCTTTGCCCATTCTTCAATAGTCCACGCACCCTTGTCAAGGCCAGACACGATGGTGTTTACTTGTAATCCCAGCAACTTGGGATCTGAAGACAGGAGGCCAGCCTGGCCAACCAGGCAAGACTCTGTCTCAAATAAATAAATAGTCATCTTCCATGTATCCATATACCCATTTCTGTAATCTCTCATTTTGGTCCATTAAACTTTTTACCAAAATGCTATTTTAATATAACAGCTTTGTAATCCAGTTGGTGCTGAGGCAGTTGGTGCTAGTTTCTCATAATTGTTCTTCCGCATGATAAAAAGTCGTTTTGGCTATTGTAAGTGTGGTGAAATTCGTACACAATTTCAATCACCTTTATAATTTCTAAAAAAAAAAAGTATTGTGGGTTTTGATATTATTACTTTGAGTCTACAAATAAATTTAGAAACAATTGACCTCTCCACAATATTGAAACTTTCAAACTCTGGGAATTTTTGTCTCTCACTTGGGTTTGTGTAAGTTCAGTGTGCAAAACTTGGCATCACTTGTAAGATTTATCTTTATGAATTTTATATTTTATGCTAAACATGGCTAAAGAGAAATTCAGAACATCTGACAAGATGCCAAGTCTTTTATTGGTTGATTAGTTTCAAGTCATCATTTTGCTATTTTCTCAGTTGCTTTATGTTTTATGTTTTAAAACTAATAAGCTTATCTTTCCTTTGTCATAGTTTGTATTAATTATTATTAATAATTATTTATTACTATATTATTATTAGTTTATATTAATAGTATCATTATATTATTTGCATATGGTATATAAGCTTTACAAAACTTTATTTCCATTTCTATACATATTACATATTTTATTTGAAGAAATTTTATGTAACTGTGAAGCCCAGTGATCTTTAATTCCTAGTGCAGGTCCACAATTTCTCTATGATATTATTTATTTTTTCCACCCCAAAAGCTTGCCTTTATAGACTGTGGAGGACAGAGGTCCAGCAGCTGAATTCTTTGAGGTTTTTTTTTTAACATATTTGAAAAAGTCTTTATTTTTGCTTACTTATTTTCTTTCACTATTTTAAATAATTATCCTCTTACATTTTATTTCCAAAAGGTTAACCTAGGGCTTCACACAGTGTGATATCCCTGAAATTGTTAGTCTTTTACTTTGGCGCAGCTACTTCCTAAGTTTCTACTTGCCAAGATGGTAATTAAACTTGTGCCTCTGCCTCCAGGAGTGCTAGAATTATAAACATGAGTCAGTACATCTACTTAAAAAAAAAAGAAACACTTCTTAATGAATATGTGTAAACAATAAAAGACTCAATGTGATTAGTAAGACTTTCCTCAATTTCAGTATTTCTGAAAACTTTACCTCGGTGTTTGTACAGCATGGTAATTATATAAAACTGACGGGAGCATAGGCTTTCAAATGATCTACACAGATTCACTTCTAGATATAACTGTTCCGGCTACATAGAACAGCTTGAAACATAATTAAATCATTCCTTCTGCAATTGCATGAGCATGAGAATTGCATAGATCTTTACAAAATGTTAAAGAGGCCCTATTATTATCCCTTATAACCACTAGGAATTGTACACAAAGCATTTATGCTGAACTGTATCCCCAGATCATTTTTTAAATTTTTTATTTTGGGATATGGTGATATGGACTTCTGACATTGCTAAACTGCTCAGGCTTATTTAGAACATGTGATCTTCCTGGCTTAGCCTCCCAGAGTGCTGAGATTACAGGTCTACATCACAGGTCCAGCTTCAGGTGTCTTTATATATACTTTGAGAAATATGTTTACATTTCTGATTGTTTGACACCGTTGTAACGTATCTCATTTAGATGATCCAAAAGATAGAATGAAAAAATTATTTTAAAAAACTCTTGCAATGAAATGTAATGCAATTAATTTTGAGAGTCAGCCCCAAATATCAGTGTAGTCATGTAGATAAATAAAATAAAAATAAGAACTCACAATTAAATATTAAGAGTAGTTTGTGATGTATAATAAGTCAGAGTAAATTAATAAAGCTTAAGAATTTGAGTAAATACATGAGGTTAAAATAACATATCCTTTGGTATTCTCTTTTGTAAAGCATTTGTTTTTAAGAAACAAGGTCGATTTCCTAGAGCAAGACTTGTATACTACCATACCATTACATATTCTGACCTGCAAAAGAAAGACTTGTTAAAATATTCATACACAAATTTATAGAGCCAAGAACTAGAAAAAATAAAATTGTGTAGCTCTTACTTTTGAAGACTTAACCATTATCATTTCTACTGCCTAGTGATAACTACAGTAATATTTTTCTCGTATATCTATTTATTCTAAATACAGTGGCTTAGAAACTGCTAGAATATCCAGGCTTCTTTGTTTTTTTTAACTTGAATATGACAAAAAGTTGTATCTAAAACAGAAGTGGAGAAAACAGAAAAGAAGAGGCCAATATGGTTCACACAATGATTCAAAAGGGAAAAAACATTACGTGCAATATCCTTCCTTGTTCTGTGAATAGGAATAACAGACCAGAGTCCAGAAGTATACCCTGGGCAATCTTCATGTGCCAATTCCTCGAAGGCACATTTTTCACACTTATAAATTTAGTATACAGAATATTAGATAATTTTTCATCTTTACTATTGCAACTTCGTGTTCAAATCATAGTGGTCTCTGAGTGTGTGTGTGTGTGTGTGTGTGTGTGTGTGTGTGTGTGTATTATGTGTATTTCCTTCCACTGAACTGTTATACAGACTATTTTTAGAAAATGCTAGATCTACTTTTGAAATAGATATAGTGTAAGTAGATTAAAGTTGTTCCAAGTTTCCCAGAAATTCACCAATTTACAAGTAGACAATGATTTCTTAAGTAATAAGTGACTTATGGATACCTATCAAAATAATCACATATTTTAAGAATCAGTATATTCTTAAGTACCTAAAATGGAAGAGTTATTTTTTATGTGGACAAAAAGTTTTAAAAGTTGTGAATATGACCATACATAATTTATTCTTTTACCTGTTTTCAGATTTCCTTACTTAAGCATTCTACAACAAAAAAGGAAAATAAGTATGCATGTAGATAAAATTTCAGAGAGATCATACCTCTTTAGATGTAGTTTCAATGACCTAAGATTTCAACCATGTAGAGAGGCATAGGAATAGAGCTAAATCTCAGAATTGCATTCTCAGCAGACAAATGCTTTATTATGAGATTGACAGTCTCAGTTTTACAGTGCCCTCCAACTGACATTCCCACTCCTTCATTACAGCATGACTGATTTCATGTTAGTCTCCCTTCCCAAAAGTTACCGCAACAGAAGTAGGTAGTTTTCTACTCATTGTATTGCACTCCAAAATGCATTCAGAGGAGTAACATTAGCTCTTTTAGAAGGAAAAAGTTTGAAAGCTTTTCATAACTTAACATTCATGTACTGGTTATTAATTTTTGGCACAGTCAATTATGAACAGTAAAAATACAACTGTAACCTCAAGTTTCCATATCAAAATATCTGTATTAAAAGGGAAATAAAATCTTTCTAAAGACAAAACTCATATATGTAATGCACTCAACGCTAATTTCTTTTCTTTCAACAAAAGCTCGCTATGTACAATCTGAATACAATAAACCTTAATTTAAGAAATATAAAATGATTTTAATGCAGTCTATCCCTTACTCCTGATAATTGAGAATATTAGCATGGCTGATTGTGTCACACTCTAAGATAATCCCTCCCGATAAAAAGCTACACACTCCCTCACCTTGAACTAAGGGAAATGGTTGCTGTACTAACTAAATGTTGTGCTTGTTGTACCTCAAACTTTGCCGAAAGTTTGCCCTAATTTTTGATTCTCAAACTTTCTTAGATCACTGACTCAACCAAGACAGAATATACATATAAAATCAACATAGACTTCTTTTAAACATCATATTCCAAGACAGTCTTGGTAACCTACCCACCAAAAATGTGGCTTCCAGGTGGAACAGAGCAAAAGAAAGAAGCGAAAGCCTATGGGATTGAGCTCCCTGGCTCTTTTTTTCTCTCCCTCTCCTGTCCACTATGGGGCGTTCCTGCTGGCCTGCCACACACTCGCCCCCAAGAAGCCCTGCCTCACCATGGACCAGAATCAACAGAACTAAGTCAACAGGGGTTGAAACACTAAAACTGACCCAAAACTCTTTCCTCCCTTATGTTGATTTATTCTGGTACTTTTCTCATGGTGACAGAATACACTCAAATGCACTCCACCACGCCTTCACCTCCTCTGCTCTACCAAATCCTGCCTGAAGCAGGAGGATCGCCATGAGACTAAGGATAGCCTAGGCTCCCCAGTGAGTTCAAGACCAGCTGGGCTATAGAGCTAGACCCTGTCTCAATTAAAAAAAAAAAAAGAATTTTCTGAAAATATTTATCTTGAGAATTTGTGATTTTGTGATAATAAAATACACTGTTATACTATTAATGGAATTTAAGAAAATGTTTCTTATCTTTCTACCAATGAACACGTCCAAAATATATTGTATGGCTGTAGTTAAGACAAATATCAACTATTTGGGTATATATTATCATTTTTCTAGTGCATTCTATTTAATATCTGTCACTCAGAATCAACTAAGTAAAGAGTAAGAGTTTTCAAACAGTGATTTTTTTTTTCAGAAGTTCTCCAGGGGAAAACACAGAGATTTTGAGCCTCTCTGTCCCTAAATAGCCCTCTCCATTTAAACCAAAACCATTCTAAATGTGTTTCTTCCTCAGGGGAAAATCACAACCAAAAGAAATAGCTTGGGAGTGTAGCTCAGTGGTTAAAATGCTTGCATAGCAAGCACAAGGCCGTAAATTGAATTTCTCAGCACCAGATAGGGCATAGTAGCACACAGCACTAACCCCAGGACTAGAGAGTTTGAGGCAGGCAGATTGCCAAGAGTTTATGGCGAGACTGGAATTACATAGTGAGTTCTAGATTACAAACTCTGGTCTACAGAGCCAAATCCTGAACACTGCTGTTATGGAAGAACAGTCTTGGGAAAAGCTAGTTCTAGTTCTGTCTTTAACTAGCAGTATTAACTGACTTACAGAAAATTCTATCACTTCTCCTGGGTATTTCAGACCAGCCTGAATTACATGTTCTCAAAAGTCACTTGTAGACCTCATGTTTAATACTTCTAGTAGTCTGCTAAAATTTTACTTATTGATCTATTTGCAATAAGATAGCAAAATTATCTTCTTGTCATAGTGAAAATTCTGTTCTGATTCAATCAGCATACAGTTTGCAACTGAAAGGATGGGACATATACCCAATTCTTATTAGTATGTTCCTGAGTATCTGCAGTGCTTTTTAATGAGGCTTAGTTAAATATTTCCTAGATTTATATCTAGTGGATGAGATGATAGACACATATAATCCTATTATTTAAATGTGTGAGCACCAGACTGAAACTCAGGGGGAGTTATGAATTAATGTAACACAAACTGAGAACAATTCATATGTTCTTCCCCTTCCCAATTAAAATAAAACTTCCCATTACTATCACATGTGGTAACAAGTACAGTCTGAACATCTTTCTCCTTAAGCTACTGTTCATAATCTCTGTTCACAGTAATATCCAATTTCTAGTCTTGTGAACTAAATTGATCATTTTTGCTCAGTTAACGTACATTTAGCATCTCTACATCACCAGATGGGAGATGAGGCTTCTGAAGTCCAAAGACGAAGCTAAACTCTCCTGCGTGTGTAATGCTAAAAAATATCCTAATTATTGCCACATTAAGTGCACTGTTGTGAACAATGAAGAAATGAATACAAAATGTTTAGCACATTGTCTCACACAGAACAAGCACTTGGAGCCAGATATTTTTATGAACTATTCGTTGCTTTGTTCCACTAATCCTGTCTGCTGATGTCTCCTTCATTCATACCATGATATCTATTGTTCATAAAAGAACTGGACATGCTTAGTAGGGCAAGCAAAAGCATCAGATTATTGTTCTTTAATGTAAATTATTAAATCCACAGGGCAGGTGTCAGACAAGCTTAACAAATGCATTTTGTACCAGTGTTTTTCACCCTAGAGAGTTTGTGACATTGATACTGGTGGGAAAAGAAGCTAGAGCATGTGCGAAGTGTATGTGGCCAGCTAAAATTTGGAGGAAGTGGAGAGAAAAGGAAACCAGGCTCTGCTGCCCCGCTGGACCTGAACAGGAAGTGCTTCCGCTGTCATCCTCATCTCATCACACAAAAGGTAAGAAAGGGAAATCAAAAGAGTATTGCAGAGAAGCGGTTTGTACTCCTTTGTGTAGGTGAAAGGGAAGCTGACAAAGTCAACATCTTCAAGGTAACAAGTATAGTTTTAGAGAAATCCAACTTCCCTCTTTTTAGAGGAAGATATGTTGAAAAGAATGAAGTGCCTACATCCTAAAGAATTATGATGAGAGAAAGAATCATCAGTGGTCCCTCTGGTCTATATATTCTGGGAATGGTGGGGAAAAGAGATATCTCATGGCATGCCATGTGACATTGTTGAGTATGACTGATAACCAAATGTCTTACAACCCAAGGATGTAAAGATGTTTAGGCCAATGGATCTTTCTATTTGGGAAAGAAACTGAAGCAACATATGCCAAACTGAAAGCATAAATCTCAAATAATTAAACGTATTCAGAATTAACTAGCAATAATACTGTCTCTAAATACAATAAGTCAATTTTTACAAACCTAAGATTTGTAGCCTGTGATTTTGAATCCAGAAAACCAAATAATCGCTATCATTCTTAAAATGGTAATGTCTGAAGTCTAACAAAGCTTATGTAAAAGTGGAGGGGCACAGATTTTGGGACTGATCCTTTTTAGATATAACAATGTACCTGTTAAGAAAATATTTTCTTCTTTGAAACATCATAATCTCTTCCTATGAATTCTGGTATGATAGAAGAGAAAACAATTAAAAGGATCTTTCGGCATGAGAGTAATCTAAGATAAGATTTAGCAAGGCAATTAAATAGCGTGGCACTGACTGCTCCCTAGAGTAACATATACCCATAGATTAAGTGTCAGGATTGAAAAATTGGACTTCAGAACATGTCACGACAAATATAAGAAAGTTTACACCACAATGTCACCACAGCCTCTTACATGCTGAAATTACTTAACTTGAAAAGGTTTGTGGTTAAGGTTGATACATTTAAGTTGTTTTATTTCTTTTCAAGCAAGTCTTATTCAATAGAGAAAAGTTTATTTAAAAAGAGAATAACCCTAAGATAACACACAAACTACTGAGAGAAAGAAATTCCAAATTTAATTATCTAGTTTGCCCAAGAATATTATTTAAGCTGTAGGCAGCATAATTGACTTCTGTGCTAATGATTTGTGATCTAGACAAATGTATTTTCAACAGAAATGTCTGTTGGACAATGTGTAGGAAGTACAACATATTCAATGAGGTGATTCTGCTCAGATTTGAACCCCACCTATTGATATTGAGGGGAATATAATGCCTCATTGACTAAATGACTAGCAGCAATGATGACTCGGAAACTATTTGCTAGTCACCCCAAAAGGATTGGGCAATTTTTACTAATAACTCATTTCACTTACCATATATGTCATTAATCAGCTGCCCTTTGGCCCTGATTTAGCAATCTACTTGGTAGGTGGATTTAGTATAACGAAAAGAAATGCTCTCTTCAGATCACACCTGACACTTCCTTAGGGCTCCCAATTCCTCCTCACTTGCAGTATTCACTGATCTTGCTATTCACTTCCTTGCCCCATATCACTTTGCCATATAATTGTTAAACTCAATCAGAGATCATATTTCTCTGAATAAAAAAGATCATACCTGTTTAGTTATTCTTCCACTTGATATTTTAGCCAATCTAAGATCTTAAAAAGTGACTTGGTTATATGTTATTTGTGATTAACAGGTACAAATTAATGTTTGGTTTTTTTTTTTTTTCTTTTGAGACAGGGTCTTGCTCTGTAGTCCATGCTGGTCCTGAGCTCACTATGTTGCTCAAGCTGGCCTTGAACTATAGTTTGTTTGTTTTGTTTTTTGTTTTTTTTTTGTTTTTTTTGTTTTGCCTTCTTGATCCTTTTAAAGGTTGTTGAAAACTATATATCTAAAACATATAGAAAATTTCAATTTAATAATTTGTCATTAGTTTTATTAATCACTGCATGTTTGTGTGCTAGTTTGAGTTGTCCTGATGTAAACCATCAAATGCCAGAAAACAAGAATTTAATGTATTTTTATCTAAATAAAAGACCTTTGAATTTGAATGTAGAAAACTAAATAATGATTATTCTCTTCATTATTAATTAACATCCATGCAAGTGTCCAAAATTTTTTAAAGACTTTTTAAGTGATTTTGTTTAGATGCAATAACATAATTATTAAAAAGGTATTTTTCTTCACTTTTTAATACTGGTGTTCTCTTTAATATTTCTCTTTCCTATGAACCAGGAATTCAAGTTTCAGAAACAACTTGGCCTGAGATCCAATTAAAAGTTCTGTGATATTTTTTAATCTTGTATTTTTAATATTAATTTATTCTTCATTTTGATCTCAAACAACAACTAAGATTTACACATCCCTAAAGAGAAAAATGCCCTTTCCATATGCTTTTTGTAGACTCTTAACGTTCACTTTGATTGGCCTGTAGGTTACACCTAATCTAAATTGAGCACTATGATATAGTAGGTAGTATTGGCTTAAATGATTTAGACTTAGATCAGAAAGAACTCAGTCTCAAGTATAAGATTCACTGTACCTAAACAGCCTAGCTAATTTATTAGTGTAAGGTAGAATGGCCAGTTGTGAATAATGATAAACATTTTTTATAATGAAATTCTTTGTATACAACATTGATAAATATACCTTATAAACATAACCAAAAAAATTTAAAGTACTAGGGTATGTAAACTTTGTAAAAGTTATATTAACCTTTAGAAATAAATGAGATAAAACTAATTTGTTTTATCCCCAAAAAGAAGACCCAAAGTTTCAAAGAGGTGTATATATATTTTTAAACCCAGAATCTATTATAATACCAGAAATTGATGGGGAGACGGAGTGCCACAAAGTCAATAAATGAGGTTCCAGACACTGGACAGAAGTAAAAGATCTGGTTTTATTGTACAAGAGACATATGAAGTGACATAGAAAGCTTCTCATTGACCAAAAGGGGATCTGGATGGGTGGCCAATATGGGCTCTTTGTCTAGGAGTTTTATATCTCACTGAGATTGTTATGTTCATAATGTTCAGGATTTTTACATACATTGAGCATGCTGGGCACAATCACATGTTAATCAGATGGCTTTTGACCATTGACCAGAGGCTTTAGTCTGGGATGACATGGGAGAAAGGGCTGCCATTGTTCCAATATTTGCTTTCTTCTTGACTCAGCTACTTGAAGGAACTCTTGTCTTTTGGTTAATCTGCAATGCATTACAGTCAAGACTCCCACGATGCCTTCACCTATCTGAATTGAGTCACTTTGACTCCATTCAGGGCCTCATAATTACATAATGAAGTTTTCTATTTCTATAGGAATACCCCAATTTCTTTATCAGGTCCTCTTTATGATCCTCTTTTTGACATAGTAGTATTTGGTTTAATGTAAAATTATCTTCTTACAATATTTACTCAATCCCTTAGCAATAATAATGTGAATAGCCAACACCTGTAAATGGGAAGGATTAAACAGAATGCTTAGAGTGCATTGGTCATAACACACACTTGGACAGTAGTGTAATGATTTTTCTCCCTGACAGTGTAGTGAATCCTTTGATCCTTCAACATGGCAGCTTCCAATTCTGTCTTCTGGGGCAATTATGGGGAGAATTGAGTCAATTTAATAGCACTCCCATTGAGACAGTTCTGTAGCCTATGGAACAGAATAATCATTCTGCCTCTGTCATTCCTGTTTGAAGACACTTTAGCAGTGCAGGCTGCAAGACTGAGCTACTTTTTCTCATTTCCTCTTTTTTTATCCATGCCATTTGTCATGCAACTTTGCATTTCCTTCCATAGGAGATAGCATAAATGCCCCAGCTAACTAATATGAAATTGGTCCAGGATGTGTTGGCCAATGATAAAATTGAACATGATCTGAGTGGACAGCTGAAATGTCCATTTAACTTGAGGTTGTTTTCTGGTGCTTCTGCCACCATCATGGGATGTTCTTGCCCTATAAAGTTTATTTGTCACAGAAGATTAGCCAAGACAGAAATCTATGTCCTGGATCCAAACCTATAGCTATTTATAGCTGCCATGGAACAGGCAAATAACAGAGATGTGGATGATGAAGATGGGCTGGTTGCTACATGTTAATGACTTTAGTTACACAATAATCTCAGAAATACTGTTAAAGGAGGTTAGAAAAATAGAGATATATGATTGTGTTATAGTCCAACACTTGCTAAAATTATCACCTACAGTATCTGAGAAAACAGATACTTTGCTTTAAGAAACAAGTTAAACAGATATATATATATATATATATATATATATATATATATATATATATATATATTGGAGGTTAAACCCATGGGCCTTCCATGCATGAGCCTCTGGTCTCCCCCACCATTTATATTTTTATTTATTTCTTTTCTTCCTGAAGCGGTCTTGCTTAGTCGTTAAGCTGCCCAAGCTGGGATCCATCCTGTACCTTCCTGCTATGGGACCCAAGAGTGGAGGGTTTAATGATAAGTGTCACCATGACTGACTTCAAAGTTTTAAAAGTATATTTGACTGCTATAATCTACATTTAAAAATCCAGAAATATATTGAACTTACTAGATTGGAAAATAAAAGTATGTTCCAACTTCAATAAAAAAATCGATTTAATACAGGTCCTGAGGACGAAGCCAGTCAAGGGCATGTTCAATAAATACAGCTGAGGCATAGATCAAGCCAAAGGTGGTGTGTCCTTCGCCTCTAAAAGAATTAAAGTGAAGGTTCTTGTACCTGGTTCTCCCAGTAGAAGATTATGAATCAAGAACTCTCCTGAGGATTTGTCATGTCAGAGCTTTCCTAAGGCAGTACTTTCAAAGGGAAAGCACCAGGAAGTATAGCAATTATAATTTTAAAAATGTAAGAAACAAAAAAAGAGTACAACTGTAAGTGTCAGACTTAACCTAAACTCTGGTGAACTCTGTGTATAAATTATCATTTTTAATTTTGCCTTTCTTTAAATCAAAGAATCTAGATTATATTTGTATGTCATCAAAGGTTGTGGCACTATGTTATACCACATTATTTTAAATAAAGCTGATTGATGCATGTACTTCAAAAATTTGGTTATATTCAACATCAATTCTATCCCAACATTCTAACTAAAGTTGAAGTTTATAAGGACTAATTATCTTTGAATTTCCCAATAGGAAATTTTAGCATTCGAGCAATCTCTCTTACACTGATTTTATCCTTTATTGAAAAAGTTAAAAAGAGGTACAATATTTTGAAAAAGCATGGAATATTGTGTTTTCTCTTCTTAAATTGTAAACTCTACTACTTGTACTGTTTCTAGGCATTTGCACCCATTTATCTTGTTTGGGGCTTTGATTCAGACTGAAGCAGCCTTACTCAACTTGAGTTCTGGGCTTGCAGCCATGTGGTGATCGCAGTCATTGGGCAGAGTGTGTGCTCTCGATGGTGTTGGAAAAATACTGCGTTGTGGGAGGCTAAATATAGCTCTTCATTTAGCACTTCACTGAAGTCCAAATGAACTTGCCCCAAATCTTAGTACTCTGAATTTTTCTGAGAGATCTGTTTGATTTAACATCACACAATGCAATAAAGCCCACAGATTGTGCTATTTTCATATCTTACCAATAATGATTAATATGTATTCATGCATGGAAATTTCAAAGATATAATTTAATGTAATGGCTGTAAAAGAGTTACTAGGTCTAAATGGTTTATTGTGGGAAAATGGAAATGCTGAGATATTAATAAGAGGTATGAAAGAGAACAACAAATGGTGGATCTTTTTTTTGTAATTTCCAACTAAAAGAAAGGAGGTGCCATAAGCTGAGATGGAAAATATTACAAGAGAAAGAAAGAGGTTTGGAGCAGACAATAAATAACTCCATTCTGGACATGTTAAGCTTGAAAAATCTTATGTGCCTCCGGGAGGTAACACAGCTGTCTGTAAGGAGGGAGGTGCTGATACAAACAACCCCTTTGAAGTCATATGCTTGTTACAAATGACATTAAATTCGTGGAACTAAATATGATTATATTTACAGTTTTTTTGGAATTTAAACTTCAATTTTTTCTTAGCCAAATATTTACTTGCCTTGAAGTGTGTGCATCCTGAGGCATGCTTAGAACCTGATCTTAAGTGTGGGTACAATGGCAGCAAAGGTGGCTGTTTAAAGAAAATAGAAGTGATGCCCTGGGGAACGTATTACCTTAACTGAGCCTCCTGGAAAAGCTTGATAAGAGATGACTTGTATTCTCAGAATATTGTTACAACCAACTCTGTTTGATGCAGCAATCATTTTTTGAAATAAAAACCATCAGTACCTGGGAAACAACAGGACTACAAATAAACTACTCATAAACTGAGTTTCAAGAAAATGCTAATCTTACCTAAAAGCGGTCTTATGCTGTGCTTATAAATTATAAACAGAGCGAATGCTTTTGGAATAGTCAAATATGAAAAATTTTTGCTATTTAGATGAACATAATTCCCATCTTTAATAATTTGTCATTTTGAATCGCAAAAAGTAGAATTCTGCTGCAACTTTTTTGAATTACCTAGTTCAATGCCTCTGACTTTATTTCCACATGCCCAAGAGGAAAGTTTAACCTGAAAATTAATTACATCATTAAAACTCAAAGTCATGACTTCATCTGAACCTCGTACATAATAAATTATAATATAAATTTTATAGCAATTTTAAAATTAATTTTTGATGACAACAAATATGTAAACTGGCAACAAATATATAAACAAAAATTCCCTAAGCTTTTTGCAGACTATTGATCATGAAATATAAAACATTTTTAACATCAGGAAGTGTTGGGGAAAAAAAGTTAGAATAAAGAAAGTTTTTTACAGTGATTCTTAAAAGTTTCAATGTTGTTTTTGATCTTGAAATAATTTTAAGATTTATTTGGTCACTCTTTTAAGCACTTTTTATTGTGGAAAACTCTCTAGGCAAACTCATGTTTCAAAAGCATTAAGGCAATCTGGTGAAGGAGAGGGATTATGTATTTAAAATATTTATTAATGAATCATGCTATTGCTCAAATATAATACAGAGTCCTAATAAATAGATGGAAACATAGATAAATGCATACAGGCTGGTAATATCATGGAGTTTGATCATTGTTTATATTATAATAAGATTTCTTACATAAGAAATTTCTGCCACCATAACATGACCAAGACAAATAATGTTCACATTTTATGTAAGCATTATTCTGTGCTTACATATATTGAATTCTGAAACAATTGGAACCTCTTTATTTTCCACTTCCCTGAAGTACACTTTGCAGACATAAAATGAAAACTTAGAATCAATCCTCCAAACAGAAAGGAGGACGTTTTTCTGGTTACTTGTAAAAAATACATTTGAAACGGGAGATGAGCAAGAACATGCAGAAAAATGCCAGCGATGCACAAATGCCATTAAGCATTCCTTCATTTCAGAGATGCTCCCAAAATTCCTGGGAGTTCAGAAGAGCCTGGGACCCTTCTTCTGCTCCCTCCAGAGATACATGACGTAATAAACAATAGCATCTCTCACTAGAGCCTGTTCACAAAAGGCCAACAGAGGAAAGGATGAGAGAGGAAAGAAACAAAAAATAAGAGAGACATGAGAAATGTCTTACATTTTGATTCACTGATATTGTATGGAGATTTTCAAAGGAAGAATTATGAAACAGAAACAGATCTTCTCCCATATCAAATTCATAAAGTGTATCTTCCATTAATACACTGCTCCAGTTAAATCATTGCCCAAAATTTAGCTCTCTAAGGGTGATCAAAATACACATCTAATATTTCAATTAAAAAAACTTATTATAGTACAATTGCATAAATTCACCTCAGAATACTCCTAACTTGGAATACTCATCATTCTTGCCACCTTCCAAAGCAGTTCTGGTTGTTCTAATGTCAAGAATAATAGCATAAGTGGGTTCCAAGTAAGGGGATTGATCTTATGGGGCTAATGGCAATGTTTCTAATACAGAAATATTTTTATTAAATTCAACTCTCACTGCATTTTCCTATCACACCTCTTATATTAGAAAGTATTTTATGCTGCTAATAGTTTGTGTCATAGAAAGTATGTGATCTAAATGTGGGCAGTGATTGAACCGTAAACCTGAGTGACATACGTGTAAGAAGAAGTGGCAAAGATGAGCATGGGGCTTCACTTTACTCACAGTAGAAAACAGGAGTGGACCAATCTTGGACTGACTTGAGATAGATGGAACCTGGGAAAAATAAGATAAACCAATACGATGCTCACTGCACATTTCCACAAATGTAAACTCAGAAGATCTTCATCATGGCTGGGATTCACGAAAGCATCCCTACAGCGTGAGACTTTTCATTTTGGTGTGATCTGGGTCAAGATCACATCTGCTGTGTTGATATCAGGAAGAGGGAAAGTAGGGGCCCAGAATGCTCGATGATCGCCTTTGTGCAATTCTCCAGGGCTGGTGGCTAGAGAAATACATGATAGCTATTTATTGAAGAATTTAAATAAGGAACACTTTTTCAGTGACATTTTATATGGCACTCATGTAGCTAAAATTTAAATGTCTACAGTACTTACCTAATGAAATTTATAAACACAGTTGTCATAATCCCAGGCAGTTGAGAAATGTGGCATCCAGTAAATTCAATTTGAGAAATAGTTTTCCTAAGAAATGCTTTGAATCACTAAAGACATCATAAATTCATAAATGTACACTATATAATTAAATCTAAATCGTGTAAACATTTTGCAAGGAAATCCAATTTTCTTAAATATTAAACATACTTCACACTAAAATTTCTCTTGTTACAGTTACAGGGACTTGAAATTTTACCTATGCAAACACTATGAAATAGTCTTGAGTTGATCCTGTCTTAAGTTTATAATATGTTATCATTCAATGTAATTGGTTCAATCTTAAGTTATTTTTAATTGATAGGCAATAAATTTTACAAACTTATGAAACACAATGTGAATGCTATGATACCCATATACCTTGTATAATGATTAAGTCAGGTAGTTATGATATTTCTTATGTCAAATATTTATTATTACTCTATAGCAAGCATTCAAAGTCTTCTTCTTCCTTTTTTGTGTTAAACTCAGGATATTTTACCTTGATTTTAATCCAGAATATATGGAGATCTGAAGTTGTCTCAAACATCCATTTAGCGCCAACTTAATTTCCCAAGCAGCTGATCGTCTAGCACAAATGATATTGGTTCACATGGCTGGTTCCCAGTGGATCCCAGATCTGTTTCTTTCCAGTCCAGGTGAGTGTTTTTGTTTGTTGCTGTTATTTGTTTGTTTGTAAGCTCTTAGAGGTGATCATGCATCAAGTGGCAGTAAGAGGGCCCTGACTCAGTCTGTGTCAAAGTTTCTGCTAATGTCAAAAATAAAAAATTCCAAAGTTCACTTATCACCTTTCACCTTCGTAATTTCAGCTTGGGTCTGAATGCAGCCGCTGCATCTGCTCACTTGCACGCACTTGTCCTTCTCCCTTGTAGTAACGACTGGATTTGTCGAGTGGGTTGTATATGTCCCACAAGCATGCAAGTTTTGGGGCCTACCTGGTGAAATACACTGCTAGAGCAGCCTATGTCCTAAAAAAAATCTCTGGAATGGCTCTTGTAACTCAGACTCTTGGCAGTGATCTACCTTTAGAAAGGGATATTACTCCTGTGTGTAAAAGAAGGTTACGTGCATATTGTCAACCTCCTCACAGTCCTGTGTGAACAGATGAGTCAAGAGCATGTGTTTTAACATGGTTGATATTTTTAATGATATTCTGCAAAATGTTGCTATGGTTAGGGGACGATTTGGGCTGGCCAAAATTTCTGTGATGACACAATATATAGACTCACATTCAGAAGCAGCTTCTTTGACTTGAAGAGCGAAAAATAAATAAATAAATAACGTTCCAATCTCAGCCACCATTCTGTCCATGTATATGCCAACACCACATGACAATTTAAGTTTTCCTGTGTGTGATCATTCAAAGCCTTGAATAGTTCTGCAGTTGCGGTGCTGGTTGCCATTGTTGTCGGGTGTTTAGCATAAGTAGACATGTCAATCTGGATTTCATGCCATGGTGGCTCCTTAATTCTTGCTAAGAATTGTGCCTCAATGTCTTCTACTGCTTCATCAATTAAATTAGCTATGATGCTAGCTGAGAGAGGAGTGTGCCACCGTTTGAACTGTGGTCTGTCCTGAGAGTTCACAACAAATATCCTTAGCAAGTAGGGGAGATTATCCGTGGAATGATAGTAAAAGGCTGTTTAGCTTTGTCAATGTGCTTAGCTACTAAGGGTACCCTCAGTACAGACATATTTGATGACGAATTACATTTTCATAAGTATTTCTGTTAAACATATTCACTTTAGTTAAAAAGAAAACTTCCAAAGACTTCTCTTAAAGTACAGTTCTTGGTCTCCATATGATGGAGAGTTTTTAATGCTTTGTGGCTTTGTTGAATTGCCAATCATGTGAATTATACATAAAGTGGATTTAGAGAATCACTTGTTGCAACATACCCATGATTTAAGTCGAACTCTGCATTTTTCTTTAAATTAAGCTACCTTTTGGTTGACACTCATAGATTCTTCTGTTGCGTCATGATTGTGTATTTTACACTTTCAAAGAAGCTCACCAGTGATATTTGATTTTGGTACATTTTTTTCCCAGGGTTGCCTTACAGACCTGTTGTTACTGGCTGTGAGGCCAGACGTAAAGAATAAGTCACGGAAGATGGGAGGCAGGTGCACACTTGATTGGAAAAGTTACAGAAGGAGAAAGAAGGTGGGTAAAGCTTCTGGTAGTCAGAAGCAGGATCCGGAAATGTGGGCTGCCCATGGGGCTCGCTATTTAGGAGTTTTTATAGTTGTCCTTCATAAGGGGCTGTCCTATGTTACACAGCTTGGTTGCTAAGTCTGGTTGGTAGATTCTCCACCTTTGTGGAGCAGTTAAAGCCTACCTGTAAGTACTTCTCTCTCGAGATCTTTCACTCTATTGTCTTTTAACAGTTTTAATACGTGGCTATTAAGTAGCTCTGAAAAGTGGTCACCTACAGACTATCCCATGTAAAAACCGGTGTTTTTTTTTTTCTATAATGCTGCTTTCCAGTGAATTCTCCATGTCTGAGGGATCCTGTGTCCCTCACTGCCTACATCTCTATTGTGTCCTCTCACACAATCAGAACAGTAAAAGGTAAGTGTGTGGTGTCAGGAGGAAGCACAGACAGAAGCAGCAAACACAATACTAGAACTAGAATCAAATGTTGAGTGAAACCATCCTACTAGATGCAGGCCTATGTTGAATTAGGTCAATTCATCCAGCACTACAACGCCTGCTACCTGACGCACCTTAATTGTCACTAGCCACTAACAGAGTTTTGACATGAATCTGCTAGCAATTTATTTATTATGATTTTAGTGCTGTCAAATATCTTGCTAATATTAACATATGTTGGCAGTCACTCCTCATGATGCCATCACCACCTCAGCTCCTCCTCAGCTCCCAAGAAAACAGATTGTTGAAATAAATATGCAAAGTAAATCCTTCACACGCAGTCCGTGGTAGGGATGCTACTCATATGAAGATCTAATGCTGCGTCTGAGCTGACAGGAGACAGTTCTGGCAGTAAAGTAAGCAGTGGGGACCAGTTTAACTATTGATGAAGTTGGGCTTCTGTATTATTAACCTTTCTCCTTTCAGTAAATTGAATACATCATCTCACTGTCTTCTGGCTCATAAGATGTATGCTGAGAAAAGTACTTTTTTTTTTCCTAAAGGGAATCCGTTAAGTATGACATGACACTTTTTTCTGTTTTCAAAATTTTCAATTTTTATTTGATAGTTTGACAATAATCTACTTTGGAGACAGTCTTTTCTCCTTGTGCTTCCTGAATGCAAAGGTCTATACCTACTTCAAGGTGTGAGAAGGCTTGATGGTGACTTCTAGTTATTTCTTTCATTCCTAGTGATGAGAACTTGGTCAAATTTATGCACTACATGCGTGGAAGACAAAGAAATTGTGATAAAATAAATGACTAGATATGGATGAAAAACAAGCAATCTGTCTCTAAACTTTTAAGATGCAGAGAAATTGGGCCAGCAAAACTAAATTAAGAATAGAGACAGCAACTATATCACAGAACTTAAAATGAAAAACAAAGTGAAACAGTGGGGTAGGGTGGGGAGAGAGGAAAGGGGTGAATAGGGGGAGCTACAAAAGGAAAGTAGGAAAGTCCTTGTCACCCTGACAAGATATGTATGTGCACAAAATGCTCAACTTCATTGTAAACCTTAAATTTTGTGTGTGTGTATATATATATATATATATATATATATATATATATATATATATATCAATAAAATGGGGGGGAGGGGAAGAGTAGATTTAACAAGGACATAGAAAGACTGTAAGTATAAAACAACTAATCCTTAAATAGTCAAAGTAGAAAGAAAACTTCCAAAAACAGAGGTGGCAATGAAATGTTGGTGAAATCCAAAGTCCTAGAAGTTTCAAATTTCTTTAGAACATGAAGAGTGGTAGAAAAGTATCTATCATTTTAACCTGGCTATCGTGTTTATGATAATGGTAAATGAATATAAAGTTACAGCTGAGCCTGGTGGTATAGGCCTGTAATTCCTGCACTCTGAGAGGCTGAAGCAGGAGGACTGCAAGTTTAAGCCCAACATGGGAAACTTCGCAAGTGGTGATTTAGTGAGAGTCCGTCTCAAATTTAAAAAAATAATAATAAAGAAGAAGAAGAAGAAGAAGAAGAAGAAAAGTGCGCTGGTGATCCAGGTCGGTAAGAAAGCCTTGTGGTCAACATTCAGTCCAGTTTTTTAAAAAAAATTATAAGTATCCAGCCAATTTTAAAAAAATAAATATTTTACTGAACTTTGGTTTTAAATGTCAATTTTTCCTAAAGTTTGTGATTTAAGGATTGGATTTGTGTTTAACTTTATTGAGAAAAACATAAAATAATGTTATATTCTCAGTCTCTTTTTTATATATCCACTTTGTATCTAATTGTAGCTTCTTGAATTTCAGGAAGAATTCCTTAGAAAATCAATATTCAAATTACACGGTATAGCATTCTTAAACATATATTCATTTATTATACAGTCATACCTGACAGATTAATAATAGTCTCTTTTAAATTATAACAATCTATTCTTAAATTACTATACACATATAGTATAATAGTCTATATTTAAGGAGATATGATTATGTATTTCAGCCACATGTAATAATAAATAACCCAAATTACACATCTGATATATAACATATACATGCTATTCCACTTTGATGTGATATTACTGCTAGCAATCAGCAAAGACTCTGCCCCATGGTCAAAAAACTATAGTGGCTAGATATGACACCTGGTCTATTTATTTATTTAATTATTTTGCCAATATAATCTTGCACATATTAGTTACATTTTATGGAATAAAATCAAATTTCATTATTATTTGGTTGTTTAAATTATTCCACTAGTGATTTCCAGAAGGTCTTTCTGGGTGACTCCCATGTTCTATCACAGTGCATGCAGTCTTGTATTTAATATATCTGTAGTTCCTGGCCAAGATATTGCAAAATCACATTTTTCCATGCCCCCAACTTAAACTCAGCTACTGCCAAAAACACTTACGACTCTATTTAAAAACCTAGACTTGGGTGCTGTGGGAGACCATTGTTACCAGTCTGCCATTGCTTCTAAGTTCTCTCCATGGGCATGGTCAGGAATGGGTGTGTGTACTCCAATTAATACAGACGCACACATCTGCACCTCTCTACCAACCTGTCTACCTACCTATTTCTGAGAAACAGTAAAGAATGGATTCTAGCATTTATTCATAGACACATTATTCTTTTAATTGAATTAAAATATCCAGTCAAGATGCTGTTTGACAAATTATTTATTTCCTACATACTTAGGTGTTTTAAAGGTCTTGTTTTTAATATAGCTGGCAAAATTTTAATGTCGATACCTTCTTTTAGTCCCCCCAACTTCCTGGCTGAATGTCATCCTCTGTTTGTACATGTTGGGGGGGAGGGGAGTATGTGAAACAGTACAATGACTTGAGGTGCCACAGTTATTAAACAGTATATACTCAGAAAAAAATGCCATTCCTCATTCATTTCCATTGCCCTGCTTCTGTTTTCCCTTCTTGTATTACCTTTTCTGTCACCAAGACAGACACTGACAACATAAAGAGAGAGGTTAAACTGGGCTGTGAGTTTCAAGACATTCAGTCCGTATTTGTCTGAGTCCAACACAGAAACATCATGGTGGAAGGGTGTGGAGGAAAAAAGATGCTTAGCTCATTGCATGCAGGAAGCAAAGCCTGAAAACAGCCCTGGAAAGGGAGAGGGGACTGGTGCAACAGGGAAGGTCAAAGGTCAAGCCTCCCTGACCCATTCACACACTCATCAATGTGCTTTATCAATCCCCTCGGCAGCTCACAAGCCAAACAAGTTAACACAATTAATCCTCATGAGCACACTTCTTTGTACATTTTTGTCGCAAACACCTCCTAATGGAAACTAATTTCACGTAGAAATTATATTAGTATATTAGCCTACTGTTTAGATACTTAAACAATCACAGTAAATGTGATAAATTTGTATGCTAAGTAATGTATTCCAAAAGTAAGTTTCACTTCCCGTTGGTTCGCTTTTTCCGTGTGTGAGCAATTTCTGATATGTACATCTTCCATGTACTCCTACCTCGTCTCTTTACTACTGTATATTGGGATTATCTGTTTCTTCTGTATATTTATCTTCCTTTTAAATAACTCAACATTCTCAATGATGATGTGACACAGATGACAAAGTAAAACTTGCGTTGTTCCTACGCTCAGACTGGCTTTTGAGAGGTAGGCAGAGCCCTCACTTCAGATGGAGCAAAACGGGAAGAATTGTGAAAGTGTAAATAAATAAATTGCGCAAAGGCAAAGAGTGTTTTGATTTATCTTTTCATGATCTCGGTGGTCTGCAGTTTGTACCACCCATTTTTGGACAAAACTGAATTTAAAAAATGTGTTTCAAATCTTTTGGAAAGTTGATATGGCCAAAACAACACATCTAATTTGTTTTTTGAATTTAATAACTTTTTTGTGGATGTATGCTTCCTAGATTGGGAAGCATATTAAATATGGGGAGATTTTAATGCTAATAAAATTTAAATAAAATATCCTGAAATGTTTGTTCACTTTCTTTCATTCTATGCTTATCTGTTGTGTTAGTTAATATCTACAATGTACATATATAAATACAATATAAAGAGGTAGAGACAGGCTGGGGGAGTTTGAGCACTCATTTCATCTCAGGTTCCCCATTTACAGTATTTTCTAATGAACAAACTGAAGAATAACAGTGAGTTACAGAATATACACAACATATGATCTTCATTTACTCAAATAATCTAGGATTGGCTGGAAACAAACTTGAGGCCTTAGTATTTGCATACTGCAAATATTTCATGAAATATTTAAAATAAAAATTTAAATTCCTTACCTGTAATCCACATCTAACATATCTTTTATGTGTAGCCTTTTCTTAGCCAACTTGATACGTTTTTCAGAAAATAAGGTAAAATTCCATGCATGCCTAAGTACATTACATGGAATAAACCTCAAAATTTATGAACAGATGTTGGGCTTAATAAAACCCCATTGAATATCACATATGCTTGCGTGTTCAACTAGCCTTTGTTTTGCTGGAAATCCACCAAACACTGAACATTTCATCATAACTTCTGAAAAAGTCAGGTAAGATCGAATACAGGGAGACCCTCGTGGAAGGGATTCTGTGACTGCCCACGTGCTCCGTGAGACTGGCGCCAGAGGCTGTTAGGAAGGAAGCTATAGGTAGGAGGCTGCCTTAGCCACCACGGAATCATGATCCTCGTTGTGGGTTTTCCTGTGTTTCACAAAAACCAGGCTCAGAATTAGGAAAATATAAAAGCATAGTCTGGGCTTCACAAAGGGGGGAAGTCGCAGATCCCAGTTTCACTCCACTTCAGCAAAAGCCATTCAGGGTTTGCTAGTTAGAATGCAGTAGTTTCATTGGTTGCCAGAGGTTAAATGAAAGAAAACCGGGATGAACAGGTGAGGTGGGAATGGAAAGTGAAAATGACGAAGACTCCCTGTGGATATGCCCGATTCCGATTCCTCAGGTTGAATGTGATTCTTATATATCACAAATACATACTAATAAAATAATAATTTATGAAGAAAGTGAAAAATCTATTCATGAATCAAAAACATATAAAAATAAAGAGAATATGCTCAGTCTGTGTTGCTTATCGTTTTTTTATTTGTTTTGTTGTTTTCCCAACCTTATGTTTTTTCACTGCTGTCAGGTCACTGCCGGGGTTCAAAGGTTCACGTTTGGGTACAAACAGCCTGAAGAGAAGAAATGAGACCTGTAGGAAGTCCAGTTTTACTTCCTGTATTTGATCCAAGTTCCTAGACCAGGTTAGGGCACTGGAGTCCAGTCGCGAGATGACAGAAAGCGCTGGGAGCGGTTGCAGTTGAGGTCATGCTTTATTCCTGCCTCTTTATAATCCTGCCTCTCTGTGCTCTTATTCTGCTGGTGCAGTGATTGAAAAAAAAAGTATCACACAATAGTGTTTCGGTGCCCTCCACTCAGAAAAGATGTCATGCTTTACCTCAAGCAGCTAAGAAAACCCAGATAAGTACCTAGGAAGTTCAGGATCAAGCGCTGAAGAATGAAGTCCACATAAGTCAGTAAGGGGGCGCATAATCGTGGTCACTCTCTTGCCAGGCTATTTATTCTTTCAGTTATTTATACAATCCATGTAATCTTGCTCTGTCCAAAAAGTAGCAGGCAAAATCTTTTCCCATTTCTTCTGTTCTCTCTTCACTCTGTTGAAGGTTTCCTTTTCTGCGCAGAAGCTTTTTAATTTGATATGTTCCCATTTATTGATTCTCGGTGTTATCGCATATAAAATAGGTGCTCTTTGAGGAAGCTCTTGCTTATGCCTACTTCCTCAAGGGTTTTGTCTGTTTCATTTTCCAGCTAGTTCAGGGCCTCTCTTTTAACATTAGCTCTTTGATCCAATTAATTTTATTTTAGTATATGGTGAAGGATGTGGGTCTAGTTTCATTGTTCTGCATGTGGATGTCCCAGCATCGAAGGCTCCTTTCTCAAGTGTATATGTTTGTCCCCTGATCAAAAATCAGATGACTGAAGAAATTCAGGGTTATCTTCGCATCCTCAATTGTTTCATTGGCCCACCTGTCTGGTTTTGCGCCAGTATCATATGGCTTCATCTGCTGCTTCATAATTATACCTTCATGTTCAGGTTGAAATGCCTCCTTCTTTTGTCATATTGCTCAGAATTTCCCTGGCTATTCTAGTTCCATATACATTTTAAGATTTTTTTGTAGTTCTGTGAAAAACTCTATTGCTATTTTGATTAGAATTGCATTGAATCTGTAGGTCATTTTTTGGTAGCACTGCTATTTTGAAAAATTTGATTATGCATATCCAGGAACAAGGAATATCTTTTCATTTTCTAATCTTTTCTTTGATTTCTTTTTTCAGGGTACCGCAATTTTTCATCTTGACATCTTGACCCCCCCTCCCCCCACTTCCTTGGTTAAGTTAATTCCTGTTAATTCCTGTGTTGTTTTCTTTAGGCTACTGTGAAAGGAGTTGTTTTTTGGTCTTTTTCTCAGTGTTTTCTTTGTTGGTATACAGTAATACTATTGATTTTTGTATATTGATTCTGTAACCTGCAAATTGTCTGTATTTATTTATTAGTTCTAAGAGTCTTCTGGTGAAGTTTTGTGGTCTTCTGTATAAAGGATCAGGGCATATGCAAACAAAAGACAATTTGACTTCTTTTCCATATGTATTCCCTTTTATTTCATTTGCTTGCCACATTTCTCTGGCAGAGATTTCAAGTACTGTGTACAATAGGAGTGGTGAAACCAGACACTTACTTCTTGGTCTTTATCTTAGGGAAAATGTATTCAGGTTCTCCTCACTTAGAATGATGTTGGCAGTAACAATAGCAATGAATTGCTTGTGTCAACTCAAGGCAAGTTCCTTCTAAACCTATTTTCAATAGAGTATTTATCACTCAACCTTTATTCTTAAAGGAGTTTTTACTAATGAATTTTCTGTTTTTTACTTTAATTGATAGCAGTTTTGGTAGTCCTGCCAGAAAGAGAGGGAGAGAGAGAGAGAGAGAGAGAGAGAGAGAGAGAGAGAGAGACAGAGAAAAAGAGAAATGGGGGGGATGTCACTCCGTAGGAAGCAGCTACACCAGTGATTTGAAGAATAGTATTAATAGAAAGAGTGCTAGGATAGGATAGTTTTCAGAAAGCAGCTAAAGTTGTTATCTTTTATTCAACTCTCCGTTTATTTTGCCACCAGATCTTTTGTTAAAGCACAAATAGGAAAGTTTCATCTTGTAAATTCCTTTGTTTCCCTACCTTATGAAAAATCATCGATGTATTCAAACCTGCACAAGAAAGGGTAAATTATTTAACTGAAGTGTATTGGGAACTAGAGAATGAAAACTAGCATAATTGTGTTTTGTTTAATGTATTCTCCAGTGCACAGCATAGTAATATTTTTACTACTTGTAACCCAGAGAAGTATTATAATAGATTTCCTTCCAGATATTTATCTGTCAGTCTCCAACTCATTAGCAGTAGTCATTAATATTTTATTTCAAAACAAAAGCTACAATTTGTAATATAATGTAAACATGATACTAGTCAGTATTTACATATTTAAAAATGTAAGCCCAGTCTTTACTGTACACAGTAGTAGCAGGGCAGTATCATAAAAAGTGAATGTGGATGCTGAAATGTGCAAGATAATCTTAAAAGCATGGGGACTAATACAAGTGTTACTTGACTTTAGAATTTTATTTTAAAAGACAAGAACTCTCTTACTTTTGGCTATGAATATAGAGGAAATTAAAAGAGGGTAAAATATAGCAAACCCATTATTTATTTTGTCAACTATGATTTCAAACATTAAAAACATCAAGAACAAGATTTTTAATAAATTTTATGCAGAGTAGTTTAAGCAGCATTTGCCTTTTTACATGACTTCTATGTGTAGCTTTTTTATGTTTTCAAAATTAACAGCATCCTGACTTTCATCAGTTTCCGATTTCTTACCCTCTTTAGTTTCATTGACATGGCATATCTGGAACAGTATTATTTATTCATTCTTTTGCCATTGTCGCTTCCTTTTCATTCTTTTCACCACCTCCTCTACTGTCAAGGACATTGTCATAATTTTGTGTTCATGTATCTGCTCGGAGGTCTGGCAAGCTATATGAAGATTCTAATTCTACTTCCATGTCTCTGTTTTATAATACGACACAATTTGCGCTGATGCTGATCCACATGTGTTTTGTTAACAATAGGATTTGTGGATTAAAGGAAGAGTAAAAATCCTTTGTAATTTACACAACTGCAGTTCATATATCGTGGTAACTCTAATGTAGATCTTGTTTTCTGGGAAAGTAAAATCAGTTAACTAAGAAACTTGTTTATGTCGCAGCTGAACAACGCAAGGACTGACTGTAATTCCTGAAACCTGGACTATGCTGAATATTAAATTTAGTTGACAAAGAATAATTTCTTCACTCTTCATTAACTAATCAGTAGTCTGAAAGGTTAACACGGGGTAACTTATAAGGGTTTAACGTTTTCCATAACCTTTGTAGGACACACAAACACACAGCAGTACCCAAGCAAAGTAACATACAATTAAAGAAAAATAGCATACTTGCTTGCATACACAATTTCAAGCCTCATATACCTGGCTGTCAACCATGCGGGCACACATAAGCTTCTCCTTTTTAGCCTTTACTTCTGATGTTGCCATCATCAGCATAAAAAACTTTATCAAGACCAGCACTCAAGGGACATTGAACTCTTTAGTCCTTCAATAACAACAGATTAAAAGTCTTTTAACTTCTTTCTACAAAACAGTCCCGTGTCTGCCAACTTAGTTTCATTAGTATTGTTATTATCCATGATTACCGAATTTAATACAGATATCTAAACAGATATCTGGTTCTATGGATAGCACATTCATTTTCTTCTGAAAATCCTTCTAATCACTTTCTATTTTCCCCCACGAATTCTTTATATGGATGCTAAGATTTCCTCATGTCATATGTGCATGCTATTTGGGCATAATACATACCTACAGTTGATTTGCATTTTCAGTCAATTCATCTCCTTTTCAAGGAAAAAAAAGGACAACTATAAAATTAAAATTGCATTTATTGTCTGGTATATATGTTTAGAATTTACAAAAAACTTACAAAGTCTTATAGAAAAATATATAGCAAAAATAAATATCTTAATAGGAGACTTGTAATAAACATCCTTCTACAAAGCTATGAAAATTTTAGGATTTTTTTCCTAAAAAAACAAGAAATTTTGTTGTCTTAAGGCAGATTTAAAACATTTTAATTATGCTCTGCAAGTAAAGAAAGGCCTTAAAAAAAACATCGTCAATAGTCAGCCGTGAAGGTTTAAATCTTTTATCTGACATTACAAAAGTTTGTTGTAAATGTCAGTAATCGAATCTACAAAGGATATCTCTGAAGATGGGATTAGGAAGCAAACACCTTGTGAAGTTAACTGTTAACCTCAAATTATATCCTTCTACACCAGGAAAAAATCACGAAGGTTAGAATCAAGGTAAAAGCACCTTAATTGATAACTTACTAATAAAGGTCAACCACAAAGAGTAATGAGATTTGTGCAAAGTACCCAGAAAGCTTAACTGTCTGTTTGTGTTGCAACTTTCATGCAAAACCCCCACAGGTCTTGCTTCACTGTGGGTCATTGGTATTCACACGCCGCTGTAGCCTGAACATGGAAGAACAAAGCCTTGTGCAATGGAGGGTCAGAACAGTAGGCAGCGTCAGGAACGGAGGCTCAGAGGAAGCACCATGCATTGCAGCCGAGTTCAGAGCGAGGACTTTTACCTCAGGGTCAGGTACGGATGGCAGTGGAGCTAGCAAGCCAATAGTTTGGGCCAGTCTTAGGACCAAGGTCTTCTACACAAAGATGCATGGAGAGCGGAGGACAAGTTCCCTGAAAGCAGTTTCCGGTTGCCTTTTCTCAATCTCAACAGCCTATTCTGCTAATCCAAATAGAATACTCAATGTTTTTAAATGATTTTCTAATAGCTTCTTACTGCCTATCCTAATCTATAAGAATTTATGCAGTCCTTTTCAGATCTGACTGTCCAATTTTTTAATCTTTTAATTCTGACCATGTACGAGTACTTTGTTTGCCCCCAGTGAGTAGCTTTAATATGGATTTTCTACTTTTTATCCTTTTTGTGGTTTATTTTCTCCCAAGCCTAATACAGGTCCTTGGCACCGAATCCACCCCTTTCTTTCTAGATATAGATCTAGCAAATGTGAATCTGAGATCCAGGGTGGACGAATCTTCCGCATTATAATTCTATAAGTTCATTTAGAAGTGGTAAGATCTGTTACTTATAAGTTCACTTAGAAACAAACTTAGCCTGACAGTTTAGCTAGTACAGCCACCATTAAGACCACAAAATTAATTATTTTCCATAAATTTGCATTTTTGTAAGACAATTATACACATTGTATAAATTTCAGACCCAATAGGATGTTGTCTTGAACTACAACAATGATTCAGCCATGACTGGCTATTGATGAAAAATTTATGGAGAAATGATAGGTACAAAAACAAATGATAGGCCCTGAACAATCAAGATCAAAGATCCCCTCAGACAGATTATTTTCCAAAATAGAATAGTTTTATTATTCTCTTGCCATGATTATCAGGGCTTTACTGCCCCAGAAAACTCTTGCCAAGTAATCAAACTTGCTGGTTTTTAGAAAAAATTCTATAAAAGACCCATGAGTGGGTGGAAATAAAGCAGCAACAGTTAAGGTCCAAATGTTCATCACATCCCTATTTTTAAGAACCCTGGGATGCTCTTTATGCCAAAGTCTCATGTGATCATTCTTATTCAATCAAAATTTATTCTCATCATATTGCACATTGAAATACCCACATTAAGTCAAACAACAAATTCTTGACAAAAACCAGTCTTTTTCATTTCCTATATGACATCTGCAAAAGTCTGCAGAGGTAGACTTTACTCTTTAGGTGATTGGTAGGAATCTTAAGTCTTTTAGGAATGTGTACATGATACACGGGAAGCGAATATGCAACAATTTATGAGCCCAAATATATATCTGTATGTGTAAATAATCCTTTTAATATGCAAAATATGGCCACAAAATGATTAATAAGGTATCATTTGCTGTGCTATAGAGATAAAGCCACACTGGTGATATTCATGGCTAGCTTCATTTATTTTATCACTTTGATTAAGAAGATAGAAGTACATATTTTAATATTTAAACACTAAATCTAATTATTTTAATATTTTGAGAATGATTATGTTGCTGAAAACTAATGCTTGGTTGCCTTTCATGCCAAACAAGCAGAGTATGTTTTTGTTGTATTGTTTTATTTATTGGTTGGTTAATTTTTTGAGACACAGTTTTGCTCCATAGTTCACGCTGGTCATGAACTCACTATGTAGCTCAGACTAGCCTCAAACACATGGCAATCCTCTTGCCTCAGTTTCTTGCGTGTTGGGATTACAGGTGTGCGACATCATGTGAGGTTCTGGGGAATCAAACTCAAGACCTTGAACATGCTGGACAGGTAAGCTTAATCTCAATGCTATTCCTGCACCCACAGAGTACATTTTTAGAACATGTGAAATGTGATAGAGTGTAGACTTTTTTTATCGCATTCTTGAATATGAACTCAAGAGTTTTAGTTCCAGAAATGGGAGAAAAGAAATCAATTAAAGAATATCACAGTTCTTTAAGTCAATTTGCTATAATTAGTTCACACATACACAATGCGAAAGGAGGTAGTAAAAAGGACAATGTTTCAGTTCCACATCAAAGGTAGAAGAGACAGGGTGACAGAGGATAAAACTAGTTACTCACTATCAGAAAATATTCACCCCTCATTCGTGAGGCAGAGACAAAATATCCTCCCCCTCTTCCTCCACTCCGACCCCGCAGTCTTTTGCTTCTTTCTTTCTCTAGCCCTGTTGATTTTGATGTTCATTCAAGCTACCGTTATTTAAGCAAAAATGTGTGTGATAAAAACATCAAGAGAAAAGGAAGCAGATAAGTAAAAACCAGAGAGCAGAATAAAAGCCTGGTAGGCTTCTGTGATAGCCTATGATAGCAGCAAATCCAGTAGTAGTTTCTATTTGTGGAATGTGCTTTCAAGATTAGAAATAATATATTGCCCGAGGGGTACAAGGGAACATAGATAAAAGGTAAAGGTGAATCTGTTAGGGGAAAATGAGAGCCGGGCACTTGCAGAGGTCGGGTCGGGTCCATTCAAGAAGCACGCACTAAATGTTCTATCAGCGGCAGCTTTTCTGGACCTTGGCTTTTAATTTTTGACCTTTCCAGAAAAGAAAAATATAATCTTTGTTCAAAGAAAACTCGATACTAATTTTTTGAAGTAAAACTAGGCCAAAAATTTAAGAAATGTATGCTAATTAAAACTGGAAAATTGTAGAGGAAAATAACATTTGTATGTTTTTATGAAAAGAAGTAAAAAAGTACATGTCAAATAATTATAACTTCCCATAAATGTGTTAATGATTTACAGTAGAAATGTTGGTGTGAGACACACAAATAGAGGCTTTTCATTCAACATGTTTATTTCTCATAAATATAATTCTTCTGCATGTATTCTTATAGGTACAATTGGTATTCTAGCATGATTTAAACAGATAATCCATTTTGCAACCAGATACCACAATTAACACAGTTTATAAAGTCTAGATTAAGTACAAAAGAATTAATGTGTGTGTTTATTGACTACATGTAGAATTAGATAAAAATAAATAATTATTAATTGTGCTTTACCTAAAATAATACCCAAATCTACCTTACATTAAAACACTTACTAGATAAATGTTCCACTTTGTCCATGTGAGCTAAGTTAATTCTGAATATTATACAGAAGAAAGTAGAACAGGAACTGAAAACTCAGAGCTTATATATTGCTTGGCAACCTAACTTCTAGATTAAAATATCTATGGGTTAGTGAAAGAAAAGGAAAGCACAGACTTGCCTCCTTAAAAACATCACACTTTGTTGGAATCGCCTTTTCCTAGAATAGAGGCTTCTCTGTAGAACGTGACCATAATGACTTTTTAATGATTTTGTGTTGGCTCATTGGAAAGCAAAGATATTTAAGTGTAATAATGTAAATGTACTTGTGGTATGTCTACTGTATATTAACGAAGTGATGGGACAATGTAGATTAGAAAGAAAAAAGTTATGATTGTTTGAAAGCTAAAAGTCGGGTTTAATACCAATATTTTGTAATAATCATAGGGAATTCTGGAAAATATTTTACTACCTTTTCATTTTTTAAGTAGTAAGTTCAGTTTCATTTAATAAGGCGAAAGCATCAGTGCTTTAAAATTGAGTGTAATGATGATCTTAAGTACATAAATATACAGATGCACAGAAAAACAAAATATCGCAAAGTGCAAAGACTGTGCTAAGTGTTCTACAAGAACTACTTGCTAGTTAGATGGTCAAACTAATCACAATTATAATTCATTTATGTCCCTCCTTTTGTGTCCAAAAATGACAGTGATAAGTAATTGCCTTGGCAGGAAAGCCCTGGTCTTAAAGTATGCAAGTGCTTAACCAAAAGTACATAGCTGCTTCCTCCAATTTGAAGCTCTGTGTGGCAGGTGATGTTATTGTTGCCATACAATATCAGCTTTGATTAATAAAACATGCTTCTTTTTAGTATTCGCTCTGATAATTGATTCAGTCTCGTATTTTGATCTGTAGTAACTAGCTTTGCCAATAAAGGTGATTTGAACCATGTTTTAGACTTCTTAAGAGACTGAGTCCCAGATGCAAAAAGTTTATTGCAGAATCTTTCCTGTTTTTTTTTTTCTTTTCCCAGGAAGAAGGTAAAATATTAGTTAACATTTCTAGCTATTGGGAACACAGTAGCCTAGAGTGGCTGTCAATACAGATTATGTGCTATATGTTCAAGGCTTTCACCTTATGCCTAGAGGGTGCTTTGTAAAATGACACTTTAGCTATACCTTCGAAACGACTCAGGGTGAAAATGGTGTGGAACATAGCAAAATCGGTGGATTCCACTATCACACATCCTTTACTGCTGAAAAGTTCCTTTCTTTTTTCTTCCTTTTTTTAAGCAAAGTTAGATAATGCATTCTTTGAACTCTTAAGATGATGGTTTTGATGAGGCAGTGAGCTCGAAGAGAAATATTCACCAGATACATGAATCAGTTACTCAAAAATAAATAAATTAAGCCATGTGCTATAGTTTTAGTGTGTTTTAAAGTTTGTATTTAAAACTTTAATCCATTGTACCTTAAACCAAAATCCCAAACATATTATGTGAGTTTTTGCCAGTACATATGAGCCAAATTAAGTAGCTTTTCCATTGGACAGTCATTTTAATTCAGCAACAGGGATAGATCCTCCTACTTGAAGCTTTATATAGATTTAATCTGGTTATTGTACTTAAAACAAAGAAAATCATTTAGGAAAAATGTGAGCATCATCATGTAAGGCATCCCCTTCTAGTGAAATTGCTTCATGTCCTATCAGTGAGCAGCAAATTTTCTCTAACAAGCAAAGGTCTGAGGACCCATCCACAAGTGGGATCTAAGGCTTCTCTCTGACCCTTTTATACAAATTCCAGTATTATTGGTGACCAGTGAATTAAACATACATCAGTAATTGACCCAACCCTCTGCTTAGAGCTGAGCTAAGAAATCCTAGATCACAGAGTTCTGTTCAGCTAAGAGACACATGGCTGCAAAATTATATTGTTATTCAAATGTTCTGAGTGTTGGAATAGCTGATATATACACATAGTAGCTTGTTACACGTCAGAATTGCTGCAATAGGTAACTTTGCAGGACAGTTTGTACTTTAGGACTTGGAGAAGAACAAAGTGAAGAGATTGAGAAGTAAACATGTAAATTAGTCAGTAGACAGCATTTCATATTTTCCCCAATATATCGATAAGCTTATTCCCATCTTTACTCAACAATGGTTCTGTCAAACTTGGGCATGATATCTCTATTTGCTTTTTACAGGTACAAATTAGAAAATATTGGTCTTAGCTAAAGGAGTGGATATTACAAAGGAATCATGTTTACTAATTTCCTTTGCATTCTATCGAAATAACTAAACAAGGATAAATAGATTTAGATGTTAGAATGATAGAATTAAAAAAAAACTTAGGCTTTCCACAGACTTCATATTAAATTGCAAGAGACTCTGTAACTCATTGAGGCATACTAATTTCCAAAGAGCTTATGTGAAGCTACTACATAATAATAAATGTGACTGTGGATATCACATTACATACCAGCAAATCTAGAAAACAATAAACAATTTTCTGTTTCTACCCACTTATTGTGTTTTAAAAATAGCACAGAAGATTAGTATTTGTATGATGACTATCTATAACTTTATTCCTATGAAGAGAGGGAGAACATATCTAATCACTTTCATACTTATAGCTTAGATTTCGTTAGTCTTGTCTAAATATATATTTTGGCAGGATTATTTATGCTGATTTCTCTTATATGTATGAATAATCTGTGAAATCAAGAATCTTAAGACACTTATAAGGAAACCATCACTGTATCTGAGTGCCAGCAAGACAGTCATTCTAGAAATGCACATAAGGGTGTTTATTTAGAAGTGCAGTTTTCTGACATTTTGTGCTGTAAAATATTAATTTTGAATGTTTCAAAAAACATTTACAGTAAATAATAGATATAAAGTGAACATAAAACCTCTAGCCAAGAGTCTAAAAGTGTTTTGTCTGTTAATTTGACTTAATGGCCAATTATTTTCACCTTTTAAATATCGCAATTTAAACATAAGCAAGACGCTGGGAGGGGCTGTGGATTCTTCCGTGGCATCTGCTTTTCTCTTCTTCTGTCACAGATATCCAACTTTTCTGTTGAAAATTTTGTTCACCTTCAGTTCTCAAATTTAAGTGAGATTTTCCCTGCTTTGAATCCCAGAGAAGGCTGTGAGAGCAGTTCCTGAGCATCTGTAACCTATCAGCAGATCACAATGTCAGGAGGACAAGACCTATACCATACTATACTTCAAGCCTATGTATGGCCTGAAGCTAAGGTTTAATACCTGGTTCATACTTGACTGATGAAACAATCTCATCTCATAAAAAGCATGTGAACAAATAGAAATATGGAAAGTACAGCATAAAGACAATGCTTTTGATAGTGTGTTAGACTGAAAATTATCTTTGCTGATAAGATTTATAGCACATATTGCCAGGGGGAGTGAGAGGTTGGGCAATTATAAGAGATTATGATTAACATTAACAGTTTCCCTCCAGTAATCATTTTAACATATATGATCTTACAGCATTATGATGTATATCTTAAATATATACAATAAAATTGCAAAGTTCCTGGGCTCAATGCCCAGTCCTCACAATGAAAAAAAGTAAAGCAGACACATAAACATAGACTTTCTATAGTTATTACTATTTTGAAATGACAAAATGAATATATTACATATATGTTTTTGTATGAGCCATATGTATTTCTCTATATAATGTGCATTCTTATATTGAGAGAAATGAAATAAAGTTTTCCCAACTGTACATCCTTGAGTTCAGCTGACTTGCCTTTAAATTTCCTCTGTAATATACCAGCTAAAGGAGCAAAGCTAATAGAAAGGATTTCAATTTTTTAAAAGAAGCTGCAATTTACACAAAATTCAATGTTTAGAAAGTCTTTAAAGGAAATCAATGAGTGTTAATATATGTAGAAGAAAAAGACTTTCATTTATTGGTCTAAAAGAGTAGATTCTTTTTTAAAAGATTCTTTAAATCTTATTTTCTCTCCATTTTATTGTTATGTATACGTGCAAAATTTAAGATTTACAATGAACTTGAGCACTTTGTGCACATACCTATCTTGTCAAGGTGACAAGGAATTTCCCACTCTCCTTTTGTCCCTCCCCCTACCGACCCCTCCCAGAGTAGATTCTTAAAACTGTTACAGAATATTGTCAGCCTTTACTAAATCAAAATGTATATATATATATATATATATATATATATAGAGAGAGAGAGAGAGAGAGAGAGAGAGAGAGAGAGAGAGAGATAGAGAGAGAGACAAGAGAGAGAGAAGAGAGAGAGAGATGCAAACAAAATAAAAATGTGATTTTTTTTTATGATGGGTTCTTTCTCTGGGGCCCTGATTGGTCCTGAACTCACTATGGAGCCCAGGCTGGCCTTGAACTCAAGGTCATTCTCTTGTCTCAGCCTCGTGAGTGCTGGGATTACAGGTTTGCACCACCACACCCAGCTTATGTGGTACTGGGGAATTGAACTCCCATTACTTAGCTCTTGACTTTGTACCTGCTAGGCAAGTGCTTGAGCCACTAAGCTTTTCCTTCAGCCCCCAAAATGTAATGTTAAACTAGAATAAACTGATTCAATGCATCACAGGTCAAGATTTCATTTTCAAACAAAATAGAATAAATTTGATTTAATCTTGAGGTATGCCTCAAAAAACTCCATCCCACATTTATTTGATATGATTAAACCAAGAGAATTTGAGTGTTACAAGGGAAGGGTCTCATTTTTTCTTTCTATCTTGAGTCAAATGTATAAAAAGGACCGCAAATGAGTCTTTCCTGGTTGGCTGAGATGACTCCAGTCTCTTTGGTGGCTGATGTAGCCCAGCATAGACAACTCCTGCTTGTGGTGGCACTGTGTTTGAAACAATACACAAACAAAGAAAGTCAGCAGACTGAAAACAGATAAACACACAAAACGAGAAACAGCCATCTCACAAGAAAGAATATCAGAAAGATAAAAGTAATGTGATCTGTCATCAGCTATATTTCAATATAAAACAGCTTTTAGAATTAAAACAGCAAGAAACAAGACTTTAAATCTGAATTTATTAATAACTCAAAAATAGTGATTTTGACTAAAATGAGACCAGGAAGCTGTACTGAAAAAAAAAAAAAAAACAGCACAGAATTATAACAAATAGAAGTGAGAAGATGAGTTAGTAAGAGCAGAGACAAGAAAACTTTTATGTGCATAAAACCTAGCTCTGAAATAAAATAAATGAATCTATAGAGAAGAGATAATATTTAAACAAGTAAAGAAAATTTTTCTTTATTTGAAGAAAGATTCGTGCCTGGAGATTGAGAAGGTTCCCTGAGTCTCAGAGAGGATTAATAAAAAAGGTCATTACTTAGATATATCCTGATGAAGATTTTGAATTTCATTGGTAAATAGAAAATCTCATAAGCTTCTGAGAGGAAGTAACTTTCACTGGAAAGATCAATTGACTAATATCTGGCAGATTTTAATATTAAACTTAGCAGTCAATGAAATACCATCTCAGACGAAAAGAGATAGTTTCAAGTTACTATATGCCTGTCCAAGAGGAGACATTTTCAAACATACATGAATTCAAAGTACATGCTAACCTTGTATTCTGAGGAAAATAACCAGAGAAGTGCAATAATAAAATGACAGTAAATCCAAAATAACGTATTGCAAAGTATGAGAATCATAGTAGGGAAATCGTGGTAATGAGTTGCAATTTCCATAATTGACTCTAAATGGATAATGTTATTATGATTGGGGAACTGTGAAAGTTCTCTAAAATAAGATTTCTTAAAATAAGCCCTGTTAAATGAGACAAACTGTGAACAAACTCTAAAAGCATATTTCAACGAGTTCCAGGACCTTGAATCTATCAGGAATAAAACAGAGGTAGAAATGTTTTAACTATAACATGTAGGAGAATGGGACTCAGCTCAAACTTGTTAATAATTACCAAATAACCATTTTATTTCTCTGTCCTATTTAGGTTTAATTTTCTTCATGATGTCAGTTAATTGTAATAAAACATAGTTTTGTTCTGGTATGAATAATAGATGCCGTAAGCCGCATCAACACAAGCTGGCAACAGGTATCTCTCCAGGTCGCCAGTGTCATGGCTGGAGCACTGCCAAGTGCTTGCTGGTCGTGCTGGGATTTGTCCCCTTTTGTCTGCTCTCCTCCCCCTCAATGATCCCTGGAATGTCAATTCAGTAACTGGAAATCTACTAGGTAGTCCATTCAAATAAATGAAAAAGAGAAGTTAAACCAAACTCAGAAAAAGAAATTAGTAAATATAAATAATTAGTAAATAGTAAAATTGAAAAAGGAAATGATAAAATTCATGTTTTTGAGATAGCACACAGTCTGCAGTCTAGGCTGGTCATTAACTTGTGACGAACCCCAGGTGGGCCTTAAGCTGACAGCAAGCCTCTTGTCTCAGACTCCTGAGGGCTGAGATTCCAGGTTACACCACCACACATGTCTGGGGAATTGACCCCTTGACCTTATGAGCACTATAACTGCTGGGCCCTGTTTTACTTCTCATGGAATCAAATGAATTGACATATTCCTTAGTATTATCATATCTCAGGACAATCGAAAGAATATTTTCTAGTTAATTGTATACAATATAAAGAAAACTAGTAAGCTACAGCAAATGAAAATTAAGTATAAATTCACTTTTCATTGAAATTACATATAACACTAAAAGCTACCGTAATTATGATAATTACTTGTCTCGGTTTATTTTGATTAAGTATATCATAGTACATAACTTGAAAGATATCTGAGACTTCATGTTATGAAAAAGAAATGACTCATATTCCCAAGTAGGTAGCAAGCATGTAGGATCCCCTTCTTACAGACCCAGCCAAAGAGTTGAGATAGAGTTAAAAAAAAAAATTACTTGGAAAGTTCAACTCTGAGTAAGAGTAGAACCAAAGGAAACAAAAACAAACCAACACGAAATTTAGAAACATTTGTAGGATATCACACACGCTGAAGACCAAGCTCAGGGCTGGGGAGCTGCTGCCGACCATTCGGGCCGCCCACGCAGACCTGCACACATTGGCCACAGAGAAGAGCCTGCGTCAGCAGAAGAGTCAGAAGCATCCCTGGCCACTCCAGTCATTACCCACTCCCAGTAATTACCCACATCCAGCCCATCTCAGAGGACAAGACAATAAAAACAGCCCAAGAACCCGCGAGCTGAGAGGGTGCCAACCAGCAGACCACAGGAGGAGACTGCTTCCGGCCCTAGGAGTCAAGGGAGGATGGAACCTGCATGTTGTAGTCAATCCAGTTCAGGGTCCTGAGTACTCATAGATAAGAAAGCAGAGGCTAACGTACTTAGAATTTAAATCCACAGCGCAATTCAGATATATGAAAGTTATAGGCAATCCATGAGCAGGCTTATTTCATCAGCAAAGAGATGAAATATGTTATTACACTAAGTATGCTAAAATAACACTGGATTACACTGTTATAACTGATAAACAATATTGTTATCAAAAACTTAACAGTAATGTGGTTCAAGAAGTAACTCTACTAGATAGACACCGAGTATTATGATAAAACATCTCAGACATTAAACACATATACAACTATTAAGAATGATGATTCCAGTTTATTTAATTTCATCAAATGTGTAAAAATGAAATCACTACCCTTTTTTCCCATTTTATTGATATGCATAAGTGCAGAATTTAAGAATTTAAGGTTTACAATGGAGTTGAGCATTTTGTGCACATACATATCTTGTCAAGGTGACAAGGGCTTTCCTGCTCTCCTTTTGTCCCTCCCCCTACCCTCCCTGCCCTCCCTCCACACCCACCCTGTCCCCCTCTTTCGCTTTGTCTTTCATCTAATTTGAGAACCAGATAACCTGTAATATATGTTATTTGTATGTATTTTCCCATTTTATAGTTTGATTTTATTACCTTTATGCTGTAGAAACTTTTAGTTTAATATAGTTCCTTGTTTAATTTTTTATTTTGCTTTGAAACCATAACCAATATTTTTAATTTTGTAAAGTTATATAAAATACGGTGCTTTGTAATGGCATATAAATACTAATTATTCCAGAGAGTTAATTGTATTTTTCATTGGACATTTACATGCCAAATAGAGGCCTGTACACTCGTCATTTCCACTTTAACACAATTGTCTATTGACATTTCCTATTGATGTGTCTGAAAGACACTTCTGATAATACAAGTCCCTCTAGTGGCATCGAATGTGAATGTTTTAATATAAAATAAAATGTTTGAATTCTTCTTAGTGCTTAGAATTTACAGCAGGTTTAAAATATTATTAATAAAAATATTATCTAGAAATTATGGAATCAGTCATTCACTCCTTGCAACACCGGTTCATTGTAATATGTTTTATGTACAAACTTCTTGGTTAATTTTGAGAAGAACAAATAAGAAGTCACCTTTCCTAGTTTGAAAAGTAAGGTTTGACTGAGGCAAAAGATGTCACTTGAGCATCTCAACTGTGGCCAATGCTTCGTGCACTAAGTCATTGAATTTATCAATGATGACCTTATAAAATTGATTTTATTATGTCACTTTAAAGAAAATTAAATAAACCTCAAAAAATAAGACTAAGTCACAATTAGACTATCAGTGATTAAGTGTAGACTTGTCTAAGCCAGTTTTTACTGTACATTTCACATAACATAAAGCTATTTCAAAATGAAGCAGAAGAATGGCTTGGGATCTCAAAGATGTGACAGATCAGTCTGAACTGACAGGAAGAAGGACAACAGGAATTTGTAAGAAAGTAAGTGGGTCAAAGAGAGGTTTCCAAGTCTCTGGATTCTCTATATAATTAAACAAACCCCTTCGTTTTCTCCTACATTTTTCAATTTGACTCAATAATGCCTCATTGAAAGATAAATTTATAAGTATATTCTTTCATTTTAAATAAAAATTTTAATATGACCATTAGCTTATTGTATTACTTATACTTAGGAGACAATTAAAGTAACAAAAGGCAAATTTTGTAGTTTTGTATTGATGGTGAAAACACCCAAAACCCACAACTTGAAGAAGAAATTTTACTTGGCCTTCGTGAAGACATAGTTACATTCTCACAGATTTGGGCCACTGCATAATTACATACAAGAAAGGTGATTTTAGTTGTCTAGAAAAAACATATGTTAGAATGAGGTAAAAATGTCAGAGAGAAAATTTTAAGCTTCAAAGGGCAAATAAACAGAAGTTTTGCACACCTCTCTCTGCTGGTTAGAGAATGGGAGGATCAATTCTCCCAGATTCTCTTGATTTTAAGAGTAAGGGAAAAGCAGATGTGTGTCCAGAGTCTCTCATTCCACATCCCTCCTTTATGTTTACTAGAAAACACGCCGGCTCAGAAATACGGAAGACCTATTCTGTCAGTATCAAAAAGCCTTTGTGTCAAGTAAGACATACCTCCTACTCTGTTGCAGAGAGAAAGTTTTAGCAAGTAGATCGCCTAAGGTAGATTTCAGCCTCCATCTGCTCTTCTGGTCAACTCCCATTTGGATGGAACAGCAGATATGAAAGTCTAGATCATAGTCATACTAGTAGTCTAGGTGGACTAGTAGTCACATTTGTGAGAAGAACCTAACAGAAGCAAAGTGCATATTGTTTGATATAACTTCATGGATATTTTTTCATGTTCCAGAGTAAAACTGAAGTAGCAGCATGTTCCTTGCACTCATATGTAACAAAGACATAGAGGAACGAATCACCACAACTGTCAACTCACTGGAAAAGCAGTGAGAGCTAGATTAGCTGACACACATAGATGGACGATTGAGGATAGCAAGGTATAGAATGTCTCCATAGAATCTGAAATGAAAAGACACGACTGAGACCAGATATCTAACTCCAACTCTGAGATTATATATCCCTGATGTCGTCACCAAAGACAACAAAATGTCTTTATAAACAGAAAAACTATTTGAAGAAAACGTATGGAGATCCCTGAAATCAATGAGGTGATACTATTTGTGACAACATTTAAAACCCAAAATCAAAACAATTTTGAGTCATAAGAAAAACTCGTCTTTATTTTCTTTGAGTTGAAAAATTATATACTTGTTAACTTATAAAAAACTTTTAATAGTAGCGCTCTATAAAGAACTGTAGATTCTCTTGGAAAGTATTGCAATTGTACCACCCAATTAAGGAATGACTGAAACACCAAAGTACAGTTGAACATGATATTTCAGATAGCTTTAATTGGAATGGTTTCAAAACATATTTGGAAACAATACAGAATAATTTGATAAACCTCGGTAATAATCACAGGTCATAGGCAATTTGTCTTTTTATCTTTATTAACAGCTATAAAATCCATACATTATGATTTACTGAACCATTTTCTGTCTCCATCTCTCTCTTTCTCTATCTTGGTATGCCCAACACATCAGTAAAACAAAATAGTAACATTAATTTTGCAAAATTGGTACATGCATTGAACACAACTTGATCATTTTCGATTTTATTAAAATCCTCCCTCTTCATCTCTTTTCCCTAATCTCATTCCTTCTCTCTAAAATCTGCCTTCCAGTTTCTTGTCATTCTTTATTTTTTATTTACTTTTATGCTTCTCATATCAAAGAAATAATGAGGTATTTGAATTTTGGAGTCTGTTTTGTTCTCCTTAACATGAAGTTCTCCAGTTTCAAAAGTTTTTTCTGAAAATGATGTGATTTCATTTTTTTGTGAGCCTAAATGATATTCCACTGTGTACATATATCTCATTAATCCATTCAACTGCTAACAGATCAATTCAGTGTCTTCACTGATTAGCAGTTGTTAATTTATAGTGATATACACATAAATTTGCATGTGTTAATAAATATGGTGGCTTTAATACTTTAAGGAATGTAGCTGAGCCTGGTGACACAAACCTGTAATCCTAGCACTCTGGGAGGCTGAGGCAGGAGGGTGGCAAATTCAAGCACAATCTTGGAACAACTTAGAAGTAAACTTTATCAAAAATAATTATATATACATCGCATATATATCACATATATGTCACATATATAAAACATATAATAACATATATATATATAGTTATATATATATATATATATATATATATATATATATATATATATAGTTAGATATATGTATATATAGGCTGGAGGTGTAGCAGCTCAGTGTGAAGGCTTTGAATTGTATCCCAGCACCAAAAGAGAGAAAGAAATAAAGAAGAAAGATGTAAGAATCTCTAGGGAATCAATTCTGGAGAGATGTGGTATTTCTGCTTCTAACTTTTGAAGAATCTCTCTACAGAATTCTGTTGTGATTTTACCTCTTCACATTCCTCTTGATCGTAGCTGTTGTGCCTGTGATGAGATAATATCTCACTATAGTTTTAATTTGCACCTTTTACCTAATGGATAAGGAAGTGGACATTTTTTTTTTCTGTACCTATTGCTCACTGGCACTGCTGTTCAGACCCGTTTATTCAGTCTATTTGTCTGTATTTAATTAAATTGCTTGGGGGTCTTTAAGATCTTTATGTATTGTAGACATTAATCCACTATGGAAAGAATACCACTCAGGAGTTTTACTTGTTTTGTAGGTTATCTTCTCACTGTGCTGTTTCCTTTGCTGGGCAGAATTTATTTAATTTTATGCCATCCATTTATTGAAGCTTGGTATTTTCCTGTGCTGCCAGAGTCCTGCTCCAGAAGGCTTTCCTGGGCTTCCAGACCCAAGAATTTCTCCTACAGCAATTCCAAATTTCTAATTTTATACATAAGTCTTTGATCCACTTTAATTTGATTTGGGTACAAAAAGAGAGGTCATTGGAAAATGGAAAAGCACTCTATTATTCTTGGTGGGCAGAATTGGCATTGTTGAAATGGCTAGTCTACCAAAACTGATACACAGATTCAACACAATTTCTTCAAAATGTCAACAACATTTTTTTCACAGAACTCAAAAAATTAATCCTAAAATTTGTATGTAACCAAAAGAGACCCACAATAGCCATAGAAATCCTGAGAAATAAGACAAAAGCAGGTGGCTTTATGGATTCCAGATATCAAGTAACATTACTAAGACACAGTGATAAAAAAAATTACATCTGGTACTGGCACAAAACTAGACAAGTTGGCCAAAGGAACTGAACTGAGGATGCAGAAATATCCTTAAGTGCCCTCAGGTAACCAATCTCTGTTGAATCAAAAACATACCTTGAAAAAAAAAAGGATAGCCCCTTCAGCAAATGGCACTGGGGGGGGGGGGGTTGGTTATCCATATACCAAAGAATAAATATAGACATTCAGCTATCACCATGGACCAAAATAAAATCAAAGTGTGCCAAAGACCTAAACATCAAAACTGAAACACCAAATCTTCTGGAGAGCAAAAGAGACAAAACTCTTGTAGGTGTCGCCATGGGTAAGGACTTTCTAAATAGACACCTAAAGAAAAAAATAGCCCCCCTAGAATCAAGAAATTGGATAGTATTAAATTTTAAAAGTTTCTGCACAGCAAAAAAACTTCCTCTCAAACAGGAAGATAATATTTGCAATATGTAAGGGACTAAGTAAAATAAATTTCTCAAAACAGAAGACTCATTTGAAAAGTAAGCAACTGGAATGAATGGACACTTCTCAGGTGAAGAAGTACAAATGGCCAGTAAATTTATAAAAAGATATTCAACATCTCAGCCATTACAGAAGTGAAACGCAAAATATCACAAAGATATCCTCTTAACCTGTTGAGAATGAAATGCAACAAGAACTCTAGCAGCAATAGAAGTTGACAAGGTGGTGGGGGAAAGGAACCTTTTTACATCACCGGTGGGACTGTACACTAGTAAAACCACTATAGAAAGCAGTAGGGAGATTCCTTAAAAAGCTAAAAGCATTTTGTGCACATACATATGGAGTCAAAAATTCCAATCAATTTAGTGATAACGCTTCTAAATATCTTTCTAAAAGAATTAAATGCAACACACAACAGAGATACACGTATTCCTAATTTTTAGCAACACAACTAACATGAGGTAAAAATATGGAAGATGACAAAATAACCATTAACAGACCAATGGATACAAAAATACGGTATTTGTACATAACAGAGCACTACTCTTCCACAAAGACAGATCGATTCAAGGCATTTGTAGGTAAATGGACTCAACTAGAGACCACCACACTTAGTGAAGTGAGTCAGTCTCAAGACGTTAAATATTTCGTGGTTTCTCAATGAGAAATCCATAATATAAGTAATTTATAGAATAAAATAGAGAGGGATTTTGTTTTCATCTTTTACACACGTTTATCCTGTTTTCCCAGCACCATTTGTTAAAAAGACTCCCATTTTTCAAGATATATTTTAGTACCTTAGTAAAAAATCAGGAATGGCTATAAGGGTTTTTGTGTTTTCTCCTCTATGTCATTCTCTTCAGCTACCAATGTTCTACCCACCCAGTGTTTAGTAGTTAATCAATGTTAAGCAACTCATATCATTGATAGCATTGGATTTCTTATCCAGTGAGGTTCGTGGGTTTATTTTTGAGGGTGGGGGTTACTTTATTTGGTCATGAAGGGCATGCACCAGTCAGGCCATCACCCAGCACTCAGGAGGCTCAGGGACCTCAGAGACCTTCTTCTTTGGGCATGCCATTCTGTTGATCCTCACCCACATGATCCCAATCTCATCTTTTATGAACCAATGAATAATTTCCTTCATCTTTATGACAATGTATCAATTAAAACCTTTTCATATGTACCTTGAAGAATCCATATATTAACCTAAAAATGGACAAACACTCCAAGGTATCATTTTTATGAATTAAATATGTCTTTAATAAAGTAGTAATAAATCACTATGGGACCAGGAAACAATGATATGAAAGGAAAATTCTCCTCTGTGATTTTATAGGGTTTATTTTTAATAAAATTTACCAGTATTTTAGCTCATTTTGTAGAAAATGGAACAATGGTGAACTTAGGTTAAGAAATCGATGCTCTACACATCTACTCAGGTCTTTTCAAGATTTGTCCATAATAGCAAGATGCTTCATGATAGAAGTTTTTCTACTTTAAGATTTTATATATTGTACATAACTAATTTATAAGCAATTGGGGCCAGAATAAAGGTAATTGTAGTAAATCTAGTTGTTGTTAGAAGTCAAATTCTAGAATACTTTCCTTTTTTTTTCTCCCCCCCCCCCCATTTTGTTGATATATATATAAGCGCAAAATTTAAGGTTTACAATGAAGTTGAGCATTTTGTACACATATTTATCTGGTCAAGGTGATAAGTACTTTCCCACTCTCCTTTTGTCCCTCCCTCTACCCATCCTCCCTCCCTGCCCACCCTACCTCCCTGGTTCACTTTGTTTTTCATTTTAAGTTCCATGAGATAGTTGTGATCTGGGTTTCTCATATTAGAGAGATCATTCGATATTTCACCTTCTGCTTCTGACTCACTTCACTAAGCATGATGGTCTCAACTTTCTTCCATTTACGTGCAAAAGCCTCCACACTGTTGGACTTTATAGATGCATAGTATTCCATTGTGTATAAATACCACAGTTTGTGTATCCATTGGTCTGTTGATGAGTATTTTGGTGACTTCCATATTTTAGCTACTAGCTATTGCTAATTATGGTGCTATGAACATGGGTATAGAATAATTTCTTTAAATAACAAGAACATATTTTCCCAAGCATTAAGAAACTTGCTGACAAATCTGCCTGCTTATATATTCTCTACCCCTTTTCTATAAAGAGTTGTTTAAACCACTAATGAGAACAGAGTGCCAGCAGATGTCTAGAACCTATTTGGCAGCTTCCAAGCAAGCTTTATGTCCCTATTCCAGGAAAGCATTAGCTGCAAATAATTTTTAAAAGTCACATCCCAGATTTTTGTCAATGTTTCAACTATAGGAAATCTAGAATTGGGAGATCATATTACTATACATCATTTTTCCCAAAGAGGTATCTGAAAGGAATGGTTAAAGTACCATCTGGAGTATTATATGGCATCATCAATATCCTAATTAAAATCTTCTTAATTTTCCAACATCCTTTAACTTAAAATGTTTAACTTTTCACATGTGTTTCAGTCTTTCAATGACTAGAGCTGGGCTAGAGAGGGAGAGAATATTATGACTCATGGCCCTGTAGGTCTTATCTTAAACAGTTTATCCATAGAAACCATAAATTAACTAACTGTAGCTAGTTATTGTCTTATAATCCTAATGTTTTCTGTTCCAAACTTATGTTAATAAAATATATCTTTAAATGCTTGGGAAGATTTTAACTATTTTCTGGGACAAGAAATCTAGCCAGCTACAGATAGGCTTCCACTTGAGAGATAATATAAGTCAATTTCTTAAACTGTCATCTAAGATATTACCTCTTCCACCTGAGTATGTAATTTTGAATCCCCGTCATAGTTAACAGTGTAAATTGTGGTACACAAATAACTATTATCAATTAAAATATTGGATCTATCGAGAAATGATACTTGTTATAAAATTACATGAAATATTCATTAGTGGAAAATGCTCCCTTGAAAGGTGCCTTTCCTCTTGATATGTGAGTATATTCTGAGGCATTTATACACATGTTCAGTTAGGGCCAAATACAAGATTACTTACCTGATTACATATATCTTTTTTATAGTTCATAATTTAATCTCATGATTTTGTTATTATTAATAAAAGACCACAAGAAATTCTATATATTTTACTATATGAAAACTAATTAAAGATCTATATAGTCCCCTATACACTTTGTAGGGATTAGCAATAAAAACATGAAATATGCAGAATGGGGGAATAGACAGTGGTGGGAACATTTGCTCGGCAAGGCACAAGGCCCTGAGTTTGACTCCCCAAAGCCAGATAAATCGAGCGTGTTGGCACAAGCCTATAATCCCAGCACTTGGAAGGCTGAGCATAGAGGATTGCTGTGGGTTTGAGGCTAATGTGGCCTTCATAGTGAGTCCACAGCCAGTCTGGACTACAGAATGAAACTCTACCTCAAAATAAAAATGAAGAAAAAAAGAAAGAAAGAAAGAAAGAAAGAAAGAAAGAAAGAAAGAAAGAAATATATTGTTTCATAAATAAATTTCAACTCATTCATATGGAATAAAAGGAGACCTATAGTAGCTAAAGCAATCTGGAGTAACAAGTCAAAGGCAGATGGCATCATGATTCTAGATATCAAATTACATCACAAAGTAACAGATATAAAAAGTTATATGCTACCAGCACAAAACAGACAGATCGGCCAATGGTATGGAACTAAGGATGCAGGGACAAACTCAAGTATCCTCAACTACCTGATATCTCATAAAACAGCCAAAAGCATATACTGGGAAAAAAAAGGCAGCCTCTTCAATAAATGATGCTTGGGAGGTTGGGTATCAACATGCAGAGGAATGAATCTATACAGACATTTGTCACCATCTGTCACCAAAACCAAAACCAAATAAAAGTGGATCATAGACCTAGATATCAAAACTGAACCTTCTGGAAAACAAATTAGGCAAAAATATAAAGACTCTAGGTGTAGGCAAGGACTTTCTTAATAAGGCACTCAGTGCAAAAGAAATAGCTCTGAGAATAAATAAATTGGATTATGCCAAATTAAAAATTTCAACATGGCAAAGGAAATTATCAACAGAGTGTAGAGAGAATCAACAAAATGGAAAAAAAAATTCACCACAGCAATACAACTAACAATAGATTAAATGTAAAAGATACCAAAATACCCATCAACAGACAATGGATACAAAAATTGTGGTACATGTGCACACTGAAGTACTACTCATCTATAAAGACAGATAGTTTTGAGCCCTTTGTACATAAATGGACATAACTTAAGACCATCATGCTCAGGGAAGTGAGTCACACACAGAAGGTTTGTTATCAAATGGTTTCTCTAGTATGAGCAACTCAGAACATAGTCATTTTATAGAACTAAATGAGGGAGAAAGAGGGCATGGGAGGGTCAAAAGGTAGAGGGGAAGGTTTTGTAAGTCGGACATAATATGTATGTGTACAAAACACTGAAATTCAATGTAGACACTATGTATCACGTATATACTTATTAATAAAATGGGGACATTTTTCAACTTAATCTGATTAACTGACAATTTTTAAAATATATAAATATACAAGTTGGTATATTCATAGTTCTGATGTGTCCATGTTGAAATATGAATACAGAGGTTACTTTTAATCTTGCAATTGAATGTAGTATTAATTATATTGTTCAATATCATTTATATATAAAACTATGATATTTAATTCCCCCAGAAGTCAATGAAGAACACTAGTCCTATTTCTGTAGAGAATTTTTATGCTTTTTTATTATATTTGAGACTTAGCTGGCCTTAAAGTAATTTGTCTTTCTATTTTGAATTTATTTCAGTTAAGTCCTAATACCCCAGCAGCCATACTAATGGCCTAGCACCTTTTTAATGTCTTTTAAAGGTAGTTTACCTTTTTGTTTTTGTTTTTGTTTTTTTTTTTTTGCTTGTTTTACATGTGGTTTTGAATTGTATAATTTAAAAGCAGCAAAGTTAATAAAGATAACCTAAAGCTTGGTGCAAATTAATTTTGGCTTTAACTTGTAAATGATCTAGTTATTTGCAGAATTTAGATCAGAAACATTTCCTACTAAATGTTATCTTTCTTAAAGAAGAAATAGAAAAACATAGTGAAAGTTAAAAAAAGGAAGAATGGAGAAAGACAAGAAAAAAAGAGAGAAAAGAATGTAGAAAATTAGGGAAGTCTTAATGTTTACTTCTCTCAAAAGTTAGATGCTGAGCTTTAAGAAATAACAGTTGTGGAAAGCTTATCTCAAAGTAGAATATTTTTTTACATTTATTGCTAGGATAAATAAGCATAGCCACAAATAATAAGAAAACCATTAAAATGCAGCAGTACATATATCTTGCTTCAAGGTCATTAGCTACAGATGTGTTTTAAGTTCTAGGCATGAACAAACCTATTTGGCCAGATATTTAAAAAACAATGAGACTGGACCTTACTCTTTTTGCTGTTTTTTAGATAAAATAGTTACTTTAAGATCTAAGTGTTATCCTAACTTCTCTGGTCTTCACTCTAACAATCCTGCTAATACCTAGCTCATTACAGTTTCTTGGTTTGTGAATTTATTAGTAAATACAAGTTTAATTTCCTCTGAACCTATGTACAATCTTAAAGGTGTATGTTAGTGTGTTTATGCCTGTGATTTATAGCATCATGAAAGCAACAGCACCTGCTCGCATTTGACTGAAGTAACACTGGCACAATTCTTTGGCCAAAAAGACTATTTCCATTTGATAATAAAAAAATCTCATATCTATGACACTAAACAATACTCATCATATATTGTTTGTTTTCTATTTCTTTATTTCAAACTATGAAAATATCTGTGACTTCAAACAATTTAACCTTGTATATTTAATAGAACAACAGCTTATTTTTTTAGATTTTTATTGGGTTATTTGGTCTCCATTGGGCATTTATTCTCAGGATCTCATGTGTCTGGGGCCAGAATTTTCTAACCATCAACTGATTGATTCATTCACTCATCCATTCATTCATTTTCTGTGAGGAAGGAAATATTCCCAAGTACCATGTATGAATTTGGGTATATCCCTGAACACTGTTTTACATACAATAGATTGAGTGTATGATAAAATAATAGTACATTATACAGATATGAATTAGCAGAACTATGGATTCTTCTCTTTTTTCCTTTTCCAATTCTACTACCTTATTAAACCCTGGAAAAGACTCCTGCTTCTTGACTCAAGCTTGTAATTGACCTCCACTCTCTCTCAATACAAAGGAGTCTGTACTTTAGCTATGGTGGGGTTCACCCAAACTGGGAGGAAATTTAAAGAATAGGAAATTTTTTACTTGAACTGGTAGTTTCTCAATTTCTATTTCTGGCAAGAGTTTAGAAATAGTTTTTTATTTTATTTTGCTATTTCTTTCATAGGAGTTGCTACTGTTAATTTATCTGAGAGATCACTGGCAATCTTTCTGATGTAGTTAATTCCTTGAGCTAAGAAGATGCATCTTTTTTCTAAACGAACCCGTATGACCCATTCCACACAACCCCTTTGATTTTTACAGACCATTTATTCTTATTCAGACATTTTATGCTATATTTTACAAATGGCCACAGCATGTTCTTTCATTATACTGATCTTCTCCTTATATGATGTTCTTTTCATTAAGATATGTGTCTCAATCCTCTGGAAAAAAAACAGTTAAGTCATTGTTTTGGTTGATAACAAACAGAACTTTAGCCAGCAAATAAATACATCTTGTGCCACCCATGGTCTTCGAGTGTATGTACTGAAACCTTTATCATGGGTAGAGTGACAGGTCCTGTTCTCTGTTGCATCTAGTCTGAATTTCTACTCCACAGAATTCAAGAGGATAATGATATGATTGTTTTATGATATTACACAACAAGAAATAAAAAATAAATAAAAGGGAATGAAAGGTGAAATAATTGAGAAAATGTTCACAACTCAAATCAAACTTAATATAGAGGGCATATGAAGGTATGTGGAGGCTCTTGAAGCCAGTGCGATCAGAGGATGTCCATTTGTAGGCCTCACATTTCCAAATGTGTGTTCTGCTTTTGTTATTGTTCTACTATAGGCCATTGATGAAATAATATTGTCTACAATAGCACGGTTTTAGTTATTTCTGTTTGATATAAAATTATTATATCTTGTTTTTAAGAAAAAATAGAAAAATAATTTCCATCTTATGTATCCTAAGAATTAAATTATCACATGAATTGTGTTTCTAAAAAAAGAAATCACATTAACCATGCATCTGTATGAAAGAAATATTAAAAAACAAGATAAAATAAATAGATTAAAGTAAGCTATATAGCTTTTCTGCACAAAATTTACTACTTAGGAAATGATTCTCTACTTCCTGACCTAGCTACAAATTTAGATTCTTTCTTAAAGATAGCACTGTCTCTTTTTTTTCCTACATCAAATAATATCATAAGAACTTTTGTAAACAAATTAACAAGAACTTCTAATTTCAACTCTTTCAAATTCTGTAATGATGTCATGGTTTAATAATGGAAATATTAGATATTTTGCAAAAAATCATGAGGCATACAAAAAAGCTGATTTGACTTATAATATTTGTGTCATTAATATTACATAGTAGTGCATTCCTTTCATAGTAACTTTTATATTCTTTTTTAATTTCAAAAGTTAGGACAGGTAGAAAAATTAAAAGGCAGTATGTATTTGAATGCGTGTTATATTTTCAACCATGTAAGAGAGTTTATTTTGTGGAGAGAATAGATCAACTTGTCTGAGATGAACTAAACTAAAACAACAGTAGACAGAGGAAGGTGATTAGTGTAAATTTTCTTCTTAATTTTTTACATATTCCTCCATATTATTATGCTACTTTCAAATTTTAAAATAGTAATTTAAGTAGAAAAATCTATTATAACTTTAACAAAAATATCAATCTATCCAAGTGTTCTTCAGGTTTGGGGCATGAATATGTTGTCATTTTCAAAATGACATAAGATACAAGGATTCAAAACGCATTATCATTTTGTTATGTTTTTTAGAAAACTCTTAGCCACATGTATACATTTGTAAAAGTGTTTTTACTGTTGCACACAAAAGATATCATCTCAGTGTGACTGTAATATTGTTCTGCCAGTGTAGAGAGGGGCTGTGATCAATTTTCATGGAGGATGTATGGGTTCTGTTTTTGGTAATGTCTTAAGTATACTACCTGCACATGACTTAGTCCTCAGTTAGTGATAAACAAACCACAAACTCATAGGCAGCGTTGGAGAATACAATTATGTCAGTGTAAGAGTGGGCAGGAGGCCAAAAGAGAAGAAAGGAGGAGGAAATAAGCGTCCCGCAACTTTATGGGATAAATGACTAATTTTTTGCAAGCTCAAAGTTATTTTCTTCGACTTGAAGAAAACAAACGTTGGATTCTAAGCTATTTTTTGAGTTGTACATCCCATTACACCTCTGTTTCAGAATAAAGGGGAAAAGCTGGTGCATTTTAAAGTTAAAAATTCTGAGTAACCTGAGCTGATTTTGCGGGAAAAGAATGAGGCAGAACTCTTTAATTCTACTTTAAAAATGAACAAAATGCTTTCTCCTTTTTAAAAATATAGATGAACAGGTACAGGCATTACTTCAAAATCTTCATAAGTAATTTATGGCCTCTAAAATTTAAATTATAATTAGGCACAAGGGTCGTTTTCGGCTTTAGAACGATTGATACTCAAATGATTCGGAAGTCATATTTTTTCTGCATCAAGATGCATTAGAAACTTGTCCACTTTCTCATCTCTTTCATCATTCTTTGTAGAAACCTTTGCACTTCACTCCAGAATAGAATTATTGTCCAAATCTCCCATTTCTTCTAATGATTCCCTGGACTCTGTTACCAGAAAAAGAGGGTCCGCTTTACATGTTAAACGTCACTGCGTTGCTTCTTATTGGTCCATTAACTATGTGCTTGGGCTCCATCATTTGTAAAATGGGCTTGGTGAGAGGAGCACCCACCTGAAAAAGAGTGGGAGTATGGAACCAGCTTGCTCGCAGAATCCATTTGGAGAGTCTAGACGCAAGGTAAACCCTTCCCCCGTGCTACTCTGGGGTGGACATTTTAAGTGAACAAGACCTCTTTTTTTCAGTTTTGATCATCAGTTAAATATTCAGTGCTTTGAAAAGAACCTCCAGGTGGAGCACAGTAGAGAATGCAGAGAGAAAACGAGTGAGGACCTTTAGTGACAGCTGCCACTTAAGAAAAATATTTTATAAGGAAAACAAAAGACTACCCTGCCAGGGTCATAGATGTGTAAATGTTGGATAATGAGAAAATAGAATAAGGTCATTTGGAAATCTGGTCAAAATAGAGAAGCCATTTATGGAATATACTCACTGATATGAGCTTAACTTCATGAAATTAGGTAACTAGCATAACTGAGTGCAGAAAGTCCTGGGAGCTCTGCATGTGTGGGCTTGTGGAAATTAGGATGGACGCTCAGGGATGGAGGGAGGCCTCAGCTGCAGCAGAGATGAAGGCAGCAGTTCTGAAGGCAGACCACCCGGATGGACAGTCCCGCTCTGCACTGCAGAGCTTGGGCCACTGTGGGCAGGTTCTGGCCTTCAGTTTTCTAATCGGTTAGATGAGAATAATCATAGCAACTACTTCAGACTGTAAACTGAGCTCCTCTTGCTAATTCATCTTTATAATAACAATTATCTGAAATTAATATTTGTGTGTGGAAGTGTCTTCTATCACATGGAAAATATTAAATAATTGGTAATATGAAACCAATGCTTTATTTCTTTTATTGTTTTTCAAGATTCCTTTAGAAGATGAAGTTTTACTGTATCTATTTATTTTACTTTGATGCCTAAAGTAGAGCTAAAAATGATAACATCAAGTGAGACATTTAGGACAATATAAATGAAACAGCGGTAATAGACTCTCTGGATTTCATGTGTTCTCTCATTTAAAAAGAATTTGTGGACTTAACTGTTTTAACAAAAAGTTAGTGTTTTATTTTTTAAGGGAAGAAGAAAACAAAAGCAAAGACAAATCGTTAGAGCCAAAAGGAAAAATTGTGTTCCTTCTTGGACGAATCTCAGACAAGCACATTAATCCTGTAACCTCTAACACTGTCATTCAGTACTTCATGTCTCTAATTTTTGGGGGTCACAGGCAGGAAAGTAGACACAATTTTCAGAACAGAGGTTATGATATCTCTTGAACCATTTTAAAAATTGTGGCACACAAAAGTAGGCATATTGTGTAAACAATTTATGCATAACTAAAATAATTCATAAAGATTGTATGAATCTCTAACACAGTGCCATTTTTCTCACTTTCTGACCAACACATTATATGCAAAAGACACATCATGACACGCTAACTTCCAGCATAGTGTAGCAGAGTTATTGTTGGAAGTGAGGTTTATTTTTCTTCATAATAAATGCAGCTGTGCTAAACATGACAGTCTTTGACAGAAATTCTATATTAAGAATAAGATCTTCAGAGCTGGGCATTGTGGCATATGCTTGTAATCCCAGCACTCTGGAAAGCTAAGGTAGGAAATCGCAGCTTTGAGCTCAGGCCAGGGGACTTAACTAACCTGTGTGAAAGAAAAGGAAGAAAACAAGGAAGAATGGAAGAGGGAAAGAGGAAGAAAAGAGGGAAAGGAGAAAAAAGGAAAGAGAGAGAGAGAAAGAAAGACAGCAAAACCAGGCAGACAAGATGAGCATATCTCTCAGTGAAAAAGCCCCGGAGTCAATCCCAGTCCCCATCCTCCACACACACACACACACACACACACAGAAAGAAAGAACAGAAGGAAGAATGGACAAGTGAATGAGCGAAAGAAAACAAAGGGTTCGCTGTTCTTTCAGAAAGCAATATTGTATGTACTCCTCATTATTAGACAGATTTCCAATAACTGTTGTACTTTCCCCACTATCAAAGTGGAGGTAATGAACAGTCATATGTGCAATTCATTGCAATAGCTCCTGCCAAATATAGTTGTATAATTTCAAATTTGAAAACATGATCTAAGGCTGAACATTCAGTTTTCCATTCACACTAACTATAATCAACTGCCCCAAAGATGATGCAAATAGTGGTTACTCTCTTGGAGTGGAGCTATGAAAAATATTTCTAATGTTGCAAAGTACTGGAAAGCAGTCTTTCTGTACAGCATTTATTTAAAGTAAATAATGTAAAACATCAACATTTTGTTTGACAATCAAACATTTTATCAATCAACAAGATTTCTTTTTTCTATTTTCTCACATTGGATAAAACATTTGCAAATAAGCATGAATATAATGTTTGTTTCTTAATGTATTTCAAGCCACCACATAAAATATGAGAACAAAAAATGTAGAATAGTCTTTGAGTTTAAATTAATGGCGCTACAAGTCATCCTAGTGTTCGTGTTTTTGTTTCCAATTAATTTAGAAAACTTAGCTTTTAACCATATTTAATATACTTGTAAAATTCTGAACCAGAAATGGTACTTAACACAAAAATATTAGAAAACTTTCACTTTAGCATTATAGTAAGTTATAGTCCCTGATTATTCAGAAATGATTTTCATAAAAACTCAGCACAGGCACAATTTGTAAGTAACACACAGTATTCATGTATAGTATATTAATGTGTAAAGGCATGTTGCCTCACGTAATTAATAGAAGCATTTAATAATCACTGACAAAACAGGAGCAATTAGGTACTTTCTACTGTAAAAATATGCAAATTTTGAATCATTCTTTATGAAAACAGTCAAAACAATTGAAAATTTCACCAAGGAATTATATACAATTACAACTTAAATACACCACATTTTTGTAAATATGTAAGAAATATTACCTGCTTTTTAAGGATTTTGTAAAAATGCATCAATGAGTTTTAAGAATGTGAAAAAACATCATAATTCTGAAATGATTGGTATACATGAGTTCTATAAAATTATAACGGTCTGATAATTACAGCATGATTTTGAGAATTCAATGGAAATATTTTAAAAGCTATAGAAGAAGAAACATGATTAAACTCTATAAAAAGGTCTCACTTAAAAGGCAAACGTCAAGCATATTAAATATTGGATATTCATAACTCAACTAGACTATAGTAAAGTTCTTTTTCAAATTAATCTATTTAAAATTTAATATAAAAATACAGACGTGTAAAAGTATACACACAGTATCTGGTGCAATCTAAAGTGAAATATTGTGAAATACATTTTTATAAAGAAACTTTACCCACAAATTTCATTAAAGAATAAATTTTTAGGGCTGGAGATTTATCACAGATGTTGGAGTGTTCGCATAGCAAGAGCAAGGACAGGTATGTTGGTGCATGCCTGTCAGCCTAGGGCTTAGGGGGTTGAGATAGGAGGATTGCTGTGAGCACAAGGGCTGGCTGGGCTTCATAGTGAGTACAGGACCAGCCTGAATTACAGAGCAAGGTCCTGTCTCAAAACAAAACAAACAATAAAACAAACAACATAAAAAACATTTCTCTTCATCTAAGGCTTTTAAAATTTCTCTGAGTGTATCAACAGAGTATATCTTACATTATTAATACCCAAAGAAGTAAAATATTTAACTGATAAGTATTATTTGAATAAATAATATCTTATTAACGTCTGAATATTTGATATATCAAAATGTTCTTTTATTATTTACCTTCATCTTTTCCTGAAATTGGCATAAAATATTTTAACCTAGGAAAGATACATGAAAAAAAAAACATTGTACATTTTGATTGGACTTCTATTTTGATTTTTTGAATAGAAATTAATAGTGATATTCCTGTGATGCATGTCATGATAAAAATTACACGGTTCACTATACAAAGACTAATTTTTTTCAACAGCTGTTGTTTTTTTGATATTGAGGACAAAATTCTCTATTATTATTCAAGGAAGACAAACTTTTGATACAACTGTCATTCTGAGGTACCAATGAGAATTTATATAAATATACCTTATAAAACTGAAATAAATTTAAATGTATTATGTTTTAAAATTTCTGTATAACTTAGACAATTATGTTTGTGTATTTCTGGCCTCCACAGACTCATAGATCTATTTCATTAAAAACAAAAGTTTCTTAAATCTAGTTATTTTGCCATTGTGTATAAGCTTTTGTGTTTGTGTTGTGCCTAATATTTCCAAAAATTAATGGACAAGTCTTTAGAATGTACTTTCTCCAATTTATGCTAAAAGTATGTTTGCCACAAACAAAAGCAGTCACTGTAGAGAGTGGGTGAGAGTATTATCTTTTTCCTTTTAACTCACTGCAATGATTTAGAATTCCATTATGGTGCTAGGTAAAAATACTTGTATAGTTATAGTTCATATTCCTGTGCTCTGCAGGGTATTATAAACTTCTGAAAGGTAAGAACTACATTCAAACAATTGTAACTTCCCCAAATGCTTGGCACAGATGAATAGTAAAAGTCTTGCCTGGTAAAATATTACTGGCTCGAAAATGTTAATTGAATATTTTTGTGAATTACAAACATATAAATATGATAGAAATCACAACTCTATTACACATACACATATATCTTTTATCATAATTGAACATAAGAACAAAATGCAATTATTATGGCAAAGTTAGCCATGGTATATTTTGTGCAACTTCCAGTTATATTTTTTTCTTGGACATTTTAAAAGTTAAAGTAAAATACCTAGCATTGTTCTGATGTTCTCTTTTTAAAAAATACATATGTGTATATAGTCTTGATATCAAAGCAAAATTTCTGAAATCAACAACACGTTCTCCTCACATTATGTGTCTTCTAAAATCAAAGAGCCTCAAATTAACAGCATTTGACTTTGTAGATTCTTTTAACTTCAGCTGTCTGCATTTTGAAGCAAATACAAGTCGAACTTTTACTTAATATACTTATTAAAGGTGACATAATTAAAATAATAGTATTATTGCCCTCAGCATGTCTGTAAATTTTATACTAACAAAGAAGATTTAGGCAATTGTGTTTGTTCAAAGTGCAAGCCTAATCTTTTAAGACCTGGCGTTTTGACATATTTGAGGATCAACATCCTTTTTATTTGATCCTGCTATCTTGGCCTAAGAAAATGCAAATTACTGTTATAAATGGGTTAATTTACTCTTCTACCAGAAAAAAATACTTGAGTTTTTTCTCAAGCCTTGAAACATGCTGACCATTAAAGATTATAATCTCCCATTTTATCCTCAGAGGAATTAATTGCAGGTTTACTCTTTTTCATCATTTTATAAAAGAAATAGCATTGTGAATACTCTCCTTTTGCTGTAAGTGAAAAATACTTTAGTGTTTAGTGTCATGTATCTTTTATTTAATAAAAAAATAATCATTTCTTACCTTAATCCAGACTACATATTAATGAATAACAATGGTCTAGAGAATACAAAAGACTTCTGAGCCATACAGCTCTGATAAATGAGGCAGACATGAATGTTTTTCTGGATATGGGTATGATTCAAACAGACAAGTGCAGATAAATCTACATGAATATTGCATCTGGTTCATTGAGTGGCTTATAATTTTAAAACTGTCACATGTCAGCAAGTATACCAACACTGCTAGAAATAAAAAGCAGTATATTTCTGTTAAGAGCATGTGTTTCTCGCTCAATATGGTAACCACGAGTGTAGTTTCAATAAAACTTTAACTTGATGAAAAAAATTTCTATTCATACCAAGTAGTTTTCTATTAACTCTTTCCCGTGTGAAGAAAATTATCTAAAAAGAGGCTAAAAAATATTGTAGAAAGCACGTGCGTGTGTGTGTGTGTGTGTGTGTGTGTGTGTGTGTGTAGCAGATTGCTAAATAGCTATAGTAATTGTTTTCACAATCATATTTTGGAAATAAATCATATCCAACTCATGAAATCTTGTTATAGTTATCAAAGGTTGTGATGACTATATTTCAATTTATATTGAGATGAGGTTTTACTTAATGGGAACTTATCTTTGGACATGTCATATATCCAAACATAGCTAATCAGATAATTGTTTTTGATATTTAAAAAACTTGTAGTTTTCTTTGAAACCTTACTATATGAACACAATCTAATATCCAATATGTTCAGCTTGACTACAAACAATTGTGAAAAGTATATCCACTGCAAGGAGGTTGGAGAAGGGAGAAATTCATCTTAATCGAACTGCTACTGTGGCTTTGAAATGATAATTTATTATTTCAGATATTGTGCAATGACTTTCACCCAAGCATGGGTTACGCAAATGAACTTTTCATCTGTCCTTTCTCCTTCCTCTCTTTCTTCTGCCGTTCCTGCCGCAACAACTCTGACTTTCAAGCCTAGTTTTAAGAGAAGCTTCTTGGTGTTCAACATTTATAACAGAATCTTTAAAATGTAATACTCAAGTGAAACACCAAGACTTCATTTAAAGTTTTCATATCAAATAATTTATGCTAGAAATTATTTTGATTATTATACATTAAAATCTCTTTGTAAGCCTTATTTAAGAAATTTAGATATGATTGGACACACTCTCCATTCCAAAGATAATAGGTTTATGTGTCCCTTAAATTTGTCAGAATGTGGTATAGATTGCCATTAATAAGGACTGTTTACTTCAAAAAGTTGTTAACCTATAATAGTTTTTCATTGTAAGTCAAAATTTAAAAATAAAAATTTAATTTTCAAAGTTCCTAAAAAATTCATTCTTTGGCAGTATACAAAATATTTTGAATCACATCAATATAATGAGTCATTAAACATTTCTGAAAACATATATTTAGACATCATCATTTGCAACATGCTGGTCATAACATAGATTTTGCTTTTCCAAGTAAACTTGCAAATTGTAAATCGAGTGTGCAAAGGTCCATATGGTCCTTCAAAATCAGTTAGAAAATCAAATTTTACCTGTTTTTCAGTACCAACGTACAAACTTCACTCAGCGGTATGGTTTTAGGAGTCATTTGCATACATTTGATTTGGCGTGGATGAGTTCACATAGAATCTGTCTAGGGATTCACAAATTGCAAGAAACTCCAGTCACCAATCAGAAACCTTGCGGTTCTCAGAATCCCTTGCACCTCACATTTCTACCTGCTCAGCAGAGTTTTAGATTTAGGGTCATCTCCTGTTCCCTCCACTTTCCTTCTAATTGACCGCAGAAAGCAAGTGAGACACCTTTAATTAAGGCACATGACAAACATCGCTGTGCTGAAATCCCCCAATTGCCGGTCTTTCATTTCCAGGATTCTTTTAAGCCTCAGCTTTAACCCTCAACGCCCGCCCAGCGCTTCCCTGGTTCCTGCCCCTGCTCCATTTTCCTCTGATATCTGCTCCCCACACGGAAAATGAGGCCTACCTTCCCCAACACCTCTGCTGTCTCTTTTGGGTTCACTTTTTCCCACTCTCAACAACATTCCTTCAAAACATTCTGAGTTTCGAAGTGACTTTTTTTTTCACTTACTATATTGCGAGCGTTCACGTCTTCTCAAGAAAGAACGTGCGATAAGAGTAACAACAAATACAATGTTACAAAAGCCCCCCACCGGCATTGTTCTACGGCTCGCCCTCAGCAAACGAGCTAAATTTAGCTTGAAAGCAATCCTCCCTCCTTAGGATTATTTTGGGGGTTCTCAGCCTTCTCCTCCCTCCAGCAGTAAAGAAAATTTTGTTGTCAACTAACCCCCTCTAGCGCCGAACTGGCAGCACCCGAGCCGCGACTGCCAGGCTCGGGAGAGCGAGCGCCGGGCTTGAAGGAGCCCAGCTGCGCTCTCGGCTACGGCCCTACTCTCCGCGCCCTCTTCGGCTTTGGGGCGACAGCGTGGGGACTGAGGTGCCACGGCTGCTCTCCGACATCTGCCCGGATTGCTGCGGCTGGGGGTGGGGGTGCCACCAAGGAGCTCCGTAGCAGCACCGAATGAATGACCGAGGCCGGGGAAGGAGCAGGTGCTGAGTGAGCGCGTGTCGCCCGAGAGCTGTCTCCCCGCCGCGCACCGGACGCCGTAGTGGACGTGGCCACGCGCCGGGCGCTCAGCCCTGGGGTAGGTCGGGGCGCACAGCCCTCCGCTCGGGCACGCAGCGGGCGCTGGGGAGCCCCAGAACCCCGGAACCGCCGCCACGATGTCTGTGACCTCCACGGCGGAGTCATCGCCACACGGCGACGCCAAGACCTCGGCGAGCCCGGGCGCCAGGCACCCGCCGGCTCCCTGCCTTCTGTGACTACTCTGCGCTTTCCAAGGACTCGAAGCAGCCGAGGCGGCCACAAACCCGAGTCCTGCTCCTCCTCGGTGGGCAAGTTTGGGCGACCTGCCCGGAGGAGTGGCCGGGCTGAGCGCTCTGCCACCAAGCTCCGCCCAGGACTGGGGGCTTGGCCCACAACCCCCGCCCTCTCCAGGGGTGGAAAAGTGGAGAAGGAAGAGAAGGACGGTGTCAGCAGCGGCCGAGTCCCAGAACGGGCAGCGGCGCTGCGCGAGATGGGGGGCTAGACGCTTAGGGGACCCCGGGCGGCCTGTCAGGTGCCCGGAGAGAAGCGCCCCCGCCGGGCGCGCTGCGGGTGCAGCCCAGTCGCGGTGTCCGCCATGCGAGCTGCTGCCCACGCCGCTCAGGCGGGGCACTGACGGATCGGGGGTCTGGAACCCCTGGCGGCCCCTCCGAGCCTCGTGCCTCGCCCGGCTCTCGGCGAACCGGCGGGAGGAAAGTTCTCGAGGCCCCCGCGCCTCTGGCCAGCCGAGGTGCCCCCCTGCTGCGGGCTGCCAAAGTGCCGCCCGGAGTCGGAGAGGCCGGTCCCGCGGGGTCGTCACCTCCCTCCCCCCAACCCGACGCGCGGCGCCCTCCCCGCCCCGCTTTCCCCTCCCCCCAAACCACAGCCTGAGCTCGTTCCTGCGCGCGCGCCCTCCCGGGCCCGAGTGGAGAGTTCTCGCGCGCGCGGGACGCGGCGGTGGATGCGATTGCCCCGGCCGCCAGCCGCCGCGAGCACCCGGGCGCCGCAGGCAGCGTCCCGCTTCGCAGCAGCTGCGCCCGCACCTGCGCGGCCCGGACTCCCGCTCTCTGCCCCCGGGCCCCCGCGCGGAGGACGCCCCGGGACGGCCCCTGCGGGCCGGGGGAGGAGGACCAGGAGGAGCAAGGAGACCGACGTGGACCTGGAGCCCGGCCCGACCCAGAGCGCGGGGCGGCGCTGCCGCCACTTCTCTTTAAGGAGGAGGAAGGAGAGCCGGCGAAAGCCATGGGGGGCTGCGAAGTCGGAGAATTCCTTCTGCAATTGGGTCTCTTCCTGCCTCTGATGACAGCTTGGCCGGGCTGCTGCAGTCACGTCCCCAGCAACCAAGGTAAGGCTTGGCGAAGCGTGGGGTGGCGGGAGGGGGCTGCGCCCTGAGGACTGGCGCCCAAATGGCCTGCTCCTGGTAACTTCATCCCGTGCCAGGGTCCTCATAAGGTGAGGACGCTCCTGGATGATCCTTCACCAGGGCACCCTGCCCTCGCCGCCGGGACCCGAGGCCCGGAAGCTAGGATTCAGAGTGCGTCCAGATTTCATTCACCAAATGCTGGAGCCCCAGTAGCACGTGTGTCCCCTCGCCGGCAGCTAGCGAGGCACTGCTCCCCCACTCGCGCCGCGCGCAGCCTCCACCCGAGGTCAGGTTCCGTGGCACAGACTTGAATGGAGACTTCTGCCTCAGGGTGGTCGCTTCCAAGAGGGTAACGCGTGGGTTCTTCCACACGTCTTTTGGAAAGGCAGCCTGCTCCTTCTCTGCCCTGGAGCAGGGGTCAGCCTCCGTTGCCATAGCCCAGTCTCATCCCTGAAACCCATTCTGCCCTCCAGGTTACAGACTGTACACCCGTCTGACATTCGGGCCAGACAAGACCCTCACAGATCTGGGGGTTGTGGTTTCAGATTCTCGAGGGCAGGGGTAGATATGGGCTCATCCCCAAGTTTTGAATATTCTATTCCTAAAGTCGAGTCTCTGTCTGATATTTTGGAAGACTTTGTTTCCTTGGGTAAAGCGGTAAACAAAGTGAGTCCTGTGTGAAAGGGTGGAAAGTGTGGAGCATGCTCTTGCATTTTCTTTCCTGCTGTTCAGTTAAGTCATTATAAAGCATATTGCTTTGGATGGTTGTCATGTTTGAAGATATAACATATCACCTGCGTATTCTAAGCCCCCCACGACGAAGTGCTGAACAACCATAAAAGTTTTCTTGCAGTTGCTTGGCTACAGGCTCCTGTACTGGCTTTGTGATGACTGCCAATAGGTCACTGGGTATTTGACATTTTCTAAAGACTTCAAGCACGAAACACTATGGTCTGATAGGTTTATTATTTATCATATAAGATGTGCCTCATTCCCCCCAAAAGTGCAGATGTAAATATGGTGGTTAGATGATTGGAGATTGTGTACTGTTTGCGTGAAGGGCATGAGGCTAAGAGAGAAAAACAAGACAGCCTTAACCGTACTCATAAATCCATATGACCCTATCAGTTTATTTCTGATTAAAATTATATTGTTTGCTATTCAGAATTAATATTTACAGTTAGTATACTTTGCATATTTTCACAATATTTTTTGTCTGACTGATACCAATTACAAATATGAATCAATTTGGGAACCATAGGTAATTTACCCCCGAGATTTTGTAATATTGTAAGTCACATAATGTTGTTCTTCTCTGCTGTGATCTATATCTTCTTCCCACATTTCTAATTTGTTCTCACTGACTGCTGGTATTGAACGTTGGAGTCGTGGTTACATTTGTATATGTAGAAGTTTGTTATAAATTACACATATATCATTTTCTTTTTATTTTAAGGAAAGAAGACATTTTAATAATTGGAGAGTCTGGTGTTATTATACTTTATATTGGTATTTTGAATGTTAAAGAGACATATTCTTTGAGAATCAAGTTTACTAGAATTTTAAAAATTTATTTACAGATAATATTTTTTCTAAATAGCTATTTTTAATTTAATAACTAGGATTCACCAACAATTATTCTAGACCGTGGTTTTACAAGCATAAATAAAATATATATGACTTTCCGCACTACTAAAGGGCCATTCTCTCAAAATGGGTCATTTAAAGTATGACCTTTCAGATATTTAAATTTAAGAATCAAGTGATATCCTATGGTATCTCCATATTACTTCTAAATATGCAATAAATGGCAAAATATGCATTATATTTAGTTCTATATAGTATCTTACTTTAATATTGACCAATATTATTCAATTTTTCTATTAAATAGTGTTTGTTAATATTGTCTCCTAAAATTCTGAATTTGTATTAATATACCAAAGAAAAAGTTGTCTACCTTGGGTGACACAATAGCTACAACTTAAACTGTCTGAAAAATTGCTTTAGCTTCCCAAAAAATTTCAGAGAAACTGTAAATAGATTTTCTTAGTCACAAGTGATTATTTATAAACTGATACTATGTTGTTATTATTATTATTATTATTATTATTGGCAGGACTCAAATTTGTACCTAAGACCTTTGAAATGAATTACAACCCTATTCCTTTATACTTTTCTAGAGACAATAGTCCCACTATAAAATATCTTTTCTAACCTACACTTACAATGACTAGAAATTATAATTGAGAACAAATTTATATAATTTTCAATGTTCAAAGTATCACACAAATGGTTAATAAAATCCCACACTTTTCATATTATTTTTATAAATATTTTAGAGATACTTTCTTTGTATTTTTTAAATACAAAATCCAAAAGATCCATTTTTATGCATAAAAACTTGAAACCTGACCAAAGTGTATGTGTACAATATGGAAATGTTGATGGCATATGTAAATTAAATTTCTTAAAGACATAAAATAAATATCAGCAATATGATTAGCATTATTTTCAGCATGATAATTTTTGTATCCCTAGTATTTGTCATTAGTGTTTTGGTTGGGAAGCTTATTTATGAGGGATATATTTTCATTTTAGGTATCATCTTGATAAAGAGCATTCAAAAATATTTATGTCTTGTACCTATTTTTACCAAACTATGTAAATTTTTCATAACTCAAAACAATGGATTAATCCTCTACACCTGCTATTTCCACCTCCAGTTTTTATATGTAGGCAGAGTCAAGTAATGACAAGGACAAGAATTATTGAGCCCCCTCGTTGTTTTGACACATACTAAGAGTTGGCCAACGACAGGAACTATATCCTTTAACTGATTCTAAAATTATGTCTTTTAACTGACTATAAAACTACACATTAGAAAGTGAAAACAAATCAATTTGACTCTTTCTTTTTACGACTCAAACCTCCTTGAGTCAAACGGGAAGTAATGTCATTTCCTAAATCATTTACTTTAAACGAAAGCGTGATTTATATTCAAATTTCTCATTTGAATACAAGTTCCTCTATATTAAAAGACACCACATTAATTAGGTGTTTCTGGTTTTTATTTTAAAGTCTGTGTTTTTCTTTGAAAGATATGTAATCTTTCATTTCTGTAATTGTGAGGGATACATCGTTGAATGTACAACAGTCTTATTTCTTGTATAAATTTACCATGTAGATCAGTTACAAGGGCTAGTAGCTGCCAAGGGTCCATTTTATCAAAAGATTACTTATCCTTAGCAAATAATAATTTATAGCTTAAATAAGTTGATACAACTCTCAGAATGTGGCTTATATTTTTAAAATAATCAATTACCTACACAAATAATTTATTAAGTTAAGATATTGATTGCATACCTAAGTCTAGTGAAGTTATTTTATTACAGCTATTGTGTGAATTGGTAATTTTCCAGACAAATTAGTGACAAAACAAATTAAATAGTATTGTAATAATTAATTTCATTGTATTCATTTACTTGAACACATTGACTGTAAAATTAAGTGAGTATATATATATCTAAGCAGAAAAAAATCTACCTGATAAAATTATGGCATGAAATTAGTTAAATCCTTGAAAGAGTGGGTCATAAACTGTTACATTAAATATATTTGTAGAAATTAAGAAGCAAATTAAAAATAAGTAAGCTTTAAATACACAAAATATTAAAAACGTTGTCTTTAGAAAACCTGTACTGTTTTACTATTTTAAAAGATTGTTTCTGAAAAACGCTTCATAATAGAAATTAATTTTCAGGAGCAAACTATCCATAATCATAATTATGTAAGAGGTTATCATACCTTCTTGTTAGACTTAAGCATAATCCAACATAGAATGTGATTTTACTCCACCCAGTAATGTTAAAATGCCATTGCAACATCACTGATGATTGTTTAGAGATAGAATGTCATTTTGTGCAAATTCAGTAGCGACCACCTCAGTGTTATTTTTTATGGGTAAATATTTGCAACCCCTTACTTGCACAAAAATCGAACCACTTTCATTAAAATTTTGTGCTACAAAACAGAGATAAATTAAATGAATTACATTAAAAGCTAATAAAACACATATATAAAGCATTTTATGTGGGTTTCCAAAAGGAGAAAATTAATGGGTAAATTACATCTTTTTACATCTGTGTTGCATGTACTTTAAGCTGAATATTAGGAACTTATTAAAGTAGAAAGCTTTTTATTCCCTTTTCACAGATCACTGTCAAACTAGAAAAAGTACAAAAGATATCACAGATATCTTGCATGTTTGCCAACCCTCTTTATCACACAATTTCCATATGCATCTCCTCCACTCTCACATACACTAATACTTCTAAGTATATTCTGTTTGCAGTGAACAGAAGAAGAATAAATTCTAGTTCAATTTTTAAGTCAAAAAATCCAGAAATCCTAGAATTCTCTTCTTCATTTTACCCTGGACTGAACATTTCTCAGGAGTGTACATGAGGTGAAGATGAATTCATTCAGAGTAAGCTGAACCTGGCCAATGTTCACCGCTAGTATTCAAACTGAACTTATACAGGAGTGAGTTGCATCTATTTCTACTGCCTTTCATTAAACTTATGATTTCTGCACACCTCGCCTCAATATTTCAGTAAAGTTTAAAAGCATTTAGTTTTTGCTTTATGTTATTGATGAGTCAATAATTTAGACGGTGAACAAGGTTAAGACAAGGTAAGCCCGCTCTATGGCCTCATGGTGCTGGACAAGTCAATTAAAAAACAAACAGGTTGTAGAAGTTCTGTGGAAGAAACAACAGCAGCACTGGGTTAAAAAAAAATAATAGGAAAGGCATTAACTTAAATGAGGTATTTGGAAAAGGTTTTTGCGGGGGAATGATATTTAGGCATCGCTGAAAGAGAAAAAGGGAGTGAATTGTGAGGAGCAAGAAGAAACATATGAAAGGTAGAGAAAATTTCTTGAGCAATGGCCTTGCGGAGAAGTGAGATAGATTGAGTAGAAGATCACTGGAACTTAGTGAACAAGGAAAGGAGTTGCTGAAAGTGAACTTTCCACAACACTAGTAACCAGGTTCCACGAGGTAGAAGAGAACATTGTAAGAAGCTGAGATGCTGTGTCACCCCAAGTAGAATGAGAAGGTGTTAAGAGTTTTTTTGCTCAGATGAGTACAATGAGCCATTTGACATGCTAAGATTAATGTGACTGATGCATAGAGGTGACTGGAAGAGAGCAAGATTGGAGAATTGTGATCGGGGTGGCTAGCCTGGAGCCATGACAGTGGAGTCAGAGAGCTCATAGGCCTGAGAAAGAAGAACTGTAGGGTGATCATGTCCCTACAGCATAAATAAATGGAGATAGATACTGAACATTGTCATCATTTTCTTTTGAAGGAGTTCATAAATGCCTTAATACCATGACCTTGCTGTGTAATTATTGACAATTAGCAGAGGATAAAAGAAATGAGGAGAAAAAAATCCAAGACTGGAGGGATATGCTCATTTTGCACTTAATTCAGATCAGTCTAGCATTTAAAATACACTTAATAGTACAATGTTGATATTTCAAACCACTGAAAGTAATGCACATTCAGCGGCTATTGGAAAATCCAGTTTGCAGTGCTTTACCTTTGTCGTATCATTCCATACGTAGTTTTTCTTTTTTTATTGTCAGAGGGAGTAATTGCAAAATTAGATAGGGAGATTTTCACCAAGCAGTGGAAAAACTCTAGTTTTTAGTTAATACGTAGTGTTATTTGAGGGTTCACAAATGCCCCAGTTTTATTCATTTCTGTTAAAATGAAATTACTATTATTGGAAACAAGAATCTAAGTAAAACTGGAGGTAAAATTGATGTGATTTTAGATATTTTTCATTACTCATTTTGCTCTTGGTTTTGTCTAATGAAAGGGAAACAAATAAATCGAATGTTTGGAATGCTTATGAAACCTAGAACTTGAAATCTAAGGAAGTGTGAAGTTTTGGAAAGGAAGCTTTTGGACTTTCAGCTACTTAGTACTAAATTCCATACATTTTAAGCTTCCTTGACAAGTTAATTACTCATTGCTTTAAGCTACCTTTTGACACATTTATACTAAAGTACCTATTTAGCATACAAAGCATAAGAACTCTTAAATAACACTCATCTGCACTCAGTGCATATTTGGAAATTCCATACTCTGGAGATACTTCATTCAAAGATGTCTACATATCTTAATATATATATTCAAATGTAGCACATTTTACATCTTTTCATGCTCCAAAATGTCCTAGAGGTTTTTTATATAATCATTTCCCTTAAATAAAAATTATGGATCCTTATAAGACATACAGCATTCACTTATAAAGATCCTAAAGTAGAAGCATGTATTCTTTGAAACAGATATTTATTGAAGGTTTAGTATATGAATGTATTGTATTCTCTATAAAAATTCAAAGAAAACCTTTCCCTGTTGGAATATGTGATTTAGTGTCAAGTGTCTAACATTTTTTTCCAAATCTGGGAGGAAAAAATTATATTCTTAAGTCAATTTTCAATAAAAATCTTTATATATATTATATAGTAATATATGCTAATACTGATTGATAACTATTTGAAAGTTGTATGTATTATTTATCACATTTTATTGTAAAGAAAATAAGTCATTACACAGCTTTATGTTAAATATCAGGAATCCTGCTAGGTCCAGAAGCCACGATCATGAATCTCTAGTATCTCAGCTCACTCCCTATTGCTACATGTCTCTAAGTGGTTGATATTTACTTTCAATTACCTCATAGATATTGTAAAATGAAGAATTTTACTCTGCAAGTTTCTACTGTTTCTCCAGCTATTGGTCTATTTGGTGTCCTGAGCATGTGAATTAATTTAAAATCGTTGTTATTTCAATCCTATTTCATTTAAAATTTCCAAGTAAAAAGTCAACTTTTTAATCATAGGAGATATGAGATAAGAAGCACTTAGAAAATGGCTGTGAAGGTAGTAGAGACATGTAATGCGTTATTTTCTTCTTGTGGTTTGGATCACCGGTGGATGGACCTCTAGATCTGACTAACAGCAAGCAGTCTATATGATCATCCATGCATAATTCATTCAATTAACACTCTTAACTGTAGAATAATTATGTTCTTTCAGGTTGCTATGCAATACTATAATAATGGCATATTGTGGTACATGATCCTGCGAAGAATGTATATGTTCTTTTACAGAATATTATGTATATCTAAAATAAAGAAAATCAGTAGACTTTAAAATTAAGAATGCCTATGATTTAATCTAATAGATAGAAAACTAGCTACCCATGGTATTTCTAATTAAACATTTTAAGCAAGCTTGAAGAGAGAATATTTTGTCAATAGGAACAAAGTTATTGCGTTACTATGTATTCCAAAAGATTCACGTAAGCACAATGACAATCACTGCATCCAAACCTGAGTGAACTATGTCATCATAACACCTTAATTTTCACTTTTAAAGGGAAGACATATATTTACTTTTAATGTTGCCATAGTAATGTAATATTTATAAATGTAATTGAAATTCACCTAATTTGAGAAATTAACTATATACAGACCAACAAATAAGTTATTCTAAGAATTAATACCTCACATTTCTGAATCAATTTTTAAATATAGTACAATATCTAAGTAGTAATAAGCATATGAAAGGGCAGAGAAAAGTGGAATTGGATGAAAAACTGAATTAAAACAGTATTTTATTTTATTTTTGAGACAGGATCTTCTTGTATAGTCCAAGCTGGTCCTGAAGTCGCTCTCTATTCAAGGATGGCTTTGAACTCACAGCAGTCCTTCTGCCACAGCCTCCCAAGTGTTGGATTTACAGGCAGGCACCACAATGCCCAGCTTATCTGATGTTGGGAATTGAATCCAGGGCTTTGTGCTTGCTAGGCAAACATTCTAACCACAGAGCTACATTCCCAGCCCCAACCTCTATTTAAAAAATGAGTCTGCCACTAAGGTTTTTTTTTCGAGGTAATATTGAATAAAAGGATATGATGGTTGTCCCTTAATTTCTGCAACTATATAGGTGTTGGTGTATGACAATTTTAGTTAAGCTTTTATTTTCAACATTGAAAATCCCTCTCCTTTTCTTTCCAGAGTAGACATAAGTAATAGTCATCTTGTGAATGCAAGTCAAAATAAGTAGTGGTTGCCTCTAAGTGTCTTGACAAACAATTTAGCAACCGCGAGATGTCACTGAATGAAATCTTAAAATAATTGTATCAATTTCTGAAACAAAACAAAACCTGTGTATGTGTTTTCTTTGTCATTCACATAATGCCTCAATAAAAAATCAATGCTCTAATAGCCAGGAAAAACTAAGAATGCTAGAGTATTTAATGAAGGAAGATCACTGTCACCATGGCTAATTTTATGCGCAATTTAATTAAGAAAATGTTGGCAGGAAATTTTAATTTTTAGCTACACACAAATAAAAACATGGAAACTTTCAAAGTGTATATTGACAATTATAGTATACACTTGAAAATTTAAAAATATAAGTGAAATGTAACATGCTCCAATTTAATAGTTATTATTAGATGCTATGTTAGAGTAAAAAGGCATGCAGAGTACAGTGACTTCTTGTCCTATAGTATTGTACTAGAAGAATTCTATTATAAGAAGTACAGAAAATGTGGTTTATCTAGGTTATTAAAATTTCAACTTGTTAGTTTCTGTGTATGTGTGTGGTAATAGGGTTGAGTCTGATAAATAGTGAAAACTGCACATATAAGTTCCTTTGTAATGTTTACTAGTTTACCATCAGAAATCTACACATGCAGTTTAAAATATTTTTCAGGAAAACAATTGGAAATATAAATTAATTTTAGTTCATTTTAAACAAAATTATAAAGTTTTAGTAGGCTTATAAAAGTTAAATAATTTTAAAAAATACTATCAACCTTTAACTTCAAAAATTTGAACATGATTTTATTATAAGGCTTTCCAAATATTTCTTCATTGAAAAGTTTCTTTTAGGTTTTATACATTTTTGTCTCTGTTGTCAGTTTATAATCTCTATGATTTAATTTTCCAAAATTTTCAAATTGGTTCAACAGTATGTTCACATTCATCTAATTTTTAAAATGAAATATATTGACATTCTTTTGTGCATGGGAGAACATAAAAAATGCAGGCCATTTTTCCAACTTTTGAGGGTTTTAAAGTTATTGTTAATAAAGCTATTGCTATAACAATAAATAAATAAAATATTTCTTTCTGAGACAGAGTAATCCACTGGTCCCGAATTCACTACGTAGTCAAGGCTGGCCTCAAACACATGGCAATCCTTCTGCCTCAGCTTCCTGAGGCATGTGGATTTGAAAATGGAGGCAATGTGCCAGCACCATCTCCATCTGATATGGTGCTGAGGAATGGAACAAAGGCTTAGTGCTTTCTAAGCAAGTGCTTTAACCACTGAGCTGCGCCCCAGTCCCTTGTCAACATGGAACTACTAGGTATAGAGGTTAAAACTACTGTTTGGATGGATGTAAAGTTATGGTTCTCTGCCATTTCCAAATGACTCTAAGGAGACACTGAGAGTAGATATTCATTATATTGGACAGACTTATTTTGGAAATGAGCTTGACTAGTGGAAATCAAACAACATCTGTCCCACCCCAAGGACAGCGTTCTAAGGTAAAAAAAGGTGGACCTCATGTCAGAATGCTCACAATATAGCAGAGATAAAATGAAATGGAATCATGTAAGTTTCTCAAAAGATGTTGAGTTACATGTAAAAAATGAAAGACATTGAATCTCATATTTATTAGAATTTGTCATCAGAAGTATATGAAATTAATTAAAAAATTATGAGATTTAATACCTGTGGAGAGCTCAGCGTTAATTTTAAGTTAGATTTTTATGCATTTAAAGATTATTATATTCTGCATTTGAAGCTGAAAAATAAATATATAAGTGAATAATTATTACACTGAAGTATATATAACCTGTAAATACATGTTGTTATTTGACTGTTTTATTAAAAGTTTTATTCTATTCTTTAAAAATAATATATTTAGTCACTGAGCTACTTCAAAAAATTTAAAAACAAAATGTAAAATTTAATGGATTGAATATGGGCTAAATCATTATTTTACCTTCAGATAAACATGAATTTGACAATATCTGTGTGGTTTACTCACATGCAATTTAAAATGTCTTTAAATTTTTAGTTGCTGAGTCTATCATCTGCCTTACCTGTGTTGTTATGATTTCTCCTTGACAGTATTACACAATGTTGTCAGCAGTGTTCCCTAACATAAAAATTAATACCATTCTTGAACACTTCATTAAGTTAGTGTTTAAAAGATCTTATATTTTGAGAAATATGCCCCTAGAAGCTATTAGAAGTAGCTTCTGCCAGATCTGATATTTTAAACAAAAACTTCAATAGCAGATTATCTGTGATTAGTTGATGACATTCAGATTTGTATATTTTGATTGTCAAAAAGCACCGAAAACTGTCAACTTAGCTTCTGGTTTTTTTAATACTTCAATTTTAAAATCCAATATTTATGGTTTGCCTCTTTCCCCATTAAAAGTTCTATAGTTTCTCTAAACTATTGAAAATAATAAAAGGTCTTCTGATACATGTGATGAAAACGAAATAGCCAATTGAAACAATGTGGCCATTTTGATAAACTGATGGATTACCAGTCAGATTGCATGCATCCAGGTTTCTTAATCTAACGCCAATATACATTGTTTATAAAACATAGAAAATACTTATATAAAATTGATGTATCTCCATTCCTTTAATCTTTATATAATACACATCTATGGTTATCTGTTGTTAGGTCATAATTTTAATTTTATGCCACGGTATATATCAGAATTCTTTTCAAAGTATTTTATTTTACAGTACATTATTTACTTAGGCTTTCAGAATCTGATTTAAAAACTAAGCTTCCCTAAATTAAAAGAATTTTAAAATTTTTGTTACTTTAACTCTAAAAAGTTCAGATATTCTATGTGTCTCACTCCAGCATAATATTCATTTTGAAGTAAGTGCCATCCGCCATATGCACCTGTAGCGCGAGTGGAACTTTTGCTCTTGATAGGACAGCAGAATCTGTAGACACAACATGTACATATTAAGACTAAGGGAAAAAAAAAACACCCATTTCCCCTTTAATACATTTATTTCTGATGGATTTATTATTTAAATGAAAAATTACCCTATCCTGTGCATGTAATCTTAACTTTTAATTAAAAATATGGGTTTGTTTTAATCTGGTGCAAAGAAATGAGTTTTTATGTAAATTAACTGTTTTGATTTGTCTGAAAGCAATTTTAAATTGACACGATTATGATTTTTGTTTTTATGATACACTTTTATGTAATAATTACATGAATGATATTCATTTCATGTTTTTCCCAAAGTTGTCCTTAATTATTTTTATTGTTTGGATACCGAGGTGACCTTAGATACCTCTGACTTTCTTTTATTCAGGATTCTTTCATTTTTGAGATTTGTTCTTGATGACTTGATGGTTTATGCACATGCTGATGAATAGATACTTGGAAAATAAAATAGTAGTCACAGTAAAAGTGGTTTGTGTCCCAACGATAAGGTTATAAGGTTTTTGGTTCATGTATAGAATTATGCCCAATGAAGTATATTCTTAAGCTTCCAGTTTACATCTGAATTAAGGCAAATCCACTTGACTAGCATCTGCCTGAACCAGAATGGCTAATACCTGCCTAGGTACAGGTGGAAGAGAGAAGATGTGGATTCAAACCTAGAATTCTTTACAAGTAAGGCAGATAATAAAAGCAAGTACTTGTGGTGTGCTGCAGGTTTGCTTGAAGTTAGATACACACACACGAACAAAACCTAATTGTGTCCACTTCTGAAAATCTTCTTGAGTACAAAAAGCTAAAACATAGTTAAAATTAGATTAAATCTTTGAGTAAGAATTTATTGTGAATCTCCACAAAAAAGCAGGTCTCATTCCTCAGCACGAAATGCAGTGTACAGGGCTCTATTACTGGGCTACATTCATAGACCTTTCAATTTTTTTTTATTTTTGAGATAGTGATGTATAAATTGCCCATGCAATATGTGTTCCCAGGCTCTTAAGAAGCTGGAATTGCAGGCGGGTACCACAATGCCCTGCTGCATACTTACCAATTGGGGTTGATCAGTGTTGGTCTTTTTCTTCGTGAATTTCCTGGGTTCATTGTTGCATTGCATATTTGTTCTGGGTGTATGGGATTGAACACGGGGCACAGTTAAACCAAGTCAATTCTTTGCATTTTTAATGTGTAGAGATCTTTGTCCATCCTTTTGATTGTGTTTTCGCAATGCATTATGGCTCCAGGTTAATATATGCCTCAGAGGACATTCTGACAGCAAATATTTCTTTTGAAGATATAAAGTGTTCTAGAAGGCAATTAAGCAGAATGTTGAAAAATGTTCCTACACTTGGATCTGTTACTTACATTTTGTAAATGTAAGCTCAGGAAAATGACAGAATAAAGTCAGACCAAGTTATATATACAAGGATTTTCATTGCAGCTTTATTTGTAAAATACAATAATTGGGGAACAGAAGGCATAGCTCAGCGATTAAGAGCACTTGCCTGGCAAGTGTGGAGCCCTGGGTTCAATTGCCCAGCACACATAGGCTGGGTGTGGTAGTACATCAAACACCTGTAGAAAAATACATGAATAATTAAAAAATAAAGATCTGTACTACCGGATCTGGCTCAAAAAAAGTCTTTTAAAAATGTAATAGTTGTAAACAAAATAAATGCCCTAAACGGGAAATTTGTAGAGAGATATTGTCCTTTATCTGAAAATAAAATGTTTTTAGTGAGGAGAGGTACTTCGCAAGAACAACCAATTCCCTCCTTGTGAGGGTTATAAAAGAACTTGATTCGTTACCAAGAGAACATCTAGGAAGTCACAGAACAGTGAAAGAAGACCCGTAACAAAAGCAGTCTGGTGGAGATTCCTGGTCCCAGGTGGCCAAGGACACGACGTTAAAATGATGATTGTTCTAGTAGAGCTTGTTTTTAAGGCTGAAATGGTATTTCTTGCCATCACCATTTAATTTTGAAAATTGCATCAGTCTGTTAATACATTGTAATAATAATCATATAGAAAATAAAAGTAAACATTCTCTAAGAAAAATGCAGTTGCTCCCCTGTTCTCCCTAGTAAAAGGCCTACAGATAGTAGAGATGTTGAATTCGAAAGAACCTTCCTCTGTGTCTTAATAGCAACTAGTTCAAGAAGTCCCTTTCCTTCTTGAGCTGAATTTCTGACTTCCCAAAGAAGTAACATGAGTCTACCTAACGTGACAGCATCCCCACAGCCAACTCACAGAGGGCACAGAAACTAGGTCAGGAAACAGATTCCTCTTTCATCTTATATAAAAGTAAGCATTAGATTAAGACTATATTTATTTGCTATGTTTTGGAAACTGGAACTTATTTGAGACCAACTCTATAATGGTTTAAAGGAAGTCATACTGTGGCATACAGATCAAGGCCCTCACATTTCTTCTAAGGCTGGGAAGGATCATCTGTTTACCAAGAATATTTAGTACTTTTTGCTTAAAAGTTACACAATCTTTTTATGGTAGTTATACAAAGGGAGGCACTGGCTTTGAATTTGGTGAAGTTATATAACTGGGAAAAAATCCACATAACACAGAGAAAAGGAGGTAAAAGTGACTAAAATTCTCTCATTTTACATGAGGGAATTAGTGCACAGAACATGAGTAAATTTCTTGGAGTCATGTAACCAGAGCAGACTGAGGATGAGAATTCGAGGTGGGTTAGTTTCTGTCAGAATTTGTGCTGTCAACCGTATTGCATGATACTGCCTTCCTCATAAAGTATTAGAAATATTTGGATTAGACATATGTGCTTTTCATTCGTGTTCTGAACAAAGGAAGTATGGTCATTGATTTGTTCTCCTATAATTTAATAAAACTACAAACTAAAATTTTCTTATTAAACAAACACTTCTTCTTAAACTAAGTAAATAGACTTTTATAGACTTTTAACCCTAAAGAGATATTTTCCAGTTTCTAGTGGATACAGAAATAGTATCTGCTCCTTGTTATTTTATGCTTTTCAATATTCTATTTAAATATTTAGACATTTAGTAAAGGCTTATCATGCACACTAAATAGAAATATATTTGATGTAAATTTAATATGTTGTTTTATTTTTTTCAAAAATATAAAAACTTGCGTGATTTTTACTAAATATATAACCTTTCAAGCTGTTGTTTATGCTCATTGTGTAGCTACACACACACACGCACACACACACACACACACACACACGTGTAAGAAGTGCTGTGCTATTTCCTTTAAAACCTAATTTCTTCACTTACTTGAGTATGGTGGCTCCCATATTCCTCAGTACCTCATTTAGTGTACTGAAATGTAGAAAGAATCCATATATTTTTAGTTTAGTTTGTCTACCATATTTAAGTTCATATTACATTAATTTTTCCAAATATAATTTGCTTGAGGCTGCAGCTATTAGAAAAATTAGTTCTAATTTAAGTTAACTATAAATGAATAGCACTAGATCTTGTTCTCACTGAAGACGTTTCTTTGAAAACTACAAACATGTTTTAGGGTCAAACATTTTCTTAGTGACTTTTCCATTTCTGTGATACCCACAATTTAAGGGAGAAAAACTTTATTTTAGCTTTCAGTTTCAGAAGGTCTCAGTCCATTCTGGGATGGCTGGCAGTGTTGGAAGCACATAGTGGGGACTTACCCAGAGGAGAGCCGCTCATGGCATCCCAGACAGGAACCCCTGTGAGCAAGTCAGGAGGGGTTCATGTATGTCCCCACAGGTCATGTCTCAGTGATCTGCCCACAATCTGCCCAGGCCCCACCTCTTAACAGCACATAGTTCCATAATTATTCCACAAAACCAGAGTACCTGAGACTTTTGGGAGACATACCAGATCCAAATCATAGTTGCAATTTTTCTTAGTAAAGCACATGTAAAAATGTAGTATATCTCCAAATGTCAAGAGTTTGATGTATATGGAAAATTTTTAAATTACTTTTCAACACTGTGTATTAATTTAATTTTACTACTGTAAGTTTTTTATCTCATTTCTCTAATACTGGCAATAAATTACTGCACTTTTCTAATGAAGTTTATGTGAACTTTAAGTTCCTTAGAAAAGATAAAGCAACAGTAACCTCAAAGGAAAAATCAAGCCTCTAGTAAGCTCTCTAGGTCTGTTTACATTCTAAATGAAAATGAGGACTTAAAACAAATCTAGAATTTAGAAATACAAATATATTAAATTTAAAAATTATTCTACTGTTAATGTCTGTCTTGGTTACTTATTCTACTACTAATGTCTTTCTTGGTTACCTATCTGGGACAAAAGACCCGACACCCACAATTTAAGGAAGGAAAGATTTATTTAGCTTACAGTTTCAGAAGGTCTCACACTGTCCATTCATAGGTCAGCCTGCAAAGTCGTGAAGGCACAGGGCAGGGGCTTGAGATTTGCACACAGAAGCCATGGGAAGCTGGAGCAAAATGAAGACTGGAGACTCAGGCAAGGCTAGAGCATTCGGAGGAAGAACTTGCAACAGTATTTCTTCTTCTTTCCTTTAATTATCTCAAGGTGCCACTTGAGCACCCCTCATGGGTGCCCCTCCCTCGTTTTTTGGTCCTTGAGTCAACAGCACATTCCTGAAAGCTATTCCTTGGGCATTTTGCAATTGCATCAAGTTGACACAATCTCTGCATGTCAAATCTCAAGCATCCGCCCCTCTTGGAGCCAGGCTTACTTCCTAATAATACAGAGTTCCACTGTTACCTCAGTACATACAAATATATGAGTTTCTTGGGGGATACACTCTGTATCCAAAGTAAAATAACATCTGAATAATTTAAAAACATCAAACCTATATCCATTACAATTAATAATAGTCTCTTTTAAAAGAATAAACATTTTAGAGGAAAAATTATAGAGAATTACCCTTCCTGGATTATGTATCCCGTGGATCTTTTAAATCTAAAATCAATAGTTAAAATTTTAAGTGACATTGTACTTTTCAATCCTGTTTACTTTCTCTGTTATTTTTGTGGCCACAAGGCCATTTCTCTCTGTCTTGTTTGATTTACACATTCATCTTGTTCTTTTAAAGCTATCTGCTAGTCACTATAAAAAGGCACTATATAAGCTACCTTGATTAATAAATGATAATAAAACTTAATATCCACTGAGAAACTCTTCAGTTGAACCTTCTTGGCCTCTTTTATTTTCCCTTGATTTGAAAGTATGGTAACAACTATCAAGTCTTAGTTTCTATAAGAATGTCTTTCTATAAGAATCTTGACAGATTCTTGAAGATAAAACTGTTTGGTTTTGAATATATATGTTACACAATTTATGTAAGGATTGTTTGAGAAATCCTGATTGGATAATCCATCACTAACAATTTTAATTCTTTGAAAATAATAAGCATTAAAGCTAGCTAGAGTAGGCAGAAAAAAACATTTACAAGGTAATAGAATTGAACCCACAACTAAAGAGAATGCTATAGAACTACCTTGGAAAGAATAGGCAAGAAAAGAGTAGTCGGGATGGCGTCTCATTGGGCTAGATTAAAATCTGCCTTGCAAGAGAAAGCCTGACAGGACTTAAATCACTAACCCCTCCATCAAAAAAAAAAGGAAAAGAAAAGAAAGAAAAAGAAAGAAAAGAAAACAAAAGAAAAGAAAAGAAAAAAGAGTACTCCTTGAGTGACAACTTTACCAAAAACAGACACTAGGTGGGTCAAGTCAAGTAATTCATTAGAAATGGATCACGAACGGGTGGTCAAAACCCAACCCATGTCTAACCATTTATCATGTAATATAACTGTTCAAATAACATATTCTAGGAAATTGTCCCTTTCCTTAAAAAATTTGTTATTGTTGTTTTGTTTTTCATTACTGTGGATTGGACAAAAGACATTCACTCTGAGCTACATCTAATCCGTTTTTTAATGTTTATTTTCAATAGGGTGTTACTAAGTTCTTTAAAAATAACTAAGATATAAAAATGATTTTGTCTACTTAAGTGTACAGTTCTCTAGGTTTAGCTTAGGAGAATTGGACCTCATTTTGCTCCTGTCTGAACAGAATACTATTACTATTCTGTAGGTATAATAATAGAACTTTGCAACCAACTACTTAACTTCTTTTGTCACGATAGAACTATTGTTCTGTATTACAGAAGAGAAGGGAACACGTAAGTGACCTGGCCTTCTGATCTTCCTTTTACTGGAAACTTGAATTTTGGCAAAATAGCTTAAGCTAAGAAAAAAAAAAACTATGTGTTCAAAACAGGGCATATTCTGGTTATTTCTATCTGCCTGGTTAATATTAAGAAACTCGTGCCACAAGATGTTGTTCCCGGCATTGGTATAGCTTTCATATGTAATTGTTATACATTTGAAAATAAACTGATTCTTAAACTATAGAAAAAAACAATACATTTTTAATCTATATTTATTTATTTATTTATTTTTGAGACAGGGCTTAGCTCTGTAGTTCAGGCTGGTGTTAAACACACTATGTAGGCCACTTTGGCCTGAAATTCTCAGTAATTGTCCTTTCTCAGCCATAACAGCACTGAGATTATAGGCATGTGCCACCATGCCCACTTTATGTAGTGTTAGAGAATCGAATCCAGCTTCCTAGGTAAATACTTTACCTGCTATGCTGCTCCTCCAGCCCTAAGCTTTCTATTTTTTTAAAAATCTAGTAACTCAAGTTTGAAGGAGCTTGAATTTTAAGGTTTTCAATGTTTAACCAAAATGAAAATGTAAAGACAAAATTACTTTTCCATGGGTCACTTTCCCAGACATAAGTGACCACATGTAAAATATGTTTTTTTTCTGAATTTTTAATCTTTGTTGGATACCATTGCCATTCAATTCAATAAAATACTACATTAATCTTCAACATAGTTTCTTTTATTATCATGTTTTTTTTTTCAGGTGAAAGAATCAGGACACAAAATAATTAATTTAGCCCAGTGTTAACATTTCTTAGTGACATAGTCTTTTGATTTGAGCTATGTTACCCCAAAATTTCTATATTGATGTATTAAGTAGCAAACTGAGGACACTGTATCTTGTCTGCAAACCACGTGAGAGTAGGAGCAAGGTGTGCCACAGGTTCTCCTCCAAGACCATCAGAAGGAACTAACACTTTCAACATCTTGGTTGCTGGAACTCTAAGATAATAGTTTTCGATTATTCTAAATAATCTAATTTGTGATATTTTGCTAGGGCAGCCACAGAAATATCATACATGGAGAAAGATTCAAAGTAGACATTATAACTCCAAATCTCGTGTTCTTAATGAATGCATTGTGTTTTTTGTCTACAAATAAGAGGAGTGAGTTAATATATCACCTCTTTGGATGTGAAAAAATTCTAAATTTAAAAAATCAAGAATAAGATTGCTAGTAACATTTGCCTCAGGAGCTTGAAGTGCCTCATGATTATGAGAAAAGAGACAAAAGTAGGGCCTGGGTGTTCTTACTTGAAATGCTTGGGACCACAGTGTTGCAGATTTGGGATTTTACCAGATTTTGGAATATTTATTTAGACATAATGAGACATTTTGGGAAGGAGGTCCAAGCCTAAATCTAGAACTTATATGTTTCTTCCACACATTAATGGAAAACAATTTTATACCATCTTTTTGGAGTATTTGAAATTTGAGTCACATTACACAACGTCACGTGAAACTTTCCACTTGTGATGATGTCATGTCAGTGCTCAAAATACTTCAGATTTGGGAATTTTTCAGATTAAAGTTGTTCTACATATTTCACTTTAAATTTCATGAACTGATTAACCACATAAGACAGAGCAACTATAACTACATAAGGTTGAAAATATAATTATCTAATAATTTACATATCAAATATAAATGAAACTGTTCATTTAAATTTAAGAAAACAAGAATCTCCCTAATAATCTTTAGAAATTTCTAGAAAATTAGCTGTTCCAATTTCAATTATGATTACTTGCAAATCCTTCAGCTTGTTTCATAAACAGAGTCATTGAATGCTAGCACATCAAGCAGGAAAAAAACGTGGAAAAAAACCATTGTTTTCTTACACGGAAACCATAATGAAGAATCTGCTAAGCCTTCTGCCCATTGGCCTTTCTTAATAAAAGCAGACAGCTGTGAAGTAAAAGAGAATTTGACTTCTTCTGTACAGCATAAACAAAATGAAAGAGTAAAAGGAGAAGAAAAGATAAGTAGGCAGGAATTACTTAGCAGGTATTGATCTCTCAAATCAGCATATTAGAAACTCTAATGACATACTGCAGATGTCAGAGTTGTTCTGCATTGCCGAGGATAGCGGAAAGTCTAGAGATGTCCTGATGTTTTTAGTCCCAGCTCTAGGAAGCAATTAAAGATAAATTAGAGAGAATTTTCTGTTCAGATTTAACATAAGAAGTGGTGATTTATAAAGCAGGGAAACTTACTCTTAAGGTTTGGTCAGTAAAATACTTGATCTGTATTGCTCATGTTTCTTCAAATTTTTAAAATTCTACTCAGAGCTGAATAATCAAAAAGGCCTGGGACAGTATCCCAATTCTGTACCTTATTAAAAATGAGTTACTTGGAAAATGACTTTGGATTTTAGTCTTTAATAATCTATAAAACAGCCAAAAGGACACTACTCACTTTTGTGTTGGAGGATTTATAGATGGAATACATGTAGAAGTTCCTCGATATATAACAATCATAATATAATAGCTACCATTAATAAGATCATTACTATGTTTTAAATGAGTCCATATTTTTAGTCCACGCTCATATTCAAATTAGCAAATAGGCCATATTGTTTTAGTTCAGCAGCTGAAAAATCTAAGAAATGGGCAGTTTGAATAATTTGCCTAGGATCACAAGCTCATACATTACTTAGAGATTTTAGTATCAAATCTAGACCTCTATCTCTGAACAAACACAACCAACGTTTATGAAAGATGTTACTTTTGGTCATATATGTAGGTGTGTACATATATATGTATATATGTACACACACACACACACACACATATATATATGTGTGTGTGTGTGTGTGTGTGTCTGCATACATATATATAGTGATGTGATAATATATAAATTCATTCTTAATTGATGTCCTCTGGGAATTTACTATCTAATAGGCAAACAACAGAATGGAATGCAACTCATGTTGTAGGTGTGGTGAGCAAGTAAGTGACATGGTTGTATTTAATTTCAAATATCAAGAAAGACTTCTTGTAAGAGGTGAAACCTAGGATGAATGTTGAAACATGAGTAGCTGTTCACTTAGTCACAAATGGTTAAAATTCATCCTGGACAGAGGAATTGTCATGTATAAGAGCATGGGAAAACACACCTGATTCCGTTTTGAAAGGTGACTGTTAAGTGCTGGAGAATAATTGGAAATGAAGGAAGAGACAGGACACGTGGGAATAAATCTGGACAGGATTCAGGACAGTGAGGTCGGTGAGTGCTATACTGTGTTCCTCCTAGGGAGATCAAAGGTTTCCAGCCCTGGCTACAACTGGACCTAATGGGCCAGATTGTAATCTCAAACTCTGGGAAATTGAGGCAGAAAAATAGTAAACTATTACTAGCTTGGGCAACTTAGTAACTTAGCAAGACCTTGTCACAAAATCAAAGCTAAAAATGACCTGTTATAGCTCAGAGTAAAAACTTTGGTTGGATCTCTAGCACTTTATAAAACAAAACAAAACAAATTACTGAAGCCAAACTAAACCAAACCAAACTAAAATTAAAATCCATGTTTGTATTTTGAAAAAAATTTTCAAATCCTAAAAAATAATGAGTACTACTATTTTTGTACAGACCAATAGCACAAGATGTTAAACATGACTTAAAATTGACTTTGAGTCTTATTTTTAAAATCTAGCTACTAGGGCTGAAGGAATGACTCAGCGGTTAAAGTGCTTGACCAAGAGCTAAACCAAGCGCTAAGTACCCGAGTTCGATTCCCCAAGCACCACATAAGCTGGGCGCGGTGGTGCACGCCTGTAATCCCAGCACTCTGGTGGATGAGACAGGAGGATTCCCGTGAGTCCAAGGCCTGGGCTCTGAAGTGAATTCAGGATCAGCCTGGACCACAGAGCGAGACCCTGTCTCAAAAAAAAAAAAAAATCGAGCTATTAAATATGAAATAGACATTTAGTAAATATTGGTTGGTTGAACTTATTACCTAATTTTTTTGTTAACAATTTAGAGTGATTTTTCAATTATTTCAGTTAGTGACTTGAAGAGGATTTTTTTCATTGCTGTGATGGTAGTTTTATGAGGATGTCCTACATTTGCAACAATGCCAAGGTATTGTGCTGTTGTACTTTCTGAAGATTAACCAGTGAATAGAAGACGAGTTATTTGGTGAGCAGCATGTTTCTGTGCTCATATCCCACCCAATACCTGTACCTTAGTTTAAAGCAAAATGATTGCATTTTGCCATGACCTTGAAGCTAGTGCCCTGTTATTTCTCTATTTCAGCTTCAAATATACAATAAATGCATTACATAGGATTTTTTTGATGAGGCATAATATAGGCTTAAATTTTTCATCATTGTCTCAAAGTCAGAAAATAATGAAATTAATCTAAAAATATTATTTGGTAAAATATGAGACCTAAGGGTAAGTGGTCTAAGACAAATCAAAGTCAAAGAAAAAGAAGTAGCCCACAAAGATAGAATGAAATTAGATTTATTGATTATTGGCACAAATTTTATGTGGACTTAAGATAGATTTAATTGTAAACAGCTTTCATTCAATTATCAAAGCTTTACTTTTGTCTACATGTTACCAAAATGTATTTTCAGATGTTATTTCTAAGATGCAGTTGTTCCCTATACAAAGAAAACACTAATTGTGAAATTTGTTTGTGATTACATTACTTTTTGTCTGATCATTGCTGGGTTCAATTTTTAAATAATCTTAATATCAAAAACACAATAAATTGTGTTACTTTCATGTGATTATTTTTTGGAAGTTCAGACATTTTTGAGTTTCACCCCTAGGAAGATGATTGTGACTCATATTTTGACTTTAAGGAAAGCAGTGCTTTCTTTGTTTATCTGTTGTTGATTGATTTGAGCAATTTTGTCAATGGCCAGTTGGGTTTTATTGACATGTTAAAATCTTTACAAAACTGAATCGTATAAGTTCAACTACATGAACATTGTGCTTTACATGTGTAGGAAAAGAGTTTTCATTGAAATCAGTGAAGTCCGCTCATTTTTCCTGTAATAGCTAAGTGGCTGTAGACAGGTCATTTTAATTGTTTAGGTTCCATTTCCCTAACAAATACGATAGAATAAACTTTGTTATGCCACTTATAAATGAAGATTTGTAATTATTTTTGATAAAGAAATTTATTGTGAAGAATTTCACAATATGAAAGGAAAGTAAGTACCAGTGATTATTTTTGACAGTATTTGTATAATATTCGTGTCATGTTGTCTATACTATAATGCAGGTAAATTATAAAGGAAGAACTGTGAATTATAACATTGAGACTGTATTTTTTGTTAAGCATATCACTAAATAGACTACAAAGTTGTTTTTTTTTTGTTTTTTTTTTTTTTTGAGATAGGGTCTCACTCTGTAGACTGATCCTGAACTCACCATGCAGCCCAGGCTGGCCTCAGATTTGTGGAAATTCTTGGCTATGCAATTATTTAACAAGTACTTTTCCTCTGTCTGGTTTCACTGCTCCACACAGGATGGTCATATATTACATCTCTCATTTCTTAATTCACAAATTATTTCTCTTCATCATGTCACTGTTGCATAAATAACCATTGGGCAAAGGCATTTATGCCATGAATATTTAACCTAAATTTTACTAATTCATTGAAATCATGGGAGGACATAAAGAAATGATAACCTTTTTCTCAGATAGGCACCAGACAGACTAATTAAGTTGGCTGACTGACACTGATCCTTTGTGGCCTGGGGCAAATACTCTAATCACTTTGAACCACATTTTCTACCTTGGTAAAAGGTTCATAATCCTTGAAAGTTTTGTTTTATAGTCGTTCACTAGCATCTGGAATACTGTTTATCAAAATGTTTTGAAAATTGTGAAGTGCTACCCAATTACGTTATTTCGTTTGGTCTCACAGCAGTGCTGGAACATCTTCACACGTCAAGTTATTTAATCATTTGTTCCATTTACTTAACAAATATTAATTGAATTCTGGAAACTGCAATTCATGTTAGCGTTAAACAATGAGCCATCCTGAGTCCTCTGGAATCAAAAAGGAGAAAAAATTTGGGGGACAGAAGAAAAGGCAAACTGTTTGAGTCCAGGTGAGGGTGAATTTGGCCTCTGTACATTTTAACTTAACTGTAGCATGTGATGAAGTGTTTTGGTCTGTGCTACTGAGATGGACACTCAGGGGTTATTTACGGAGGGCAAAAAGGAAAAGGCTACTACTACTACTACTACTACTACTACTACTGTTCCAAGTGGATGGAAATTTGAACCATTTGAGGAAAAAAAAGTAAAATCTACAAGAGAAAAATAGACAAGAATGTATTTCTTGCTAAGTGTGGTAACATTTGAGTGGTAACAGTAACTAACTCGTAGACATGAAACTTTCATATGGATGAAGGTGTGTAGTACTGAACTGGGTGGGTCAAGTAGAGATTCAACGATGAAACTTAATCCTGTTTACTGGGCCGTGTCTTGAGTTGAGTGAGATATCTGAATTTGATAAGTTTACAACAGTAGGGTAAATATTTAGAGAAAAGAGACTTGTGAGGTCCTGGCCTCACTGTGACAACCGAGTAAACAATGCTGAATTTTTTTTTAAATATGATTTTCCAAGTTTCAGGAAAAACTGTCAGAGTTTAAAAATTAAAAACAAAAATGTGGCAGTAATTACTGCTATTTGTACAATATTTCTTGCTCTCTCATTTGCAAACATAAGACAGAATTGAATTTGCTTTTGTAGTTGGGTGAAGCCATGTGACTAGCCTGGCTAAGAAATTTAGATTGTTAGTAAAGTGCGACACTGAAGAGGGGTGTTTTCTTTCCTCCTTGGGATTAGCAATGATCAAGTTGGTGGCGTCTCACTCACCTCTGTGCAGATGTTTTTTCAGAGTGAAATCAACGTCTATAATCCCAAATCCATTCAACTGTTGTAATTTACTCCTACAACACACCTAACTGCTTTGGTAGGACTAACAGCATCTATTTGCAAACTTTCAGACTTTTCTAATACATTTGGAAAAGTAAACAGTAGGATTATAGCATGATATTCTGCTCTTCTTGTAAGGATAATGGCAGCTCTGCCTCAAAAACATGCGAGCTGCTGCTCTTACTGGGTTTGCTACCTACCAACCTCACTCGGGACAAAAAGTTCCAGGCTGACTGCTGTACGGTGCCGTCCGCAGTCACCTGCTGGGGTTGCAGCTGTCAGGAAGCCAGCGCAGGAAATATCTGCCCTTCTCTCGTGAGACACAGCCTCCCATCTATCCTGAAATTTCTCTCTAGTGCAAGGGCACTGTGGGCCTGAGGTCACAGGTGTGAAAATGTCATATCCTAAAACCTTTAAGTGGCATTTTATTTTTAGCTGACAAAACCTCCAAAATGTATGGAGTACAATGTGATGTTCCAATGCAAATATACTCTGTGAAAGTGGGAACCAGGTTAATTAGCATATAAAATTTGCCTCATTCAGTATGCTAATTTGTATCTCTGGCATCTAAAATGTTTTATGATTTCTTTGGAACAAGAACATTTTAATCCTCTTTTTAAATTATTTTGAAGTATAGTTAAAGTCACCATGCCATGCACTGGAACATCAGAATCTATTCTATCTAACTGTAACTTTGTACCGATGTACTAATGTGTGCAAATTCCTTGTCTGTCTCACCCCAACTTGAGCTTCTGGTACCACCTTTCTACTTTTCTACTCTTTACTTCTGTGGATGCAGTTTTATTTTATTGTACACGTAGGACTGCAGATGTACCCCAGTGATTGGAGCACTTGCCTAGGAAGCACAAGGCCCTGGATTCCATTCCCCACACCACGTAGTGTCTGTGCATGGTGGCATTTTCCTGTATTCACAGCACTTGTGTTGCTGAGGCAGGAGGATTGCTTGAGCTTTAGGTCCCGTTTGGGCTACTTAATGAGTTCAGGACCAGCTTGGGAAAACACAGCGAAACCCTGTCTCAACAAAATATTACACATGTAAATGATACTTCCTTGTATTTATATATAAGTATTTGTGTCTCTCTGCCTTGCTGATTTCACACAACTCAGCGTGCCCCAGCTCATCTATGTTGCTAAAATTGCTAGACTTTTTGATCGATACCCTAGCGTGTACGCCAGAGAAGGGAGGACATTTCCTGCCCATGCTTCCTGACAGCCGTAACCCTAGCACATGATGGAGGATGGCTCCACACAACAGTTGTCCTGGAACTTTTCGTCTCGAGTGAGGATGATAAGTGGCAAATCCAGGGGTGACAGCAAAAGCAGCAGCTGCCGTGTTTTTGAGGCAGTGCTGCCACATGTGAAAAATCTATGCATGCATTGATAGACAGGAAGACACTTAAGTTGTTTCCTATCTTGACTATTGTGAGTAAAGGGACTTTGAGCATGAACTACAGGCATCTCTTTAACATAGTGAGATTTTTATATGGCCTGTAAGGAGACTGCAGTACAATCTTAACTGAAGCATGCAAAAGCCAGAAAAGTTGTTAGTCTAATACAGAAAAATGATTAACTTCATCCTAGACATAGGATGAATTAATAAAGTTTATACAAACAAGAACCAAGACCATGGCTGCTAAACCAAGAATATGTGTTAGCTGCCCATTCCTGGCTATTTGTACTGTGTAATGAGTATGGGAGGTCAAGGATAGGGTTTGTCTTCTATGATGTCAGAAAAGAATAGATAGTGACGCGTCTGTTCAGATGATTACATTTCAGACTTGGGATCCTTCCAAGTATCACTTCCTTCACCAACTGCCAATTGTATCTTTAACTCTACATGTTAACTCTAACCTTACATGTAGGCTCAGATTAAATTTAGATTAAAGCATATTCTAAATTTAAAATTCATACAAGCATTTTCCAAACAATTACTAACTTATTTTAATGATATATGACAACGGTCATCAGGAATTTAAGACTTTATGGATTTTTAACTTGTATCCACTGAAAAGTTCTTTAGTATTATTCAAGACCTATATTCCTATTGTGTTTATCTTTGATATGAACAGGAAGAATTTCCTGCAGCTCAGAATTTTTTTTTATTTAGTATCTTGATTTGTGGCTGTTTTGTTTTGAATGCAGCAGCTGGTTAAATTTCCCCTTAATTTAAAATTCTGAATAAATATATACTCTTTCAGCCTTTTTCAGTGCTACAGTTTTCAACTCAGTGTCTTTCAATTTTGGTGTAGTCAAAAAATTTGAAGTGATACTCTATTAGAACTCCAATTTAAAAGTCAGATTATAATACTTTCATCCTAGCAGAATTCATGCTTAGTTTCTGCAGAGTATCTACCTACCCAGAAGATATCCTTTTTGCAAGCTGATACAAGTCAGCAGCTTGTCAGAATAAACCTGTTAGTACTTATGGATGTTACTGCTTTTTGTCTTTGCTACTGAAAATCAAATATGGAGATGCTAAATTGTATGGAATGTTTCTGATCAAGCTCTTTCCACTGTTTTGTCTTTTGATAATAACCAGAGAGTTGCATCATGAATGTTTCTATAAGGACCAAAGACTTGATCCTCCACCAGAAATAAACAGTTATGAGATGTCTAGCGACCTGGTAGCTGAGAGTGTATGTGACAGCATGGGATGTCTGTATGATACATGTTGTTGGAAACATGTGTTTAAATAATATTTCAATCACAGATGAGACTATTTATAGACCCATTTCTTTGGGATTTACTTGAGAAAAGAAAGGTGATTTTCAAATGTATGGGGCAAGTCTATCAGTGAGGTAGCAATGAAAAGTAGCAACAGCTGGATCTTAGCTTGCAGAATTCATGAACTCTTTTTCTAAGCAAGGGTAATTCAGCTGTTAAGACGATCGCAGTAGAAAGGTTGTGTTGAGGTGAACAGCGAAGGAATTCTGGTAGGTCAGTCACTTCAGCCAGCCCCAAATGGGTTCGTTGAGAACACTGTAGATTATTTCATTAGATAGAGAGTGGATCAGGTTTCATTTCTATCACTTGAAGGAAACTTTATCTATAAAATGGCAATACTTAATAAGAAGATTCTTTAAAGATTACCTACTTCTCTAAAATTTATTTGTTATTTATAGAAGAAGAAATAAGTTTTGCTTAAGGGATGTTCTTTGAGTAATTTCAATAATTTATATTTACACAAAATGCACGAACTGAGTTAGACTTATAGAATTATTTTCTGTTGAACCCCTCATTGCTGGATTTGGGCCCTTTTGAACTCCATAAACAGACATAGTTCTCATCTTAGCTCCAGAGTAAGAGTCGCCTTGACTTAATAGAATCGTTTCAGGGGATTTTACTTTAAAACTACCACAAATAACATCAAATCACCAGTGATTTGCTGTGAGGTTAATCTTGTATATTCAGTCTAATCTCTAGGCTCTGACTTTTTCCTAAGATCAAATCCTAGTGATTTCTGCAAGCTCTGTGCTTAAGTCCTTGACTTGTATCTATAATCTTGATCCCCAATCACTATCCTATTCAAGTTATTGTCCATATCAAGTTGCAGTGTGTGGATTTCCAGGACACCTGGAAAAACCTTGAATAACCCTATAAGTAGACAGAAAAATGCGTGCTGTGCTTTGGCTCTTTGTCCTAAGTTAGTTTAAATTCCAGTGATGCATCTGGGTAGATGATCATCATGCTCTGCCCTTGGTACAATGATCTGGATTTTATATGATTTATATTATGTATATTGCCAAATTTGATTATGTTTTTATGAAACCAAGCAAGTACATTTTAAACATAATCAAAATATGTCTAAAAGAATACCTGAATATTTGAAAACTAATTTTCACTTAGATCTAAAACTTCAAAAATATCTTATAGTCTGAATGATCTTAAAATACTTTTGTATGAAGACCAAATTAAGCCTGTATTAAAAATCATTTTGCTGATAGGTTTTTAATCTTGAAATACTTTTGTATGAAGACTTACTTAATCTTGTATTAAAAACCATTTTGTTGATAGTTTCTTCTTTTCTTCTTTTTCTTCCTTTTTTTTTTTTTTTTTGAAACAAGATCTCACTCTGCAGCCCTGGCTAGTCCTGAACTCATTATGGAGCACAGGCTGGCCTTGTACTCAAGGCAATCCTTCTGTCTCAGCCTCCCAAGTGCTGAGATTATAGACATATACCACCATACTCAGTTTATGTGGTACTGGGGAATCTTGAACTCAGGTAGTTAGAACTGATTAGCAAGTGCTTTAACCTCTGAGACATTCCTTCGTCCCTCCCCCTTTGTTTTTACTTTTTCAGTTTCAGTATTTGATATATTTGAATTGTGATGAGCTAGTTCAGAGCAGTGACATAAGTTTGATCAGAAAACAGTACAATTCTAATTAAATGAAAGAGAGCCACAACATATGGTGAAGACTAAAAAAAAAAGGAAACTTTCTTTCATCAGTTGTGGGATGCGCAAATTGGTAATGGAATACATTCTGTTCCAACAGAACTTGACCTATGAAGAAGTAAGAGACAAATATAAGAAAGTATTGCAGGAAAGAGGTACAAAAATAAGTGATCAAAATAGTAGCAAAAAAGAAGAACTGAAAAGCAGCTCAGATAAAAGGTCAGCCAAGAGAATCACAGAAGGCAAAATTATATTCTAGGTAAAACTGATTCTAATGCATTTCTTTTTTGAAGGACTACATGATTAAAAAAACATAAATCATAGATTAGTTAAGGCCAAATTTGACCAGAAAGAGAAATAAAGCATACTCTCCATTCCTTGAAAGTATTTTATTTGTCAGGTCATCACTATTTTCTAGACTAGAAATGAATATAATAACAAGATAAAATATTTTTTGAATAAATGCATTTTTAAATGAGGAAAGAGTGGACTTTTTAAAAAGTAGCTTTTGTGATCAATTTCAGGTTTTAGTGGATTTTTTAAATTATAGAATTAAGCAACAGTGTATGACAAATGTAAGCTGCATTTCTCTAAATACAGTAAATCTCTAAGAATTCAAGGTGGGAGCTCATGGGCGAGCGCTGAATGCTGTGTTGTGTTTAGTCCTACACTGGACTCTTCAGGGGCCTTTTAGGTTTTGTGGCTTGTGAGGCGCCATGCATGACCACACAGGTAGAATACAGCAGTCGTCACATCCACAACATTATCAATGCCTCTTCTAGAGTGGCAGGGGTCGTGGTGATGATCACTCTTAGTAGTTTTACCAAAGTATGTGTGTGTGCGTGTGTGTGTGTTTGAGTGTGGGTGGCTCTGTGTGGGTGTACGTTTGAGTGTGTGTGGGTGTGTATCTTACGTGTTACTTCTGCTACCCTTACCTTCCTCATAGCCAGCAATGAATTCTGATGATGGATTTGGACTTTCACTTACAGCGAATACTGATATAACAGCCACATCAACACTTAATCAGGTGTTTCTTGGTTTGAGTTAATATTTCTGTATATAATAGGCTTCGCTTTAAGGAATTTGTTGGCAAGAAGACAGAGACACACTCAGTTTTGTAGCATATGTCCTTATTCGGAACGGGCTCTGTTGCTGTTCCAGGATATATTATGAAATTCAGGGACATAAAGCTAACTTTCCGCTAGTTTTGATGATGTGTTAGAATGTGTATGAGGTGTGAGTAACGAGTCCATACAATTTCACATAATAGTTAAGAGTAAACTTATAGAGGTAAAAAGTCATTTACCTGTGTGAGTACATGACAAAGATAGCATTTCAAAACTTACATTCTATTAAATGTTGTTTTACAGATTGCTTTTGTGATCTTGTAGATTTAAAAATAAAGCAAAAGCAGTAGAAAACATAAAATTATACCAGGGGCTCGTGCTTTATGAAACTTTTCTTTATTTCTACATGTACTAGGTCCTAATGTAAATTGCATTTTCAGTATGTGTGGACAAGAGAAAAGGCAATTGATTAGGTGCTACAGAAGTACGTGAAGTGAATGAATGGTACATTACTTAACTTGATCTTAATAGTCAGATTAGAACATATATGTATCTCAAAATACGATGCTGTGCACCTTAAATATGTAGATTTTCAGTTACAGGAAGGAAAAGGGGGTGGTGCTGGAGAAATAGCGCAGTGATTAGAGCAATTGTCTATCAAATACAAGATCCAGAGTTCAATTCTCCATCATCATATAAGCCAGGCATGACGGATGGTGCACACCTAAAATCCCAACACTTGGGAGACTAAGCTGAGAGGATTGCTGTGAGTTTGAGACCAGCGTGGGCTACATAGTGAGGTCAGGACCAGCTGGGATTGAAGAGCAAGACCCTGTCTTAAAAAAATGCTGACCTGTAACAGTAAGGACAAAAAGTAATACACAGAATTTCCCAAGGAGCTTATTGTAAAATAAGTTAATAAAAAAAAAAACAGGAGAGTTAGAAAGATGTGTGTTCCTTGTCTCTACTCTATGAAATGCTACCCTTTGGAGTTAATGTTAGACTGAGAAGTGTTTTTTGTTTGGGTTTTTATTTTTCTTTTTTGTTTTGCCTTCTTTGTTTTAGCAAAAATCACTGATTCCTGTAAGACAGGGGCTGTTTATTTACATTTTGAAAACCAATGCTTTTGTGAAAGTATTAAAAAAAGACAATGATCCTAAAGCTTTCTTCTCTGGAAATATAGGAAAACATTTTCTAATTTAACTCTTCTTATTGTTGCTCTAAACCAAATACATTTGGAAAAAATAAGTTGGAATGAACACATGAAATAATTTTGTACATTCGGAGGAATAGCAAAAGTGTGAACATAACATAACTAGCTCTCTTCGAAGTTTTATGACTTGAGTTCAATTAATCTATTTATACATCTCACCTGATTGAACTGTCATAGCAGATGACTACTTATTGGATGTGATTTGTCAGGTAAGAAAGAGACTGAGGAATAGTGCCGGCCAATCATCCATGACCCCTCCCTGTTTTCCAGTGGCAGGGTTGTTACTGTGTTCTACCATACTTTTATTTGTAAATGGAGACAGGCTTAATGTCTGCTCTTAACCTGTGTCCAGACACTTCCTGGGTGTCATGGTTGACTCGTGGCTATGGGAACATTAGAGGGAGCATTCTGGGTCTTATATCTCATCTGTACTATAATGGTCTCTTTCCTGGACCTAGTGTAGCTCTCTTATGACAATCACTTCTACCGCTGGCTAGAGTCTGCTAACTGCCATCTCATAGAAGCCCCTCTTTTCTGTCATTTTTTTTTCTTCTGAACCCAACCAATAGGATGAAGGTATGTTTATCTTACCTCAACTATTTTACTTTGTACAAGCAAACATCATTTACTACTGGCTGTAATTCAAAAATATTATAACCACATATTTGTAATTAATAAAATTACATCTGTTTCATAGTAAGCTTTTTAGCAAAATAATACTGAGAGATCAATAAAAAAGGAAAAAAATTTTTTTTTACATTTCCTGATCTCAACTCTGAATGGGGAGCAATCATAAAATAATTTTGTACATGAACCAAAATATAGATTGATATGTTAGTTTTGTTTCATCCAGGATGGTGAGATGAACTGAGATCTTGAAGGACACACTATTGCAAAGCAAGTTTTAATATGTTTGGTACAATTGGGAAAATAGAATAATACTCAGATTAAGAACAAAAGAACATGCTTTTATAGAATTGATTGAGTGTGCTATAGTTAACATAATAGATATATCAGAATGAATAATCATTTAAGATTTTAGGAAATAATTAAGCAAAATATGGAATAAAGAACATTATTCAAAATCAGATGTGTATCATAGATTAGGTTTTTGTTTCATTTTAATATATTTTTCAAAAATTAAATTATGCTAAAGTTGATAAAAATTCTAAGCAGGTGGTAATAGTCCTAGATTAAATGTTTGGTTATTTTTAATATTTATACTATTACTTCTTTCATCACAATTTGGTCAAATATATTTTTTGTATGAAAATAAGAAATAGAGACATGAAAGCTAGCACTGCCCACATTAATAATTATAGAAACAGGCGGGATGTGTAGCTCAGTAGTCAAAGTGCCTGCCTCACCACTGCAAGGCTGTTTGTTTGATTTCCCAGCACCACATGAGCCAAGTGGGTAGCAATGTGCTTGAATCCTAGCACTTGGGAGGTTGAGGCAGAAAGATTGCCTTGTGTTCAGGGCCACCTGGATTACAGATGACACTGTCTCAAAGAAGTAATAATAATAATAGAATCATTTAAATCTTTATATTTTTATAAGTTTTATTTGAAAATGTGATTGACACACTTTCCAATGCTGTACAGTATTAAATAATTTTTAGGAAAGTGTTGAAGAATCTCTGAAGCTGGGATAAACTGATTGTGTTTATAGCTTTAGGTATTTCATGCCTGTCCAGATCGCATTCATTTTCTTTACTCTCAACTAACCCCAATATATTTATGCTTATATTTCTTATGAAATTTTTTAATGTTCATAAGCCAGATTAAACACAAGAAAATATTGGGGGCCAGACCTTTGTAAGTCATTTTTCTTTTTGATGTACACAACACACAGTAACTGCTTTTTCCAGAACAATTTTTTTATAAAGATGGATATTTCCTAGGGGAAAATGTATGCTTATCAAAAGTTCGAGCTGTCTTCTTGAGCAGCCTTCAAAGCAGAAGAAAATAAGACATGAAGCTTAGCTTCCCAGCAGGCGTTAATTCAGAAATCGCAGACCGAATACAAATGTCCACAGCCTTCTGTTATGCGATTTGCTCATTACCTGGGTCCACTTGAGAAGATTAGGTGTGAAATACTATAAAATTCAAAGGTGATACCTTTAAAATAGGCCAGCTTAAATATTTTATTGTTTAGACGAAATACGTATGACTGTGGCTTGTGTTCATTTCAAACTGAGGGATATTAGGCAGCAAACTGGAATTCCTTATCAGATGAATTTAACATCAAATGTTATGATGTTTTAGTTTTAAAATAATAAATGACATTAAGGTGGTTTTATGTTATGAGAAAATCTATATAAAATTATGCAAACTTGTATGTCTTTCTGTGTCAGTTTTTGGTTGCTGCTCATTAGAAATCTTCATTTAGAAAACCAAGAGTCGGGTTCCCTCTGAAGCCTCATATCTGATGAGCATCTCGGGCTCCCTCAATTCTCTTGTACTCTAGGTTGTTCTCTTTCCTTTATTTATACGTTTCCATTATCTTGTCATTCATGAGATCAAAGAGGCATCTAGCATAATTTTTAGATACTTGGCATTAAAGCAAGAGCAATGCTGTGTCTTTCCAGATTTACTTTTGAAAGTTTTAACCTTTTCAAGATTTCAGGTTCTTACCTGATAAACTGGAAGTAGTAATAATATCTTTCTAAAAAAGTTTGAAATTAATAGTCAGTGAGGTAACATGTGAAACATGTTTCAATAAAATGCTCATACAGAAATCATTCAGAAAGGACAGCTAAAGTTAACACATTACAATATATGAGACTCAAATCCAGCTGAAATTCTAGCACGGAAAGCAGTGTGTAGGCCCCAGTATCTGCAGATCTTAAGGTACTACAGCCTTCCCCTTGCAACTTTTAAGTTAAACGATTTTAAACCCATCTTTCAGCTTTAGAGATGCCTGGTTTCAATTACTGTTATGATTGAATTCAGGAAGATTGGAAAGAATTGTGCTTCGTGGGGGGAAAGGAATGTTTCAGAGCAGAGGACACAAAGAGGGTGATTCAGAGGTTCATGCCGAGTGTGGGAGCATGGGGTGGTAAGGGCATCCTAGGGGAGGTGTCCTGAGAGTAGAGGCAGAGGCAGAGCTTCCCCGGGGAGGGAACTCCCTCAACTTCGTGAAGGAGTCCGATTCAAACATTCCTTATCCTGATTGGGGAGCTTTCAGGAAGCTCCTCACCCCATTCTTTTAGAAAAAAAGACATTGTCTCAACTGCTCACTTGGTTTCTTGGTGGTGTGGTTCAACTTAGGAGCTAAAGAGAGAGTCCAAAACAGCTAACTTGGAGAGGCCCTTTTCCTTCAAGAAGAGTTTTCCCGAAAGGTCGGTCACCTAAGAGCCAGCCACTGCGGGATCACTTCTGATCCCAGAAGGCAACAAAGCTGAATCCAGACTGGAACAGTGGCGGGAAAATGTCAGCTTAATCACTTGCTTCATCAATGTATTAGTTTGGCTTCTTTCAAAAGGCAGAATTCACACAAATTGTAACAAAAAGAGGATAGGGATAATCCAAGATGGTCGCCTGTGCATGCAATAGCTGGAGTGTCCCATGCCTGCTCAGCCAAACAGTAGGACACCTGTGTGTGACTGCAGAACAGCCATTGAGGGTCTGCTACAGATCTTGGTTGCTTGAAGACCAATGCCAAAGACCAGAGACTGAAGATCAGTGACAGGCAGACAGGCACAAGTCAAGACTGGAGCAAAGCTGTGATGAAAATCTTTGGCGTGTAGCCACTCGGCATCCATAGACAGTTACAAAGGTGAGCTTTCCCAGAGGAAGAAGCTCTAACAACCTTTCTTCTCCCTTCTATTTAGACCTTTTGAGTTCCAGCTGGGCCTTCCAGATCTGGGGTGGGTGCTCGTCCTTGATTTCCTGGCCCACAGTCACTCACACACACTCTAATCCAGGCTGGTTCTCAATTCCCAATCTAGGTGTGGTTCCCAAACCTTAGTCAAGGTATGGTTCCTGATTGCCTCATGTTGACATGTTCTCTCCAACTTGATTTTGGAGACTAAGAAATAGCAGCTAGTAAGTGACAAAGAAGAAAATCTCAGCTCACACCCCTTTTAATGCTACAAGCTTCCAGATATTAAGCAAAATTAAATTGATGGAGAAGACAATTGCAACATTGTGTGAATTGTGAATTGTGTTATTTTTTAACTAAATTCAACATTTTCAAAATAGGATGTTTTATTACAAAGAAGATATAGTGAATTAAAGCAATTTATTTAAGCATGAGATAAAAATTGATCACAGATTATTTTGAAGACAAAGGCAGAAAAATAAAAATAATACACATACAGTTAGTGAACATACAAAATATGTATGAAAATGCTTGTGTTTGCGTTTCTCATGAGAAACCAGGTGATGCTCTTCCGTCTGAGTTGACTCACTTTGCTAAGCATGGCAGTCTCAAATCATGTCCGTTTACACACAAAAGCCCAGAATTTATCTGTCTTTATAAAAGATTAGCTCCTTTGTATTTTTATTTTTGCTATGTCATCATACAAGATTCTAGATATAAATTGGCAAAAAATGACTCAGATTTCTAAACTCTAAGAATTAATTTTTTTCTGAAGGAGATGAGGGAACAGAAGAGGACCATGAAGTCCCCCCTTTGGCATGGAAGGTGCATTGGTGTGAGGAGACCCACTGGTGTGGCACTTCCACATCCTAAGAAGGAGGACATCAAGATGCCTGAAAAGTAAGACTGAGAGTGAGAAGTAGACTCCAGCATGAGAGACACCCGGCCTGGAGGCGGCCTGAGGTGGATAATGTTTTTTGAGAAGTGAATGTTTTGAAAAATTAATTCAGCAGGGCTAGAATTATTTGGTTTGAAAAAACTTGGAACAATGAGAAGAACATAACAAAACAAAATAAAATAAAACAGAAAAAAAAAATGTTTTGAGAAACAAATGTTAAATTCCTGTAGGAACACAGAGGCATAGTTTTGGTGTTGATAGCTACTCTGGATATTTGTTAAAATTTAAGTGGTGGTGGTGAAAATAAACAAAACAAAGTGTAAGAAAGACCCAAGGAAATGAATACTTGAAGATTAGATTTTCATTTCTTTACCAGATTTTTAATGATATCAGTTTTTTTTTTATTAGTCAAGATAGTACAACAGGACAAAGCAGGATAATTTATGAGATTTTGACTGTTCATAAGCAACTGGAATATTAATTTTGTAGAAGTACCAGTAATGTCTATTCTTTTCAAAATTTATCTGGTACTACCTGAAGAGGATGTTCATTGAGTTTTAATGTAAACAGGTTAAATTCAAAATTGTCTCCACTAACCACTCCATTTCATTATGTAAATAAATTTGCTGAATGTTTCCATTCGTTTTGCTTACCACAGTTTTACATAATTAAAATTATTTTGTTTTTGAAGTACCTTTCTGACCCCCAAAAAACAACTTCCTCATGCAAAATCACTAGCTCTTCATCAACTGGTTGACCTCTGTTCCTGTGATTCTTGGGCATACAGAGCATGCACAAAGGAAAAGGTGAACAACAGTGGCAAGAAGAGGCAGATGACTAGGAAGTTTTTGTGTCAGTAACTCCCTTACTCCATTATCTGAGACTGGGTATTTAGGGAAAAAAAAAAAACATACATATTTAGTAGGTTTTTTTTCTAGTGGTTGTTTTATGGAATCCTGAAAGTCCCTGAAGTTTCCAAAGATCATGATTATTTCTCAATAAATAACATGTCTGTCACAGAGATCCTTTTAGATATCACTTATGCGATTATCAGAACAACCTACACGATGCTGATTACTGGCATTTTGGCCCCTAGCTCAGAAAAAAGACAGCACTTTTCCTAGTAAAAACTGTAAGATCTTGGCTCTGTAGCAGCTCTCTGATGTCTCTGTATTAACAATGTGTCTCTTTAAGAAACAAAGGCATGACATCCAAACTGATAGCCATGTATATGATCTCAGAGCAATAGCAAATGTGCGGGGTTTTGATAATCTGTTTTATTTTCTAAAGTGCAACATCTAGTCTCTAATAAACATACATTTTCCAGAAGTTTGAATATGTATGAAAATTCAACCAGAAAAGGAGCTCTGTAACAGATACCACACTGGCCAGACCCAGATACAAGTATCAAATCAATAGGACCTCTATATTTTAATTCAAACACATAGCCTTCTACAGCTCTTGCTGAGTGCCTGTAGATTCATTTTGTGCTGCTTCCCTTAGTCACTTTTCAACCGCAGAGACCATAATACATTGGCTGCTTTCTGTGTCAAGGGAATCACTTTGTTTAGTTTATGTTGGACAGGTGGTTCTTATTGTTTTTAGGGGGTTTTCCTCTTATATTTAAAATAGTTTGAGTTTTCTTTGACATTTGGTGTCAAACTAATATAGGTAGATATTGCCGGGAATTTTGCCCAAATTGCTGAAGCTCCTGAATCATATTATTCTTTCAGTGGTTTCTTTTCTTCCTCTTTTCTTCCACAAGCTTTCCTTGTGCTTTAACTCTGCTCTGTTAATTTTCTTTAGCACAATATGATGCAAAATACTTGTATTACTTATTGCTTTTGGACTACTGGATTTTTATCAAAGGGCCTTGGCTACCTTCCTTTCCAAAGATGTTCTTCATAATACTTGGAAGCTTTTTTTTTCTGGTATAGTCTGATTTGGGCAATTTATCCAAATTTTGAATATATATATATATATATATATATATATATATATATATATATATATATAGTGTGTGTGTGTGTGTGTATCTATTCACAATGTCTCACTGTGTATTTTTTATTTTGAAATTTCATTCAGTTACTTGCCTTGCAAAATAAAAAAAAATAGTTTTCCAAAGATTAGTACAGATGATGGCAAAATTGGATGTTGCTATCTATTTTAGAAATAATCATGGGGAAGAGTTTCAGGATCAAAAGATAAAAGTTCTGTTCTTGAAGGATTGTGATAATAGGAGAAAGTTACACACAGAAATGTGTACATTGTTGTAAATGGTAATTACTCTTGTGAAGCAGTATCTACAGTTTTTAATGAAATATAAAACTAAGAGCATCCACTGGTGGGGGCGGACTTGGATAGATTCAATGAGACATCACATGTTCGGTAAGCAAGCCATAAATAGTGCCTAGTACTTGCTTGCAGGACCAGCAAAGGAAGAGTACTGCCAGTAGGAAGAGCCAGAATGATTGAACTTGTAGAAAGGCGAGGGCAAGGTGCATTTCATTCTTACCGGTATGTAAGAAGAGTGTATGGTAGGGGCGACGTGCTGCAAAAGGAGTGGGGCAGGTAAATGGGACCAGTCGTGGAACGTCTTGTATGTAGTGCTCGGGAACTCAGAGTAGAACTGGTTCTCATATCAGCAGGGTTTAGATCAATGGATTCAATCAATTGAAGATTGATAATATCCAAAAATTATTGTGTCTTTCCAGAAATGTTTCTTGTCATTATTTTTAAGCAATACAGCATAACAGCTATTTAAACCGCATTTACATTGATTTAGGTATTACAAGTAATCTAGTGATGACTTAAAATAGGCCAAGGATGGGTACAGTTTACATGCAACTCCTACAGCATTTTATATAAGGCATTTAGATGTCTACAGATTTTGGAGGGGTGGGGATCCTGGAACAATTCCCCTGCAGATCTCAATGATAATTATATCTTCAAAAGTAACTATGTTTCTTGAATATTTTACTGTGGAGTGTTAATATGTGCTTGGTGCAAATGAAGATTTATTTTGTATTAAAAGCTGAGGGGAATATTAATTTAAATGAGTAGACCATTTATTTCACATCTTCTCCAGTTCATTATTGTATAATTTATACGATGAACCTAAGATGGATGCACAGAATGGTTTGATTTTATCTAATAATAACTTTATTTTTAGAATTTTGTCAGTAATTATGAACTTTCAATTCATGACTCTTCTCGTATGTCATATATTTATGTTATCCTTTCTTGTGTTACACATTTTTTTTTGTGACCGAGCCAGCTCAGTCAGTCAACAGGGTACATGAGTGGGGCAATGTGGATGAAAGGAGAAGAAGAAAGAGAGATTGAAAGAAAGGAAGAAAGTTGGACTCTTGCAGGGGCAAAAGACCTGTTACACATAATTTTCTTTTTCTATCTTTTTAACAATACATATGAAGGTTGGGCCTTTGTCATTTTTGCTTTATAATTAGAACTCTGTCTTTCTTTCTCTCTTTCCCTCTCTCCAACACAAAGCAAATTATATATATGTACATTTATAGATGGATGAGAAGGAACAAACTTAATATTTAATTCATATATATTAAATTTATATTTTAGCAAATATATGGGATAGGTTTATAATTGATAAAGCAAAATTTAAAGAGAAAAGAAGAATTTTGAGCAGAAAGATGAAGAAATTAAATTGTAATCTAACCAACAACTAAAGATACATTGAGACCACTGGGAGGAGTCAGACTAAGAAATCAAGTTCAAGTGAGAAATGAAATGGAAAGAAATGAACTTTGATTTAGATGGGTTAATGTGTTAGTTTGTTGTTCCTGCTATATTGCATTATGTACTGTGCACCTTGAAAACACAAGCTTATTCTTTTAATTTTGTAGCTGAAAAGTCTGCCATGAATGCCCCTAGACTAAAAATCAAAGTGCTAGTACCATTGTGTGGCTGTCTCTAGACTCTACGGTAGAATCCATTTTCTCACCCTTTCTACTTTGGGTGGCTGCAGACTTGTCTTGCCTCAGGACTTCCTTCTACCTTCAAAGCCAGCAGTGCTGCATGTCTCTATATCTTTCTTCTGGAGTAAAATTTATTCTTTGATTTCCTGGGTTTTTCATTTTGATTATGTTGTGCTCTTCCATATAATACAAAACAATTTCTCTATTTTAACGTTACTGTATCAGTAGCCTTAATTCAATATGCAACATTAATTTTCCCAACCACTGACTGCATATTCCCAGGTTTCTGCCACTAGGATTTGAACAATTTTGGGAGAACACTGTTCGGCCTACTGTGTCCACTTGGTCAATAAGATGGATTGATTATGGATGGTGAAGGATGGGTCCTCCCTGGAGCGGTTTGGCTGTATCCTGTCAGTATGTAGGTGATGCCAACATGACAACATTTATAGGCGGAGGGCTGGGGAAATGGCTCAGTGGTTAAAGTGCTGAGGCAAGTGCTAAGTCCCTGACTGCCAGCACCACATAAGTCAGGCATGGTGGTGCACATCTGTAATCCCAGCATTTGGGAGGCTGAGACAGGAAGATGGCTGTGAATCCAAGGTCAGCTTGGACTCCACAGTGAGTTCAAAATCAGCCTGGACTAAAGTGTGAGACCCTGCCTCAAAACAAAACAAAACAAAATGAAACAAAACATTAAGAGGTGGAACTTTTAATTGGTTGTAAGGCCTTAAAAATTCTTGTCCTATGAACAGGGATAAATGCCCACATGAGGATCAGTGGAGGAACTTAGTACTCCTTTGACCTTCTACTTTCTGTCATGTGAAAACACGGGAAGAAGTCTTTCTCCAAAGATGAATGTTCTCAGGCTGGATTTACTACCCTCTATCACTGGAGAGCAATAAATCTCTCCTGTCTACAAATTTTTCAGTCTTTGGTATTCGATTTTATTAGCAGAAAATAACCTAAGATGAATGGGATACTAATTCATAGTCTGAGGAATTAGAACAGGTGTTTTGTGCCCATAAATGACATGAGGCGATCAGGTGGCGGTATGTTTGGGAACAGTGACCTCAGATGTCTACGTATTGACACTGAGGGTTCTATGACTTGATCCTGGGCCAAAAAAGAGGGACGTGTTGTAGACACACTCTTTTGGAGGTTGATAATATTGAGTTAATAGTTAAAAACTAAATGATAAAGCTGATAAATTTTCTCTGAAATACATGAAGACAGACAGAAGAAGAAACAGATTCCCAGTAGGCCCAGTGATACAAGTCTTAATTTCACCACTCAGGGAGGCTGAGGCAGGAAGATTGCTAGTTTGAGCTCAGCCTGGTGATATAATGACTTGAGAATACACTGTCTCAGAATCAAAAATAAAAATGGGCTTGTGATGCAGGTCAGTGGAAAGGATCTGGCCCAATACCACAGTAATAAATTAAAAAATAAATAAATAAATAAACATTTTTGAAGAAGGTATAATATGCATCATTCAAAATACCACGATTTTATAGTATAGGATGAAGGAAGTATGAATGCGGTAGCACAATTCCTAAGATGTGTTACTGTGTTACTCATTTACAATTTTCACTCTGACATTTTTAAGTTCAAAACTGTATTTATTGTTAATCCATGAAAAGAAGGACTGCAGTGTATTTACTTCTCTACTCTGGCAACTAGAGGTAAAAATAATTTGTCTGTACAATTGTACACAGCATTCCTAAAAGATTATATTCTTTCTGAAATTATGAGCATGATCAGGAAATTAATTCTCTATCCTGAATTGCCCATTAAAAAAGAAAACCTTCATGTAATTGGGATGATAATGCACATGCAAGAATCATTAGTGAAAAAGGCATGTATACTCTTTTATAATTGAAGCAAACTTACAGATAGGAAAATTTTCCAAAAATTCAGCATTACACCTTCTAAAATTTAGCCAATAAAAGGTTATAATTGTGGATGTTGTAGCATGCATTGTAAATAATGTTCAGATTGCCAAACTGACAGTCAGTAATACATGTTTTTGTAATATTTCTTCTGAACTCTTCAAATTCAAAAGCTTTAAAATGGGTGGATAAAATTCTTCACTTATCAAATAGAAAGAGATCAAGAGGATTTTTAAAAAGCAAAACAGGATCAGTTCTTCCCAGTAATTTAGTACTCTCCTAGAAATCTTTGATCTATAATTTGATCTCTCCAATAGATTTACCTGAAAGGAAGAAATTTCCCTTGGGAGACAAATCACCAATGAATAAATTGTCACCATTATAAAATAGCCACCTTTATGCCTGATGAACAAGAATCAGTCTCTTCAAATATGATCAGCCCTCACAGAGGGATGAAATCTCAGCTCTTCTGCCATGAAAGTGAAGACAGAATTTAGGTTCCAATGACTTAACCAAAGAGTTTTGCAACATTATACATTTCCTCCCATATTTCATGTCCTGGTTAATCAGTAAATTAAGAAAACTGATCAGTGTCTTATGAAAGCTTGCATCTGCTTTCTTTTGCTTAATTACACTTGAGAAGCCCATGATGAATAAAATATTCTCCATTTGCCTACATGTTAAAATGTCATTATCATTCCCATTGTATTTACTTTATAGCACAAGATCCTGGTAAAAAACAATTTGACAATAGTGCTTAATAACTTGTCTTCCCCACAGGGTAATGATAATAATAATGTGTTTTTTTCTAATTTAACTTTATGCCAACAATAAAGCTTCCATCTGTCATTCTTTTCTGTATATTGAAGTAATACTGTTTCTGGCATGGGTCACATTTGTAAATGTTTCGTTTATGAAACCATTCCTCTTCCTGACTCCTTTGCAATTCAGTAATATGCCAAAAAGGATGAGCTGTCTTGTTCATATGCCTCTCAATTCAGGGTTACATGTGTTCTGACATTTTCTCAATAATTTCCAATAGGAAGTAGTCCTACATAATTCTCATGACCTTATTTATTAAAGAAATGTGCAAAATGATGCTAATGTGTAAATAGAGACAGCTGGTTGTCTTAATATTTCAAGTCTTTTCATTTTTTCCTACCCATTTTTTGAAATTATTATCAATATCTAGAAAAGTACATTATCATTGGAATTATTTTTGTAGCATCTCTCCAGAATGTTCATTGCCGAACGGATAGTTTAATTAGTTTCATGACATGTTAACCATATTTCATGAGCAGTTGACTATGAAATGTTTTGATGAACTGAGTTTAGTTCATTACTTCAGTGAAGAGAGTTCAATACTGACTGGAACCAGTTGAAGAGAGAGAATGGGTTAATCTGAGAAATGTTCTTGTAGTTGGATTTTACTTGAAGATTTCTTGAGTGGACCAAGTAGCAAGAGAAACCAGAATAAAGAACAGCCAATTATTTCCAATGACCTAAGGCAAAATTTTTGGGTGGTCCTAGGGATTGAACACGGGATTTTGCATAAGTTAGATAAGTACGATGCCACAAAAATGCATCATCGGATCTTTGTAAATTTGTTGAGACAAGGTCTTGTTAGTTTACCTAGTCTGACCTCAAATGTGTGACCTCAGTCTCCCTAGTAGCTGTGATTACAGGCAGGCACCACCATACTCAGCTTTCAGCAAATATTGCATTTTACTCTTATTTCTATGTATCAAGATATTTTACTTTATTAAAGTGGCTACAAAGATCACAGTCTGTTGAAAGCTAAGTGAAAGTAGATCCTAAGTATTTTTTTAAAGTTTAAAATGAACTTGAATATTTTGTGCACATACCTATCACATCAATATCACAATCCCTTCTCCTCCCTTCCTTGGCCCTCCAATACCTCCCCCTCCCAACTCCCACTATCACACCCATTTGGTTCTATAGAATGCCTCTGTTCCAGGTTTCCCAAATCAGAGAAACCACGCAAGATTTAAGGTATTTAATCTTCTGAGACTCACTTTACCACTCAAATCACCACTTGTTAGCTCAGCTTCCCACCCCTAGAACGGGCTTCGGTGGCCATATTTTGATGCCTCTTCTCTGGGTCCTGCAGAGCCCTTTATTGGGGTGATTTGCTTTGTTGAGATTCTTTAATTTGGCATCACCCCGAATCTATATGAGAACTGTAACAGTGAAATTCATAAAGCTAGAAAATCATGAGAAAGAAAAAGAGAGAATTCCTTAGCCAAGTACTGAAATGTAAATATTTGTAAATTCAAAAGACATTTAGGTTGTCATTGTGTCAATCAGTTTTCCTAAGATAAACTTGCATCCAAGACCAAATGAGTGAATCACTACATTAAATGAGTTTAAGTCTATATCAAATTGCTACATTAAATGAGCTAAAAATCTTTATCACATCAGTGATACTATACTTAAGGCAATAGAGTGGCATGTTTAAGTAGTTCGGATTTATTTTAACTCTCTTACATTATTTACTCATAATATTTGTTTTAGGGCAGAATGACTCTCAACAATTAGAACAAGAATTATGCAGAATTACTCTCATTATATTATTAGGATCGGGTATAGAACCAAGGAGAGAGACAGAAGATAGAATCTAAATAGTGAATAAATTCTCAGGCCATGATAGAAGTGGGGCTTTTCAAATATCTTTCAATGATTTTTACAAAAAAATTGATTAAGCAAGTGTTATGATTTTTGAAATATAATAAAAAGAGCCTCAAGTTGCTGTTACCCATAGTGTACTAAATTAATAAATAAATTATAGGGAAGGAGAAATGAGCAATCCTAACTTCATTAGTGCAAAATTATAGTAATTTTCTTCGTGTAATGGGCACTTTCACTGTGGCCTGCCTTGATTTTTCAAAAATTCGTAAGAATAGTGTTCTATCCAAGACATAAGATTTCTGCACATGGTCCATTCCTCTCACTGCTCTAATCCATCCATTGTTCCTTCCAGCACACACATGAGGATACATGCACACTCGTACACGTGCATGCACCAACAATTCGAGAACAAGATTGATTTTTAGTTAATGATATGGCTGTAATTCAATGGCTAAAATTATGTATTTAGGTAGTCAATATGTATTTGTTTCAAAATTATGCTAACAAAATTATCATGTTATCAAACCTGGATAATTTCTATTTTTGATAGCTAAAGTTTGGATTTTAAACAATGCTTTCTTCTGACAACATTTAATTATCTAAAAATTCCAATTTTTCTGTAAAACATTTTGTCTCTCTAGACAAATTTAGTAGATATTTTATGTATTTGGGATTATTTTGGAAAATATTTTACAGGTAAGGAATTTCTATTTGCCATGCTGCTGATTCATGGGATGCATTTTTTTCAGCCTTTTTCCATTCTTGACACTTCTAATAAAAATGAAATAAGTGCTCCAGTTACTGACAGTTTTGATAGCAGTGCTGATAGTGTGCTATTAAATGAATACTATTTTAAATAGTGATTTAGTGCTAGAAGAATGACACAGCGGTTAATGCGGTTTGCCTAACAGTCACAAGGCCTTAAGTTCAATTCCCCAGCACCATATAAAGAGGAACACGGTGTTGCACTCCTGTAGTCACAGCAAGAGGATTGCTGTGATTTCAAGGCTGAGCTCTATAATGAGTTCAAGACCAGCCAAGGCTACAGAGAAACCCTATCTCAAAAAAAAAGATAGTAACTTAACTCTACCAGTCTACTATGTATCTATAATCTGTTTTTGTTGTTGCTTGTACTTCTAAGTGCTGACATTTTAATTTGTTCTTGTGTTTATATGTTTGAATAAACCATGCCATGGGGGTAGACACAAAAGTCTCAACAGCAGAAATCAGAAAGTGACAACCAGTACTTCTTGAAGGTAGACATTCTATCTTATTAACTGTCTGTATATTACAATGCCAAATAAAGAGTCTTAAATATAATAGTTTCAATAAATGTTTGTTGGGATAATATCAAGATATATATGGCAAACTGAAGCAACACTTCTGTGTCCTCATCTTCCGTCTTGAGGGAAATTAAAATTTATTTCCTTTAAATCCTTGTAAGTGTAATGGAGAGAGAAATCAACTCTGCAGGGGGAAAATTGCTTTCATTTTTCAAGGGAGAAAAAACAGACTCACTCATTTAATTCCTTTCTAAATTCAAAAAAATTTTTTTTTCATTCTGAACAAAGCCACTATGGTATTTTTTGTTTTTGTTTTTAAGTGGGAATGTTTCTATACTTTTGATAGAGCTTTATTTCATCATATGAGATCATCATTTCATAATTTTACCAGAGCTATAAAAACAATGATTTAAGTGTTGATTACACCTTAGTTCATATTTCTGAAAAACAAAGCAAAGTGTAAAAAGTCTATGAAAGACAACTGAGATATATAAAGAAAGGAGAGAACTAGAAAGACAAGAAGCATCTTTGATGTCACAGATGTGACATGGGGAGCAGCTTCAATGGTGTGGATGAGACAGAGCAACTCTGGGACATGAGAAGCTCACATTTATTAATATATATGTAAGACTGAAAACCCAAGACTAAATCTAAAAGATCTTTTCTGTCACTTTGAATTATTTGTAATCAAAACAAATGCAAATATCTCAAGTCCTCAACAAAGTCTACCTAATTTATTAGTATATCTACTACTGAAGATTTCAAAATAAAAGATATTATATAATTGCTATTAATTAGGAATATGGCAAACGCTCTGTGTTTTTATGGTTATTTAACTATAGAGATGCTGAATGGTTGGAAGGAAAACAACTTCTGAGGTGAGTCTCTGGTAAATTCAGTAGGTCAGACCCATCTCCAGGTTCTCCTGTGGCCTCCGTTGTAAGTGCTAGTAATGACAGGTTCTAGAAAAGATTCTAAGGGTAGAAATAGAAAGATATAAGAGTAACAATATATGTTACCAGTTATGTCTGTAATAAGCCATTAACTATTATTATTTGGATAGAGTTTTCAGTGACAGTTCTTGCTCTGTGGTGTAACTTCTCCTTTGAAGACAGGATAAGGCATGCTTTCTGTAAATGAGACCATTCTGCAATGAGGCAGAAAGCTGAAGGTTTGAGTGCAAAAGTTCTAGACTTCACATCTTGGCACCTGAGCAAGTTATTCAACCTCATTATATGTTTCTTACCTCATCTTTCAAAGTAGGATTTCCAAACTGAGATAAAATTTAGAAGTTAGATAACATTATCGAACAGCATCAACAACAACACAATGCAATTGGGGACAGTCATAAGAAAACAAAATTCTGTGAGTAGAGTTAATGAGCGAATATGGATCTCAGGTTGTATAAAAGTCATTTGATTATTTTTAAGAAAGGGTGGTACTATTTGTAAGGTATTATTCCCAAAATAATATCAGTCTACACAAGGACACACTAGGGGAAACTTTAATGATCCTATGAATATTTAAAGCAATCTAGGTTACATTTTTAGGGTAATAAAAAATTATTCCTACTGAGTGTAAGGGAAGATATGCATAGTACAGCAATTTGGATACAAAATTTCTTGTCAATCAGACTATGCAATTTTATCAAAATTGGATTATTTAATTTGATAATATGAAGTCAGTTTAGAGTATATGGATAGCATGGCATTCAAATTAACTATTCCTAATATTTAATGTATGAAGATGCATGTTTGCTATGTACAGGAAATCAACCACAGAAGGTATCATGTGGTTTCTCTTAGGCAAGAAATCCAAAATATAAATAATTTAAAAAGCGAAGTAAAAGATAGATGATAGAAAACAGAGATGGAAGACCTTGTGCTGATGAGAAAAGAATCTGGAGAAAAGCGAAAACAATTAATATGTGCTATGTGAGTGCACCGGTCCCCAAGAAAAACATAATAATGCATCAGAAACACATACCAATGAAATAAAAAGAATGGGTAAAACTACATGTTTATTGATACTTATATAATTTCAAGTCTACTTTGATTTATTTGGTCAATATATCAAAGGACTTTCCTTTATTTATTCTTTAATTTAACTTAGTTTTTTAGCAGACAAAAGAAGTACAGTGCTATAATCAGTGGAACATAAATCCTCTTAAGCCTAAAAAGCTATGTTGTGCAGTGGTTTAAAAACTTACTTTATGTCCCTGGGCCTTAGAAGCTCTAAGGTGGATGATTATGAAAAAAAAAATTGTTGTTTTTTTTCTTTTTTGTGGCAGTTGCATGCATAAAATCTGTTAGAGAAATTTCCCCAAACATGTATTGATGATTGACCTACTTACATTTTTCCCTTGAAATCTGTTAGAAGTTCCCCAGCATGTATTCTTGGTTGCCTGAAATTTTAAGAATATCAACGAATTTCAGCACTCAGTTTGAATACCATTAAGTCAAATTTTTAAAACAAATTATTCTAAAATAATACTTTGTGGGTTAATTTACTTTCAAGTTTAATTTTAAATTTTTTATAAATAAGTCTCATCCTCTGTTGTACTTCCATTTGAATACAAAAGACCTATATAGTATAATTAGTATACCGTTTTTTTTAAGAAAATGTTAAGTTTACCAAAGAGGAACAGACTTACAGTATTCAAATAGAGGAATTAATATTGACCTTGTGAATCCTATGTGCTCATTTCATAATCATCAAATACTATCAAGGTCTTCTTTACTAATTAGAATTTTCTTTTAGAACACAATGAAATTTTCTCATTAGTCCCAAAAGTGTGAGTAAAGAAAATATTTATAGATTAAATATATGTTCAGAGAGAAATGTAATATGTTGGAAAGGTTTTCTAAAAGTTAATAGGAAACTTTATGTAGTTTTATAAACATTTTATACATTATGTTGCTTACTAATTAAAATATCTATTTTCAAAACTTTATTTTGGTACCAACAGGCTAACTTTTTGATTTATCTAATTCCCCACTTATTTGATATGAAAAAATAATTATGCTTTCTGTAGGCTTTTTGTTTTAATAAAACATGTTAGTGTTGTATCTAAAACATTGCCATTAAATTTAAAATGGAGAGTATTGAATTTTTAACTGGATTAAATGTCATTGTCATGCGTTTTTCTTCCTGTTGGTTTTAGAGTAATATAAACTTTGGTAAGGACCAGATAACTTTTGTTTAAAGCCAGCAGGAGGAGCTCTCACCTTTCTGGGTTCAGTGTAATTAGTGTGCCTGGAAAACTTGAATTTGTGGGGATTTTGTACATGAAACAAATGATAAAATTAACACACTATTATCACATATGGTTGGGCTCAAAAATCCCCCAAACCTGGTGTTATTTTAATATCAGTGTATCATTAACTTATCTGAAAAGCATTTTTAAAATTTCATTATTAAGATTTCATAAAAGTTATGACTGCTGTTTAATGAAGATAAAGCAGTTAGATTATTCTTGTTTCTGGAAACTAAGAAACAAAAAAAATGTCTTGCCTAGTCATTTGCAGGTACATATGTGTTTTCTTGTTCTGAGCTTGTTCTGAAATGAGTACGCTTCACAGTTTAGAGTTATAGATATCAGAACGAAAGTAGAAGAATAGTTATTATGTAAACTCATCAACTCATTTGCCTTAAATTCTATGTACAATTAATAAAGAAAACTCTCTGGTGATAAATGTGGATACATAGCAGTACTTTTTTGAACACTGCCTAATAAACCCATTATTTGGATGTTTTCAGTTGTAGACAGTATATTTGAATCTTTTTTATTTGAATCTTCTATTAAATTATTTAGTGGAAAAATCTAAGGACAAACTTAAGAAGACAAAATCTGCAAATATATATATATATATATATATATATATATATATATATATATATAATTTCTCTGCATTTACGAAAGTAAACAGAGAACAGTGGGCTGTTGGGGGACAGCTTTGCCAGGAGGAGCAAGAGCAGGAGGGGAGTGTTGAGCAAAGCTCCGCCTCCTGTCAGATCCCGGAGACACTAGAACCAAATAGGAACATGCTGACAGGAGGCGGGGCTTCTGTTGTTGCTCACCTGCACTCTGCTCTAAAGGTTTGAAGTCAGGATTCTGAGGAGGTGCCTACACTTCCATATTCATTGCAGCATTCTCCTCAATAAACATGAAAACAAAAGCCATCTACAGATAAATGGCTTGAAAGTTGTGTATGCATTCAGTGAAATATCACTCTCCCTTAAAATGATGAAAATCATGCTTCCAGTGACAGCATTCATGTACATGAAAGATATTACATTGAATGATATAAGCCAGTCTCATGAATAATGGATCCTACAGATTCATTTATGTGAGATAACTTAAACTCAGAAAATCAGAAAGTATCGTGGTGGTTGCCGGGCCAGAGGGAAGCAGGAGGGAGACACTGTTCAGTGACAATAAAATGTTGAAGGTGTGACGGGGTGGATTCTAGAGGTCCCTCAGGCCGCATAGTTCAGTGTGGTTCTACAATTAGCAGTGCAGGGCATGTAATTTAAAAATCTGTTAAGAGAGTAGATCTCATGTTAATTTTGTTTGTTGTTGTTTTTGTTTTTATTGTTAAATCTCAGAAATTTCCCCAAACCAAACCAAACCAGTGAAAACAAGATTGAAGGAACAGGAGAAAGCATTTTAGAAGGATTAAGTATGTTTATTATTTTGCTGTGGGGATTTCATTGGTATACGCATGTATCCAAAGTCTTCAAATTGTATACATTAAATATGTGCAGTTACTTACATATCAGCTATACCTTAGTAAAGTTGTTTTTAAAAGAAGAATAAGGATTATCAAGTCTGAAAAATACTGAATGCAGTCCATAGACAAAAATCATTTATTAAGATTCATGTCAGAATAGAGGAAAGTTATTGTTCTATACAAAATTATTGAAAACATTGTATCTGTGGTCACCCGGGTAACAGTATATCAGAACGTCTTGCTTCTAACTGTGATATGTACCCAATTTTCGGGAGCCTCTTCCGACTTTTCACCCTTGCCCTGTTCTCGTTTGCTCCAGCTCACTACTAATATCAACATCCGTGGGATTAGGGCCTTTGGATTCTTCAGGCAAGTGGGTTGTTCACGTGCTACTTACTTTTCTGTGCTTTCATATTCCATTTATCATAGTGATTTCTAGTTCAAAATGGCATTGCCACACTGATAGGACTTTGTTACCTCTTGTGGCTGGGTACTATCCCAGTGTGTGTATGAACATATGACATCTTGTTACACATTCATCAGTTTTTCACATTCTTCCATTCTGGGGCTTCTGGAAATGTACTGCAATGCATACAGGAGGGCATTCTTTGACACTGATTTCATAAAGGTTTGTGTAAGGGGAGAAAATTTGTAGGATATTTTTGGTATTACTTGAAAAAGAACGTATCTAGACAGTCCTTATTGAATTATCTATCTACTTGTTAGGAAATGAATTAAGTATTTAAGAACAAAAATAGAAACTTTGGTGATATTAAATTTTTGAATGACTAAAATAGATAGTAACATTAAATACTTCTTCACTCACCTAGAACACTCTTATTTCAGAAATAAAAATAACTTTCACTCAATAACAAGACAAACTTAACCACTGTGTTTTTACTATAGTGATATGCTCAGCTTTTCCTCTAATACTAGAGATCATTTTTCCTCCGCTGAATGAGCTCAGATGTCATTTAATCTGTGTGTGTATCTCATCCTAACTACACTTTCTATCATGCCTGTTCCTTCCAGGCTTGTTACAATTGTATGCTAATATTGAATAAATAAAACTATAAAGAAAACTTTTTGAGACTTTCTTTTTAGCCCTTTGTTTCTCCTTTTATTTTTTCTATGATCTTAGCATCTATGGCAATCCATTAGCTAAATATGTTAATTCGCTAGAAACAAACAATGTGACCCTATTTAGTTATTCTCCATTTAGTAAATGGAATATTTTAGTAAGAGAAATGTCCTTCATTAGATGCTTTTATGGGAGGAAATATCTGACACAGGTTAATCAAAGCAGACACACATACACACACAAACACACACACGTGGTTATACATATATATTTCTTTCTTACCTGTTTTAAGAGTAATGTTTTCTTAACATTTTGCAGAAGTTATCACTAGGTTTATATGATCAGGATGAATGGATGAATTTAAGCATATTTGAAATGTTTCAGTCTGTCGTAATCATTACAATTGTGTGTGGCCAAAGTATTTATTTATTTATTTATTTATTTATTTATTTTGGTTAGTGGTCTAGGCAGGTATTGTTGTCATGCTGGTTTCTGCTGTTAGGACTATGAAACACAAATCAATGGACTTGACTGACAAAAATCTACAAACGAAAATAAATGGAAATTGAATCTTATCAAGCTGTTCAATATATGTAACAGTTTAAATGTTAAATAGGAAATGGCAAAAATACTTAGTGGTATCTTGTAATCCAATTTGAAAACATAAAATGTAAGAAAACACAATTTAATTTTATTTTCTTAATAATTCAGTTTTCAGATGAGGGAAATGAATATTAAACAATGACATATTGCTGCACACTTGTTAGAATGCCTTTAAAAATTTGGACAATGCTAGGGTCTGTTATATGGAGAAACTTCTTTTCTTTTGGAACTATTTCAGAACTATTTTGAAATCTGGTTTGACAGGTTTTTTTTTTTACAAAATAAGCATTTTTCATATAATTCGATATCTCTACTCTTAGTTATTTCCCTTGGTATAGTGAAAGCATAGGTTCATATAAAAATCTGTGCACAACAGTTTATAATAGCTTTATATTTAATGTTCTCAACTAGAATAGCCCGCATGTTCAACAGCTAGGGAATTCCATACATGGTCATAGTTTATAACGATAAAAATGAACTGACTATTGATGTTCATGAAGCAACATAGGTGAATCTCAAGTGACATTAAAGAATTAGAGTTTGTATTAATGAATTATAGTGTTGTAGGCATAACAGGAGCCATTTTCAAGATAAGTGCTCAAAGCATTACAAATTAAATGATATCACTGTAATTTACTTCAAAGAAATCTTGTAGTGGGAGAGTGGATAAATATGAAGAGATAAAATAAAATTTGTCATACACTGATAATTGGTAAATCTGGATGATTAATACATGAGAGCTAACTAAGCTATTTACTCTGCCATGTTCTACATAAAATTAGTCAGAATATTATACCTAATTTCTACTAGCAGTTTATGTTTAGTGAATAGATCTTCACTGTACTAAAGGACTACTCTGTAGTGAGTGCATAGGGTTTATTACAGGAATATAATGAAAATCTCTTATTTAAAACTGTGTTAGCAAAATGTGGGTGGTGATTCGACTGAGTAGGTCCAGTGAGTTTTTATGATGGACACTAAAGAGAACATGCCTAATGACATACTCATAAATGACTTTTTATCCCCCTTTAGGACGTTCTCACCCATCTACATTCTAAGCCCCTCCACTGTTTTGAGACAGAATTTCGCTAGGTCACTAAATTGTTCAGTTTTGGCTTGGCCTAATGATCTACCTGCTTCAGCCTTCCAGAGTATTGGAAATACAGGCCTATGCCACTGAGCCCAGCTCTAGTGTCTTTGTTTTTGACATCATCTTGTTTTAACTACAAGTAAGTTACCTTGATTCCCTGGAGACTAAAAGCGGTGACATACCCAAGCATTATTTTTAGAGGGTAGCAGATGGTCTACTGGCATGTAGAGGTCTGCAGTTGAACAGTCAAAACTATAAAAGCCAGGTTAGCAGTACAAGTCTGTAATGCCAGCACTATGGGGGAAGGAGATAGAAGGATTGCAAATTCAGGGCCACCCTGGGAAAGGTAGCAACTTAGCAAGATCCTGTCTCAAAATCAGAAATAAAATGGACTGAGGTTGTAGCTTAATGCAAAGGCCCTGAACTCAATTCCCATTAAACAAACAAAATGAACTAAAAAATAAGCAAACTAAAAAAACAAACAAAAACACAAAAAAAGCTGCTGCATCTTGAGCATTATGTATTTTGCTGTTGGAAACACTGCAAAATTTCTTCTCAAGTTATGTCTTTCCAGGATTGATTTTATCCTTCTGCTTCTTCAAAATAATCACCCCTCCTCTTTTCCCACTTTAGAGACTGAGAATTGCTGTGGTCACATCTTAGTTACTGTGTAGAAGATACTCTTTTTAAAAAAAACCCAAAATATTTGTTTCCCACGGCATCTTGCTGAAGATCCTCTCATCCTGTCTAGTTTAACATTTATGAGCTTTGTGAAGCTCTCCACGCCTGCTGTCTTAACCTTAGACTACGTTAGCTGTAATAGTGCTCTGCCACGTGAAAGTAAAGAATGAAGCAAAAATGTTTATCTCATTAGTTCTAAATAAATTTCTTTTAAAAATCTGCTAATAAAAATAACTTTTTAAATTTTGTAATCCAGCTATTTATCTAACTTAGTATTATTAAACCTAAATGTATTAAAGTATTTTTAAATTATGTATTTCATCATTATTTAATACCATAAGTATATAATTATATTCATATTTATGAATTTTCTAGAACTTAATAGAACTTATTAAAGCTCATAGGATGAATTATAGTAAGAGTCATTGATATTGTAGATTTTTGATATGTATTTTCAGTTGAGAAATTCATTCAAGTTTTATTTGTTTAATTTCAGTTGTTTTGCTTGATACAACAACTGTGCTGGGAGAGCTAGGATGGAAAACATATCCACTGAATGGGGTAAGCTCATGTATACTTAAATTTTTATCTCTACTAGGACTTCAGGGTTTTTTTGTACTAATTAAACATAGATTCTCAATTTTTTAATGTAAGTTTTTGCATATAACAAATTTCACAGAAAATTGGAAAATGTAGTTAAATGATTAGTCAATGGAAAGGGTACATAAACATCTTGCTTTTTCTAAATTGATAACTGTTTGTTAACACTTTGTTTTGTATATTTTGTTTTATGTTACCTAGATAAATTTCCTTTACAACTAAGTTTCTATGTGTAGTTTGAAGACACTTTTCTGTATACACTTTAAATTTGCTAGTCTTGTGTGTATTTTTGTAGAAACATACTTCATGATATCCTAAATAGATCTACACATTAACAGTTTTGTTTTTAATAGGAAGTTTGAGTCTACTAAAGCAGTATATGTTTTACAAATTAGGTTAAAAGATATATTGATATTAGATATTAATAGCTAGAAAATTTGCTTTAGAGGGCTGATGGAGAATGTGTAATTGTCATTGTAGATTCAAAGTACTGACATTGCATTTGTGGCTCTACTTGAATTTATGTCTTATTCTGTTTTTCATTATTTTTGAATTGCAGTATATCACTGCTTCTTTTTATATGAATCTAGGACCTAATGGCTTGTGAGACTTTTACTTTGATTTTTTCTATTTAAATATAATATTCAATATTAAAAATATTTTAGCCATGCTTAAAATAACTTTCCTTTTTCCTTATAAATTCTATTTTCTCACTTATCACAGTCTTTGTTAATTTTACTTACATTTTTTCCATTACAACCTTCAAATTTAAATATGAAACGCTGGCCAATCATGTTTTCACTTTTCAGGATATTTCGTGTTCTACTGTTTAAATTTACACATTTTGCATCAAATATTGTTCCTTAAATGTTTATATTTAGCTGTCAATCTTTCAAAGAGTTAAATATTCCTTCCTTTAACATGGCATTTGTTTCTTTGTATTTATTTTGTATTCTGTGACTTATTTTGCATTTCCATTTTATTCTAATTGAGCTCTCATCAAGCCATTGTTCAGACCACTTTTAAAGTAATTTTATAATTTTATCTGTATCCTCTTAATTCTTTGAACATTAGTAAGCATCACTATTGAGTTTATTGCAATTTATTACCATCAGGGAAGGCCTGCATCTTTCTCATAGAGTCTCTTTCAAGCCGCATATAGTTATGCACATGTATTTTGTTCTTACTAAACAAAATACTTTGTAAAGACTTAACTAATAATGAAATAGTTTTGAACCCCTGTCTTTTCACTTTGCTGAAGAAAATGAGGAAAAGAGACTAGAGACATATTAGCACTGGCCTGATGTTATAACGAAAAGTCCAAATGTTATATCTCCCAGGTCTTCTGATTGCGCTTGGCCTGCTCTGGCCTTACTATAGATAAACTTGGTAGCCAAGAAATGCAGAGATGTATAAAGTCACAAGAAAAGTTACAGCTCTCAGTCTTGCTTATATTTTGTTCTGGATGTTATGAACTGAAGAATATTCAACTATTTTTTTCTTTATTAGTTATAGAGAAACAGAGTACAGTTGCTTGAGGAATTACCACATACCTCAGTTTTGCATTTGCCAGACACTGCCCCGAAGCATTTCACATTTATTTTCGCAATGCTCCTTTTAGGTTTGCTTTACTTCTGTTTCCTGCTTGAAAAATTTAGTCTTAAAAAAGAGTAAGGAACATAAAAACACCAAGAGGCTTTTGGATTCTTTAAGACCGATAGTCAGTAAGGAATGATGGGCTCTCAATCAAACTAAGATAAATTCTGAAGCTGAGGCTAAGAAACAGGGATGTTAAATGTTTCGAGACAGGCCAACTACATGTGTGTCATATTCCTACTTTATTTCGGCTTTCTTTTTTCTCCTTAATAAATATCCTGCTAGTCTAGGGTGTGCAATTTTGTATATCAAGGTTGCCAAGTGGAGAGAAAGAAGAGGGGAAAAGTTAATGATGGAAAACGACGTGTGAGAAACAAAGAAAGGAAATGATTAGATGTAATTGTTTAATAGGCTTTACCTAAAACACCTGACTCTCATTAGCCCTATAAATTAAATATCATTTACCATCATTTAGTCATATGAAGATTGAGACTGAGTTACGTTAAATGACTTTACCAAGGTCACAGAGCTAGAAAGTAAACATGAAAACTTTCCAAATTCACTTAAACAAGTGAAAGTTACAGAAATTTTCTATTGTGTAGACAACAGTGTAGATTCTTGAAATTGAAATACATTCTAGGAAATTGAGAAGTACTCGGACAGACATCATCTAATCTTGAAACTTTATGCATGATTGTTAAACATCCAAATGCTGCTTACTTCTTCTGCTTTTCTAGTACGTAAAAATGAAGGCTGGTGACCAATAAATTTAGATTATGGAGGGAAAAGTAAAACGTGAGTTCAGACATTAAAAATTAATAATTAAACTGGAATATTACTGTTGGCATGGCCTATGTTGCTTTTAGTTTGTCCCCAAAGCAATGACCCATGTATGAAATTGTTAGCAGGAAGAATATTTTAAAAATGAGAGTACGCAAATGTATTGTATGGTATGTGTGGTTGAGGCAATATAAATTAGGTAAAATCAACTGAATTGAATAAGCAGAAGTTGAAAGAACACAAATTATGTTTAACAATCATGCAACTTAGATTTTTGAGGAAGACTGTTGTAACAATGAAATTTATTTAATGAATTTATAGGCTAAAGCAAGGGACTAATAATAAATTGCTACTGAAGGACAGAAAATGAAAATAATCTAAATGCAAGTCCAGGTTAAATAACTTGAAGTCTCTGGGGACCATGTATCATTTTATAACATTTAAATAATCACCTATAAAACTTATTTAAAAATTTAATTATGCATCAATATTTTATGTATATTTGTGTATATTTTATCAGTTCTTAGTTTTAATGAGATAAGTTAACTCAAGTGACCAGTGTTAATACTATTTTTGGGGCATTCCTTCTGTTGATTTTATAGATTTATAATGGGCCAAAGAAAGTTGTACCTAGTTAGGAGTTGGTAGGTTAATATTTATGTAATATTTATGTAAATATCATATTCCTAGGAGTGACATTGTAACTGAAAAAAATTTCCAGCTGCACAATATCAAACTTAGGATATTTTTGAAATCCTGTAATGTACCAAACTAAATTTTAAAAAATGTTATATAATATGTCCTTACATACACCCCTTTCTTCCTCTCTCCTCCCTTCCTCATTCTCTCTCTCTCCCTCTTCTCTCTCTCTCTCTCGTACCCTGTTAGAGCATTTCTGACAGGATTTTCTGCCCTCAAGCAATCAGACATGAGAGGAATCCTACTACAATATCCCAAACCCAAATAAAATATCTTTCGGTAGTTTTGTGTAATGTTTGTTAAAGAATATTAGAGGAATTGATGAATTCTGGTGGACAAAAATTGGGAGAGAACTGTAAAATGTGATCTCTAGTTTATAAACTGTGTCACAAAAGTGGTCTAAAAAGAAGCAAATGGTCCTATTAGGCCAAAGGAATGGTGGCACAGATACCCGGAGTATTAAATTTTCACTTTCTGTGCATTGCTTGTAATTCTTATACATTATTTGTTATTTAATTCTCAATACTTATCTGGATGGAATGGAGGGATGTGAAGGAAAGTGAGACCACACTTATGGCTTAAATAATTGGTCAAAGACAGAGTTGATCTACATAGTGCAGATCTCAGCCCCGACGTGTAAAAGGAAATATAAAAATTCCCTGAAGTCACTTAAGCAAACATTTCTCAGAATTATAGCTGAGTAGCGCAATTATGCAGATGCCTGAAGGTGAGGGACACGCTAGAAAACTGAAAAGAAATGATGCTCAAAACATAGGTGGTGTGAAATTACTGATATGTTGAAAATAATATAAATTAAATAATTATATTTGTGTATAAATTAAAGCTGGGTTGTAGAAGAGATTAAATACATCAAAAAATTGCACTGGTTGTGACTAAATCCTAAGACATTTATGTCTGCACAACTTAAAATTTTATCCTGAAAGAGTCGCCGTGGTTCTTTATCTGTCCTATAATATATTTAACTAAGAAAATTATGATAATCTAGCTGAGCAACAGAACGCCATGTAATGAATGGAAATGTGAGAATTAAGTTTTTGTGTAGGAACATAGGAGTTATAAGTAAATACACACCAGCAAAGTGTGGGCATATACTCTGGTTTTTCTACCTACATGAACACCTACCACCTGGTTAACTCCAAGTATTTCACTATAATAATGTGAAAGGCTAGTTTTAATTTTAAAATCACCTGGAAATGAGATGAGTAATATTTAAAAAGTTATGATGTTTAAACTCTCATAAAAACAAACATATCTATTGCCTATACACTAACTTTGTTCAAAAAAGTCCTTTTTAAAAAATTACATTGTAAGATTATGATTGTAATCTTAAATGAAAAGAATTATATAAATGTTTTTGCAATGTTAATTCTCATTTTGCAACTTTCCTTTGATAATTTTATTTATTCTGTTTATTTTTGCCAGCTTATAATATTATAAATGAAAGGGAAAAGATATTTTAGCAAAAAACATAGTCAAAATTTAATATTCAAAATCCTTAATACCCATTATATGCCATACAGCAATCTTCATTGCATATTGAAGCATATTGGATTACTATTAACTCTGATTAGTAATAAGTAACTGCTATGAACCAGAAAAATGAAAGACTTTCAATAATTGAGAAAGGAAATTTATAATTAAAGCCTTATTTTGTTTCCTTTGAGCTCCAGTAATTACATTTGATAAGTTCTTATGTGGTTTTTAAATATTTTGATACCATAATTAAAAAGATAAGTGACTTTTTTGAATAGCTGCACACAGGTTATTAAGGATAATTATATTTGAATAAAACCTGACGATTATAGTATATAGAATTGTGGAATAATAATTTCATAAGACATAATCTAATTTATGACCAAAATAATGTTTTTATAAAAATCTGTTTTGTTTTTCCCCAAAACTATTCTTTTTTATTTGTATGCATTTGCAATGCATAGTACTTACAGGAAACATCAGGATTGGTGCATATACAAATAACAGCTTTAGGGCTGGAAGAATGGCTCAGTTATTAAAGTGCTATGTTCCAGAGTTCTATTCCTCAGCACCACCTAAGCTGGGCATAGTGGCTCACACCTGTGTTCCCAACATTCGGGAGGCTGAGACAGGAGGATTGCAGACCAAGGCCAGCCTGGGTTCCATAGTGAGTTTAGGACCAGCCTGGGCTGCAGAGTGAGTCACAGCTTAGTCATTTTTACTTCCCTTTTCTGTCTCACCTACTGTTCTTCCTTTTCTCCTACATCCCCAAACCTGCTCCTCAAAATTTATCTCCGTGTTTTTTGTTGTTGTTGTTGTTGTTGTTGTTGAAATTCTGCTTCGTTATTTGAAAGTTGTAACGTGAACAACACTGAGCATGGGGAAGGCTGCGATGACGCAATGACTTAAACACACGCAATTCAAAAAATTATACAATAATCAAAAGAAATTCAAATGAATCTCAGATTTCAATACATTGAGGGATACATGACTCGGGAATTTAAGTGTTGTACTGTGTATGCAATTTTAGCTATCTTCTTGCCTTGTTGTTGCTCATGCATGAATTCCAAATTCGCTAACACGTTAGAGACATGGGGTTTGGGAAATCAGTGAGCACCTATGCCTGCCCCTTTTTCAGAGGTCCATCCCTCTCCTGGCTGATTATTGCACCTCTTTCTACCCTGACACTCATGTTGGGGCATTTTAAGCCATTATTGTGTGGGTTTCATAAGAGGGACACCAGACTGTAGTCAGTTTTTTTGTGTTTGGTCCATTTCACTCAGCATTATGGATTCAAGGTGGCCCCGTTTTTGTTTAAAACTTTATATCTGTCTTTCTTTAGGGCTGCATAGCATTCCATTTGGAAACTATTACAGAAAGATACCCACAGGAGGTATAGCTGTACGAAAATTTTTTGCCTAATCTCCATACTGTTTTGTATTAGTTGTTTTTTCATTGCTCTGACTACATAGCCAACATCCAAGAGAAGAAAAGATTTACTTTAGCTCACAGTTTCCATTCATTTATGGGTGGCTAGCACTGGCAGAATCACATGGTGGGGCCAGAGCAGAAAGAAAAGTTTCTCAAAGTATGGCAGAACAGAGCCAAGTTTGTGAGGAAGAGCACAACCAGGACACGCCCCTCCAGTTCAAGCCCCAAGCATCTACGCCTTCCAGCAAACCCCATGTCGCAATAGCGCACAGTATCCATACGTACAAAGAGTTTTAGATGGCACTGCGGATCCAAACCATGGCGTTCTTGGACCAGTTTAGAGTTCCATCCAACGATGAACTGATAACAATTGTATTCAGCTTGAGCTATCGGTCCATGCACATACTGCACCTTGATTATTTTTACTTTACTTTTCGCTTCCCACCTTCTTGGTTCTCACAATACCTACACCCCCTTTCCTCTCCACGAAAGTCTCTGTTTTCCTGCCACTGCTCTTTTATTTTGCTTATTCAGAGTTTATTTTTCTCATATTACAAATACCAGACATTTACCCTTGTGTGTCTGGTTCACTTCACCAAGTGTAGTCGTCTCAAGGTGAGTTCATTTCCCAAAGATGTCTCAAATTCGTGTTTCTTCGTGGCACAGTAGCATTCCTTAAGTGTAGAGTAACACATTTTATCCACTTGCCTCTCCATGGACTCTGGCTGCTTCCAAAATCTAGCCCATTAGCATGAGTTTTACTGCTCTAAAATGGATTTGCGTATGTTAGAGTTGTATGACATATTGAAGTCTGTTGGAAAGATACCTGGAAAGAGGACAAAGGAAATGTCTATTTTCAGTTTTATGAGAAATCTCTATATTGATACCTATAATGGTTGTGCCAGTTTACAGTTCCACCAATGATACAGAATCATTCCTTTCTCTCCAAAACCTGCCAACATTTGTTGCCCTTTAATGACTTGATGAAAGTCATTCTTATTCAAGTAAAATATAATCACAGTATCATTTTTTCCCATTTTATTGATATGTGTAAGTGCAAAATTTAAGGTTTATAATGAAGTTTAGAATTTTGTGCACAAACGTATCTTGTCAAGATGACAAGGACTTTCTCACTCTCCGTTTGACCCTCCCCCTACCCATCCCTTCCTCCCTCCCCACCCTACCCCCCTATTTCACTTTGTTTTTTGCTTTAAGTTCCATAAGAGTTGTGATCTGGGTTTCTCATGTCAGAGAGACCATTCGATGTTTCACCTTCTGCTTCTGACTCATTTCACTAAGCATGATGTTCTCAAGTTTCTTCCATTTGCCTGTAAAAGCCTCCATGCTGTTGGACTTTATAGATGCACATGGTAATAGTAATAGTAATCAAATAGTAATCAGTGCTGGCCAGGCAGTGAGGAGAAAGGCACCCTCCTGCACTGCTGGTGGGAATGTCAATTGGGAGTGTCAATTCGTGCAACCACTTTGGAAAGCAGTATGGAGATCTCTTAAAAGACTAGAAATAAATATCCCCTTCTATCCAGCTACACCCCTCCTGGGAATACATCCAAAAGAGGCCAAAACAACATAACAGAGATGTATATATACCCATGTTCATAGCAGCACAATTAAGAATAATTAAAATATGGAATTCACCAAAATACCCATCAACAGACCAATGAATACACAGTATCGTTTTGATTTGCAATTAACGTTATTTATGTATTCTAGATACTAGTCCAGTCTAAGGAGTAATTGGCAATTTTTTTTTCTATTTTTACTCTGTTGTTTCATTTGTTCTGCAAAAGCTATTGAATTGGATATACCATTTGTTACCTAGTATTATCTTTTAGTCCTATCTCTTGTGCAGCGGTGGGCCTCCTGCTGAGTAAGTCTTTGCATATTCCTGTAAATTCAAGTTTTTGCCTCTTTTTATCTTCTAGGAGGTTCCAAGAGGTTCAGATATAAGTGGAGATTTATTCTTCTGCAAGTGAATAACTAGTTTTCCCAGTACTAGATGTTGAAGAAGCTTTTTTTTTTTTCAACATATGTGTTGGCCTTTTGTTGAAGAACAGGTGGCTGAGGGTGCTTGGGATGGTCTCTGCATCCTCAATTCTGTTACATTGGCCTGCCAGGCTGTTTTATTTTGCCTTATCATTTGATTTTAAAAAAATCACTGTTGCTTTGTAATATAATTTGATGTCCGAGATTGTGATGCTTACTGGTTTTGTCTTGTCATTTAGTATCACTGGCCATTCTGGCTCTTTTCTGACTGTATATAAATTATTTTAAATATTCTACATAATAAGATTCTTTTCCATTTTTGTTCATGTGCATGTGTGTGGTATGTGTGGTACATGATAGTTACATTGTTTTTGAGTATATTGTACCCATATATATTACTTCAACATTACACTCCCTTTCTCTCTCCATTTTTGACTCTCCAATTCCCTCCCTAACCTCTCTTGACTCTCACTATCAAACCTATTGGGTTCTATTGAAAAATCCACTTACTCCTTTTTTTATTAGAAAAACCACGCATATTTAATCTTCTGAGTTTGACTCACTTCACTAAGCATGAGTGTATTTAAGTTTAAGGATTTTTTTTTGTTCTATAAAAAATGGTGTCAGTATTATCATTGAAATAACATCAAATCTGTGTATCAGTTTTGTTGTACCGACATCTTGATAATATTAATTTTGGTTATCTGTGAACAAAGAATAACTTTTATTTCCTAATATCTTCTCCAACCTCTTTCATCAGAATACTATCGTTTTCATCATAGAGGTCATTCATTTGCTTGGTTAGGTTGTTATCTAGATATTTGATTCTTTTTTGAAATTGTTTGAATGAATTTTTCTCCTGATTTGTTTCTTGTGAGTTTGTTATTGATGTAGAGGAATAATATTGATTTTTGTGTTGATTTGGTATCCTAGCATTTTACTAATTTTTATTATCTCTGTGAGTCTTCTGATGGATATTTTGGAGTTTTCTAAGTAAAGGATCATATCATCTGCAATAAGGATAATTTGCCGTCTTTCTTTTCTATACATATTCTATGTATTCTCTTAATTCTTTTTCTTGTGTTTTTCCTTTGGGTAAGATTCTCAATACCATACTGAACAGGAGTAATGAAAGTAAACACCTTTATCTTTTTCCTAATTTTAGGGGAAATACTTTCAATTTTTCCCATTTATAAAGATGTTGGCAGTAAGATTGTTAATTGCTTCTATTAACTTGAGGTATGATCTTTCTATACCTGTTTCCGTCAGGAATTTTATAAACTGATGTTGGATTTTGTCAAGGATTTCTTTCTATATGTATTCAGATGATCATGTGATTTTTGTCCTTTCTTCTATTTATGTGGTATATTGTATTTATTGATTTAAATAAATTGCATCTCTGGGATGAAGTCAACTTGCTCATAATTTACTATCTTATTACCAATTTGTTGTATTCTGTTTGCAAGTATCAGTGAAAAATATTTGTTGCATCTACATTTATAAGGGGAATTGTCTCATAGATTTCTTTATGTTAACTTTTTTTGTCTTGGTGTCATAAATTCTAACCTGTAGAAATGATTTTTGTCATTGATCTTTCTCTTTCAATTTTATAGAACAGTTTGAGAATGTATTGACATTAGACCATTCTTGAGTTTCAGGTAAAATTCTTAAGTAAATCTGTTGGATCCTGGACTTTCCTCTGTTGCTAGACTTTTATTGAAATTCAAGTTCTTAAAATTGTTTTCTTGACATGCCATATAGTCTGGGGTATTATTTATTATGGAAAAAGTTTCATATGATGTTCATAAAACTAATATTGGATGAAAGACCTTGCAGACAGCTGTCTAGTCCCATTGTCTTGTATTATGATTTATCTCTGTTATTTTTCAATTTTTTCTTTTGTTTAGATGACCAGGCTGTTTGTGACAATGGGGTACTGAAGTCACCTTCTATGACTGCTTTGGGGTCTCTCCATCCTTTAATGTCCAGTAGTTTTTGTGTGATGAAGTCTTGTTCCCAAAAATAAGGTGCAGCCTATTTGGCTGTGAGTTGTTTCTATTGGATTTTCTTCACCAGTGTATAGTATCTTATCAGCTTAACTTCATAGCTGCTGCATATGAAAACTGTAGTTCTGTGCTCCAGGTGTGTAGAATACAGTTTTTCGCTCACTAACTTTCAGTCTTATGTTCTTGTGTTCCTTGGTGAAGGAGGTGTGTTTCTTGCAAACTACAAATGGTAGAGGTTTTATTTCTATTTTTATTCTTATTTTTTGTCCTGTCTGCCAGTCAGTGCCTTTTGATTGGAAAGCAAGTGCATCGATGTCAAAAGTTAATATTGTAAGATACTTGTTGAAATGTGTAATTGTGTCTATTTTGTCTGTTTGGGTATTTTCCCCCTTTTAACTTTTAACTACTGTCCCCTCTTGATGTGTTGCTTTCTCTGTGTTCTTTGATAGTGCTAGTCTTTTTGTGTCTATGTAAGATTCTCTCTTGCATTTTCTATAATGCTGGCCTAGTGGCTAATTTTATTTTACTTTATTTTGTTCCCATTGCTGAGTGTTTAGATTAGTTAGAGTTGAAAAAGTCTGACTTTAGTGTGAAAATTTTTTAAGCAAATTGTCTTCCACTGGTGTTTTCTTGAGCTCAGTTATGTTTAGAATTTATGCCTATCTTCAATGTTCTACTGAGTACTTGATCTGCTGCACTATTCAATGACAAAAAAATAAACCACACTAGGGTTGGTCGCCCAATCACCAGACAGCTATTTTCATACAGTGAAAATTATTAAGATCCACTCCTACCTATTACTGTATTAACAGTGGAATGTGATCAATAGTAACAATATAACCTAATTACTAATTACTTGCTACAACTGTTTCACCTCTAACATTACAATTATGGTTTCTACTATTAATATAGGTGCTTAGATAAATGACACATTGACTTATCAAAGTACTACAGGCAACACTATACTATCTTTAAGGATATAAATCTCTATTCATATTCTAGGCATAAATAAATATCAAAAACTTGTTCAATGCCAAGTTGGCTAAACTAAATAAATAGAAATTATTAACACTGAATAGTGATAAAAATGGTAGGTGTAGACAAAGATGTGTTAGTCTGTTTCTTGTTGCTGAGGTGCACAGGTAAAGAGAGAAAATTATCTTACCTCCTATTTCAAAGGTTTCAGTATAATCACGGGTGGCTGGCAATGGAAGAGGAGCCTAGCTGGAGAGAGCTGTTCACAGCACGATAAAACAAGAAGCAGAGAAAGAACTGGAGGGGACAGCTGGGGCACAGCCTCTCAGGTCCTGTCTGAGTACTTCACTCCTTCCAGGTCAAGCTCCAGGCATCTGCCTCTTTTCACCAGACCTTAACAGCACCAAAATCAATGGCTCAACCCAAATGACTAAATCATCTTCTAAACATAAGAGGCTTTCGGAACACCTTTGGAAAGCAAAGAATGACAGGAGGACAGGGAGAAAGGCCTAGTTTGAGATAATTAGAAAAGGAAGAAGAGCACTGCCTGGCCGTGTCTCCCACTGACTACACTTCGTTTTGGAGGGGTTCCTCCTTAGTGAGGCAGAGGAGGACAGCTACCTCTCATTAAGAAAGGTAGGAGCTATGGGCATAGCTCAGTGGTTAAAGCACTTGCCTACCAGACTCAGGCCCTGGGTTCCATTTTCCAACACCACGTGAACTGAGCGTAATGGCACACACTTGTAATCTCGGCACTTGAGAGGCTGAGGCAGGAATATTGCTGTGAGTTTGAGGCCAGCCTGGCAACACAGTGAGCTCATTACCAGCCTAGGCTACAAAGCAAAACCCCACATCAAAGAAACAAACAAGCAAGCAAGCAAACAAAAATAAAAAAAATTTCAAAATGAAGGAAGAGAAGAATTGTGGGAATAATAAGATAAATATTCAACTGATGACTAGAAGGAAGTAAATAAAAAAGGCAAACTGTAACAACAATTAATGAGAAAGAATTTTTAATACAAAATAAAGAGTCTATAAAAAGACTATTTTTAAAAAGCATAAAGCTAAGACAAAACAAAAAAGGAAAAGTAATGCATGAGATCAAAATCCAAATTTTTTCTGTTAAATTATTTGAGGAAACACTCTTTCCAGGTCTTATGGTATTAGCATACACCAGAGTGTGAGGGTGGAATACAAGTCCAAAGATGTCCTATGGCAGTTTCCTCTTCACTTTCTGCCACCCTGCCTCTGCCCGCAACAGCTGGCCACACACGGGAAGCCACAAGTGGAAAGCCAAACTTCTCCCCAAACTCCATGTTCTCCTCTCTACACTGTCTTCGTTCTGCAGCTTCTCTTCCATTCAACTCTCCTGTTGGACTCCTCTTAGTTCCTGGAACTCTTCCATTGCTTTAGCTAAGTTATTCGGTTAGTTTTTTTGTTTGTTTGTTTGTTTGTTTGTTTGTTTGTTTGTTTTTGTTTTTGTTTTGTTTTTGTTTTGTTTTGTTTTGTTTTTTAGTATATTTCTACTTTTTGGATGTTCTGGGAAGAGCTCTAGCCAGTGGATCCTGTTTGGTCACCATCTGGTATTTTCTTTCTTGCTGTGCTTACTGCTGTTACAAGTTGATTTTTAAGCACTCCGTCAACTCACTTGAAATAGTAATGCTATTATTTATTTTTGTTTATAGCAACCTTTTGAATGAAAATATACTTTATCTGATTTTTCCAACTTCTCTTTTAGTTAATAAGCAGTAATACATTTAAGACTTCATCTGCATTTTATATATATATATATATATATATATATATATGTGTGTGTGTGTGTGTGTGTGTGTGTGTGTGTGTGTGTGTGTGTGTGTGTGTGTGTGTGTGTGTGTGTGTGTGTGTGTGTGTGTGTTAAATAAGATTGTTATGTACTTATTCTCAACTTTTGCATGGATCCTCTTTTTCCTGGAGCATATTATAATCATGGGGGGGGGAAAACATCACATAGGCAATGCCAACTGATGCTCCCAGCTTCAGCGGGCCCAAACCATCTTGACTCAGGGGTGCTGCATGTTCTTAGTGCCTGGGTGGATGAACACAGTGAAATGAATACTAGGAACATAAATTCACTTGGTAGCCATGGTTGAGCAGAGGGCCCAAGGACTCTTTCCTCAAATAAAAGCTTTATAAGGTTGCGCAATTGAGGCTGTGTTGGGTGGAATTTTAAATTTCTTGAGGTGCTTTCAAACTGTCTTTCATTTTTCCTGACTCAAAGTACTTGCTGGTTTTCAATAATGCTAATTTTTCCACAACATTTCCTTAGGCTCTACCATTACCTATATTTATTTGCTAATAAAAGTTTAAACTTCTCAAATCTTGCCCTTCTGTTTCTTGTCTACTAATTTTTACTGTAAATTTGAATAAAACCATCTAGCACTATTCATCCACAGCACAGAAGTTGGCTACTTTAAAATTTTCTCCACTGAATAAGTAGATTACTGCCCTTAATCTCAGCCGCACTTGAAGTCTCAACATATAGGCTAATGTAGAATTTATTTTATTTTATTTTATTTGCAGAGCATAACATTGTAACATGCATATCTTCTAATCCAATTTCTAATAGAATTTCCACCGGCAACTCAGAGAACCAGACCTTTACCATCTGCATTTCTATGAACATTTGCATCTACTGAACTCTGACAAGAATCAATCATCAGACTTTGGTTATTATTCCAGGACTTCTCTAGCCTGCGTCCCCAAACTTTCCCAACCTCCTTGCAAATTAGTGCCAGTGTGAACCACATCAGTTTTCTGACACCAACTATCTGAGACACAGTACTAAAACCTACCACTTAAAGAAGAGACATATTATGCTTGTAATTTGCAAAGTTTCAGTCCATAAGTAGCTAGATCCAAACAGAAGCATCGTGGCAGAGGAGTGCTCTGGACAGAGCTTCACCCTTCCTGGGGCTGGGGAGCAGAGCACCAGGGGAGAGACACCTCTTGGGTCTTACCTCAAGTAGCCCCTCATCCAGGTTTTTCCTACCTCCCAACTACACATTCTGGTGTGGATTCCAATGTATAACCTTTGAGTGTAAGAATCCTGAGATCCAGACTCCTTCTCTGGGGTCTCCTAATTCAGTGAACTAGGTGAATAACCTTTGCTATTACAAAAGTCTCAAAACAGTTGTTGAATTGGAATTTCCTAGGAGATAAATCGAGAAGCCAGTTTACTCACCTTAAAGTGTTCAGTGAAAAATAATTTTCTAGGAAGAATAAAAATAAGCCTGGTATATGGACAGAAAAAAGGAAAAAAATGAATGAGAAACATTATTGCCTTTGGGTTCTTCTCTTTGATGACAAATGTTTTATAAAAAACAACCTGTAAGTGAACAGCCTCTGCTATATGACAGCAACTCCTATCTTAAGAGCATTAGTTAAATGCCTATTTTTTTTTTTTTGTATTTTTTTCAATTGCAGGAATACACTCTGACGTGAAGCAAAATTCACTTTTGTTTGTTGGGATTGTATTTCCTACACACTGGGTCCGTTGAGGCACATATCAGCACATATCACAAGGATGCTTGTGAGAATTGGGGGCCTGGGTGGGAAGAGGAAAGGAAGTCTAAGCAGTTTCTGAGACCGCCAAAGGTTGTCTTTTCTTATCCCTCCTTTCTTTGTGCAGTTCTGATTTTCTGACATACCATTTTCCTTCTCTCTGAGGACTTTCTTCTACCATTTCTTACAAGGTGAGTCGGTAACCACTCCTTTCATTTTCCATTCATCTGTGAAAGTCTTTTTTCTTCTTTACTCTTCAATGACAATTTAACAAGGTACATAATTTTAAGACTTTTTGACTCATATTTTATCTTTCAATACTTTATATGTTTCACTGTACATTCTTGTTTCTTACCCTGTTTCTGAGAAGTGGGATGCAACTTTTACCTTTGTTCCTCTCTAAGTGGAGTATTTTAAGCCTTTGACTTCTTTCAAGATTTTCGTTAATTTTAAACTCTTCAAGTTTGACTATCCTATGCCTCGGGGTAAGATTTTGCTGTCTGTTATGTAGCCTGAGTGGTGTTTTCTGAGCTTTCTGTACCTCTGTGTGATTTTCTCATTACGTATAAATTACAACTTTTACAGTCCCACTTTCTTGGGTATGGTATTCTGGTTTTATTTATTTGTATTTAGTTTGGTAAGTTTTTAAGTTTTTATCGTCGTATCCTGAAGCTCAACTTTTTTTCGCTGTATGTGTCTTTTAATGAGCCCAATAAATATATCCCTGATTTTTTTGTTAGTGGTTTTTATTTATAGCATTTATTTTGATCTTTTAAAAAAATTTTATTTCTAATGTTATCCATCTGCTTTGATATATTTCCTACTTTTTATAATGTTCAAAACATATGTTTTCATAGTTTTTTTCTTTACAAGCATCCTTGCCATATGTGATTCTGCTTTTAATGTTTCTTCAATCTCAAGTTTTTTCTTTCTTTCCTTCCTTCTTTCTTTCTTTTCTTTCTTCTTTCTTTCTTTCTTTCTTTCTTTCTTTCTTTCTTTCTTTCTTTTGTATGATGTTGGAAGATGAAGATCACTGAGTCTGAGGAACTTCAGTATGTATGATCCCTGTGGTGGGGAGCCCATCCTATGATACGATACGTCTTTGTCTTTTGGTGACCCTGTTTCCCTGGGCTGCGACCTTCCCGACTGCTTCTAAGGTTCTGTTTCCCTCATCTGCCTCCCCCTTGCTAGATGGAAGAAGATGACTAGAAAGACCTAGAATTGATACTTCTTTCCCAAAGATCAGTTAGGGTCTAATAAAATCCTGAAAGGTAAGTTTCTGGCAAAATATTTTCTCCTGAGAACAGGCTTTGTTAAGAACACAGACTTTGGTGTATTTTAGTTTCTTTTCTTCTTCCAAAGAAGCAGATTTTTCTTTGATGTTTGTTGTGAGGATTTGGTAGAGCTCTCAGAGTCAGAACTCACTTCAGATATGGTGACCTTCATGACTATGTCCTCCTGGAACTTTTACCTCTGAGCGTTGTGCATATTTCGGCATGGGATTGGTCAGTTGCAGTTAAGTTTCTTACCCTGCCCTGTTTCTCTTCGTTCTTTCCACTGTGGGTTTCTGCTTCTCTGAGTTGTGGCTCTCTATTATTCATCTGTGTGTTTCCAGGCTGTGAAAACAGTGGTTTCCCTGCGATTTCACTTCACTGGCTGATATACAGAAAGGTGTTAATTTTTCAGCTCATTCAGGTTTTCACTTGGAATGTAGAGACAACACCTAAAGTCTTCACATACGGGAACAGATAAAATACAACTGCATTTTCAAGTCATCATTGGGTAATTTGCTTAAATTGCTCAAAATCTATGATCTCACTCTATTTTTTCCTATTACCTTGCAATTAACTACATAAATGCTTTTTAGTTCCCTAACTTCTTAACTAACTTAACTTTTGTAACTATAGCTAGTGGCTTTTTTGCTGAGTCCATTCAGTCTGAATTCTAATCAAGTTTTTTAGCTTTGTTTGCTTGAAGTTAGTGTCATTATTCTTTATGGATAACTATCAAAAAAAGACTTCGGGTATTTCCTGCAATGTGCAGGTTGGGCACATCATTATGTATGTAAATATTTTGCCAGCATGTTAGAGTTGAATAAACCGAGCACAAGACAGGTTTCAGAACTTGCCCCTGTTCTCATAACACTAAATAAAAAATAATATTAAAGCCAGTGTTGCCTCAGTCCCCACTCCATGGCTTTTAGGCTCTGCAGGATGCCTGCTGTTGTACATTAATAATAATATGATTGGTATTATTGAGGGTATAAAGCAACCTATAAGACTGATCCAGTACCAATGCAATCTGGTTAGGGTGTTATTGGAAAGATATGGATTTTGTATGAGAAGATACATGTTTGCTGAAAATGCTAGCTCATCTTTAAAGACAAAAAATCTACTCAAAAACTAAAGATTAATTAGGGGTACTAGCTGCATAAGTGTAATTATATGTTTAGACTGTTTTGCTGATTTTTTCTTTTATGAAAGAACTGAAGTAATTCTTTTTGTGTGCTAGAGTTTCCTATGGTTTGTATATGAAAATTCATGATGTCATTACTGTTATTGATTATGGATTAAATAGGGACAAAATATGGATTAATGGAATCAAAAATAATGCCTTACAGAAATAAGTGCATTAGAAGTGGTGAAATGCTGTCACTCTAAAGGCCTGTTCAGAATGTAGTGTGCCAAGCAGTAGCAGCTGTGGTGAATGCCACAGTCCCCTACTTCCTCAACCATATCTCATCAGGACAAAGAGGACACCTGACCTAAGGACAGTCACTTCATTGGTTAATGAACTACATGTCTTAGATATCCTTAAACTGGATTCCCTAATTGTATCCTTATATAACATATTCATGTACTGAATCATCCCATGACTCTCTGGGAATAGGTAGAAATATGTGTCACAAAAGTGAATTCATTTAGTATAGGCTGCCACAAAGTAAATGCAGATTGAAAAAATACCAGGAATGGTTCTACTGACTATTATAATGACAAGAAGGGGAAAGCTTTTTGGGGGCCAACTAGAAAACAGGAGAGGGCACGAAAGGTAGAATTTCCATGTGCACGTAGTGACAAGAGTCATCAATAGCTCTGCCTTTTCTCAGCAATTCATGCATACAGAAAGGACCTTGCCAGGTGGGAAAACAGGGGAGTGGCTCTGCATCAGGCATTGGAGTCCACACGATTTTAAATATTAATACCTAAGAAGCCATGGTTGATGGCATGTTTTCCTCTACCACTACGAAACGACCCACCCCATATAGCTTCCTCTGTGGAAGGAGCAGGTCCCTGCAAAAGCAGGCGTTGCTAAATGGTGATATCGATGCTGTGCAGACACAGAGAAGCAATGGAAAGGAAGACAATGCTTTAGCAAGTCCAGTATGAAATGTGCATGTCTGTGATAAAGGGATGAGCCTCACATTCTTCAGGAAGTGTTTCCAGTGTCTTTCTGCTCTTCGCTGTGTCATCTTAATAATGTCTGCCTGCAAATGCGTTTTTTTGTTTCTTTCCTTCTTTGTAATACCAGGGATTAACATGAGGTCTTTGTCCCGGGCTACATCCTCAGTCCCATTTTTGTTGTTCTTGTTGTTGTTGTTTTGTTTACTAGAGGTAGAGTCTCCTAAGTAGCCTCACCTGGGCTTGAACTGCAGTTCTGCCTCAGTCTCCCAAAGTGCCGATGCCCATAGGCCTGCACTGGCAGAGTGGCTTGTCCACATGTATTTAAAAAAAAAAAAAAAAAAAAGCTTGAGCTTCCTTTAGTCAAATCACTGTAACTTACTTACTTAACGTAGCATTTTCTTTATTCTCTTTATTTTTATGCACACTCAACAAACTTAAACATCCAATTTCCTTTGTCCAAGACAGTCTTCCAGTTTTTAAAAGAATTTCTGTATTGTAAAATCAAAGCTAAGACCACTTTTACCAACAATTTCTAGTTGTTTTAACTAGAATCATTGAAATAGTCACAAGCCATTTCATGTATAAACAATTCCTCATCTAAGTACAAAATACAGACATACACATAGTCCCAGAAATCATTACTAAAATATTTAATGAGATAAAACATTTTAGATTAGATATTTTAATAATTTAATCACTACTTTAAGTGATCAATTTTAGTGTTCAATAGCCAACTTCCATATCCTGTTGGTTATGCCTCCCAACACTTTTTAAATCAGGCTTTATCACCAGATTCATCTATTATCCCATCATTAATGTAACTCCTAGTTATTTCTACTTCGAATTACCATGATGGGTACTACTCGTTCCCTCTGCTCAGTCTCTAAGTCTCTCCAGTGCAGCACTCCACCTGCACCCTCCAACTCATCTAAATTGGAAGTTTTAACAGACCCACATCTCTACCCCACTGAACACTCCTCACCTGAACTGCCACATAATTTCCAGCTGTGGCTGGCTCTTTCTCATCATCTGCTGACGTCCCTGGCCTTTGGTCACTGCCACCTTCCTGTATTTCAAAAGCTCATTGGTCTAACATGTGGCTTAATCTCGTCTCAACGTGAACCTATTGAGTCTGTCTGGAAATGATTTTTGTAGAAGTCTTCTTGCTTTCCTCCTATCTTCTTTGTCTCCCCTTCTTTTTTCGATCTATTTGGGAACAGAAGATTCTCACTCTATTTTTGAATATTTACATTGTTGAACGTTTAATTAGAAAACACTTTTCTAGAACACCTGAAATGCAATGCTTGACATAGCATTCGTCTCACACACTATTTAAGTGTCTCTTAGATTGTGACTTCCTGGTGTAACGGTTGGTTCCTTCATCTTCGTATGAGTCACCATAATGAATGCTTTATAACAAATGCTTAGGACAAGTTGGTTAAAGAGCTGACTGGATGCACAAGTAAATAAACTATGGATAAAATCCTGTGTTCCGCAACACTCGATGAAACTGGAATAATTTGACACTAATTTAAGGGAAAATCAGCTTGAAAAAAAGACAAATGATTGTGAAACTTGAACTGTGAAATTGTTTGTCCTTTGTCTTGAGGACAGGTAGACAACTTTATATACTTGCTTCCATTCTTGTATTTCAGACAGTCCACTTTTTGTTCTCATTCTCAATTCCCTCACTAGTAAAAATGGAAGTCTAGAGGTGGAAAAGGAAAATAGTTGCCTACAAAATAAAAAGACTGTAAAAAACACCAATCAGGACATAGACACATTCAAAGAATTAATGACTGGTTTAGAACAGTTGATGACCTGAATCACATCTGGGAAGTATTAACCCCAGCATAATCCTTCACCTTTCTGTTAAGATGAAAATAAAAAAGAACATATGGATCTTTAGTGGTTGCTAGATGGACTGCAAATTTTAGAGAATTTATATTAACCAGTCATGCTTTCAAAAAGCAAAGGTCAGCGTTAAATGCTAAACAGGTTCTTATAATCTGAATTCCATGCAATTAGTATTTTGAAGTAATGTACCATAGTAAGCAAAAGAGGTTCTTAAGATGAATTAACTGTTTTATTTCAGCGAGCGAAACCTGTTTGCTAATAAATGTAATGCTTAACTTGGCCTTCATCTCCCTTATAATTATGAAGCAATGTGCACAAAATACTTCAATGAAATTAGAGAACTATCAAACAGAAGCGTCAAACTGGAATACACTCGTACATCCACACATGTTATCTAAGTGGCCATTGATTCTGCAGACCATATTTTAAGGAGAATGTGGGACCCTGACTGGGCCTGGGGTGATTGTAGGTAAAAAGCAGCTCATACCTCAATAATCTCATTTCTGGGAACCAGTTAAGAGTGGAGCCCCTCCATCTTAATCCAGGCCCAGGATGGCCCGCAGCTAAGGTTACATCATACCCATATTCCTTATTTTCCCCGCTTCCAGACCTTTACCAGAAGTCACTTGGTCAGACCTGCCATGCAAATTAGGCTCCTTTCACATTCCAAAATCCCTCCAATCAGTAAATAACCCTTGCCCTGTTACCCTGGGTGCTCCCCCCACCCCTTAAACTGCTTATAAACCTGGCCCTCACTTCCAATAAATGAACTGATACACTGATCAGCCTCCCAATGTGATTCCCTTGTACACATGCCACTCAAGAACCTGTCCCCCAGACCTCGCTGGATCCTGATCATGAGTGGCCAATGATGGGAGGGATACGGAAGGCCCCGACAGGAGGAGAATTTAATCTATATTGTTGGATACCTTTGTACCTTAATTTGATTATACTACTTTTGTCAAATTTGTGCTTGTTTTTAAAGTACTGGTTTCTGGTACACATTAGAAATATTTTATAGTTATCAGTGAGAAATTCTGTAAGAAATTTCCACATTGTATGAAACCACAGTAAAGAAGTATGTTCAGCCAAAATATTACCCTTGTTTTTGTTTCTTGTATGATAAATACTATACTGATTATTTGGGTAACCATAAGCTGTTATTTTGTTTTTGTGTTTTTTTTTTTTCTGAAACAGTTCAGTTCTATTTCTGCTATCCTACAATAATTATTAATTGTGTTAACAAATAAGAGAGGGGGACTGCACATGTCTCCAGCTTTGGCACAAAACTGACAGCTTGTTTTTAATGGTGCACTGGCCAAGCCATGTGCCAGTTGCCATCTGTGGGAGCCTGGTATGGACGAGACTGGTTCACAACATAAATGTTAAAATATTCCTTGCGTGTGCAATATTGTTCAAATCTCAAAATCTAGTATATCAATCTAAAGGATGTTTTAGTTTTTTGTCTCTTTCTCTGAAAGAAACTTTACAAGAATTATCCCTTCAAGAATACCATAAGATTAATATTTAAATCTTCTGGTCTATTCCACGTGGCTTTTTACAGCTCTTTAGTAATTGTCAGTTATAGGTAAATCAGAATAAAGATTAGAATTGTACTTTAGTGTATATACTTTATCCATCATTTTTTCATTCAGTTTAGTGTTTAGGTTTGTCCTGATTTTATTCTAGTTATTATATGTGCATAAATTTTTAATGTTTCTGATTATTTTTGCTATTATCCTCCTTTGGTTCAATTTTCTCTGTTCCTCTTGTCCTTTTTTGTTTAAATCGATTATGGGTTGACATTTGAGATGGAATTCAGAACATTGTCATGGAGCCACGTCCCCAGTCGTTTTCTTAGGTTTTCTTTTGAGGCAGGATCTTGCACTTTGACTATGTGCACTTACTGGGCTCAAACTTTTGATCCTCTTATATCAGGCTCCCAGTGCTTTTTTTAGTAAACAAGGTTTTTCTATCATTTTATATTTTTATGACTTTTATGACGTATAACATTTTCCAGTTATATTAAGTAGTTTTATTTTTTCTTTTCCATTAACGATGGCATTGGGTTACTTCTTGAGCTTTTGATTCTTCAGTGCCAATAAACAATTGCCTTTCCTGGGTTTGACCTGAAGTTTTACACAAATGCCCACACATTACATTCATCAAAACGTTTGGCACTGAGGAGTGACCTTGCTTTGCTGATGTCAGCAGGCCAGTTCCTCTCTTCACAGCAACTGATAACTCATGGTCTCAAGTTGCCTGAAGCCGATTTGCAGGTACTAGTGCTTCACCATAGAGAGTAAAGGTGGAAAACAGCTGCCCTTAGCTTCTGATTCTTGAATTTGCACTAAGGAAACAGAATTTTCTGCAAGCATAACCCTATGCGTTCTCATCTCTGAGATGTTTCTTTGGTTCCCTTTTTGGGGATTCACTATTGTTCAGTGTCCTGCAAATAAAACCTTATGCGTCCCACTTATTCTCAAAAAAATTTCATATTTTATCAATGAATACATGTTAACAAGTAGAAACAAAAATCTCGAATGCAGCACATATAAAAACCAGCAAATTTCCGGAGCAGAGGTGCTAACTAAAATTGAAAGCAATTTGTGATTTCATTCACATAAAAATATTCCAAAATTAATAATTATTGCTGAGTGCATTGACTGACACAGTAGCAAAAGTATTTGCTTAGTGTGCACAAGGATTTGGATTTGATTCCGACCACTTCATAAAAATTAACCAAGCATCATACTGCATGCCTATAATTCCATGGCAAGGGTGAGGCAGGAGGATTGCTGTGATTTCAAAATGTCTGGATTACCTACTGAGTTGAAGAACAACCTATATTACAGAATGAGACTCTCACTCACTCTCAAAAAAAATCTGCACAGAAAAATCAGTATTAGAATATATTAGAATATGTGAATTTGGTAAATTCTCTACTTGGTAATGGAAAAAATCAATATACGGAAATAAACTAGTTCTCATTACTGAATTAGCTAAAGTCTTTTTCACAACACAAGTCATCAAAGTGGAATATATTATCGCTCAAAGTATAATTTTTAAATTCTAAAACTCTGAGATTTCAAAACCTGAAAGTGTGAAACGAGGGAAATATTGATTTTTCAGTGTTTTATGACTTAGAATTTAAAAAATCAATTTTGTTGCATTTACTTATTGTGAAGTAAATATTGCTAGAGGAGGAGAATCTCTATTGAAAATGATGTTGCTTCGTAGAATTTTAACATTGCTGAAGAAGGAAAACTACTTAACATACATTGTGTGGTGAAAATTTAACCCTTACATAGAATAATATGTCAAAGCGAAAGTTAGCCTTTACATATTATACAAGTTAGCTTTATGATACTCTAGCAAAATATCTGAGGCAACTAATTCATTGAGAAAAAGAGGAACGCACAGTTTTGAAGATTCCAGTAAGAGAAGGTGCGTCCACTGTTTTTGCTTCTGTGAAGATATCAGATGATATTGGTGGAGAAGCATGTTATGGGGCAAGCTTTCATTATGAGCCAAAAAAAAAGAGAAAGACTAAAATGTGGGACCTCAATCCTCTTTGAGCAAATATTGTGCGTGATCTGAAGACCTTCCCTAAAAGCTTATCCTCTAAAGACTCACAGCACCTTCTAACAATTCTACATTGGTGGCTAAGCCTTTAGCACACAGACCTTTGGGTCATACTTATCCGAGCCATAACATATACATCAAATTTGTTTTTTGCTATTAATTATGTAAACAATTTTTAGTTATGATACTAATGAATTTTGCCTACACAATTTTTTAGTATTTATATTGTGATGTAAATATCTGCTGAGAGGGCATGCTAAGGATATATTAATAACTGATAAGAATATGTTGTAATGTATACAATAGAAAAGATGATGTTACAACTTTTGTATTTATTTATTTTTTTTTTTGCTGTGTTAGACAACTTTTGTTACTGTGACCAAGTAATAGTGATAAGTAATTTATAAGGAGGAAAGGTTTATTTTGGCTCAAGTCTTCTGAGGTTTTGGTGTATGGACGATTGGACTGCTGCTTTGAGATCTGTGAAAAAATAGTACATATTTTTGAATGGATGTGGAAAAAAAATCCTGCTCACTTCAGGGAAGCCAGGACATAAAACAAAGACACAAGAAAAAGCAAAGCTTCTAGTGTCGCCTTCAAAAGCATTCCCCAATGACATACTTCTCATTGTGCCTATAATCTAAAGGTTGTATCAACTTCAGTATTTGAAGACCAAGCCCTCAATCATAGATCTTTCAAGAACATTCAAGGCCTAAAATAACACCTTTCTTAATCACTTCAACTCCAACTACCACTTATTTGAGGAGTCAGAACTATCATTTAAAATTTCCAAGAATGCTATTGTTACCTATGTTTTCCATTCATTAATTAATTAAATAACATTTGTGGGTGATTTATGTATTTGGGTAGAAATTTTAATTTGTACACAATTTATACATAATTTTGCAAATTGTTTAAAGTATAAATGAACTAATCAGAAATTATTACATGGAATATTATGTATTATGTGTTAGTTTTCTAAAACTATTGAGACAAATTATCACAAATTAATTGTCTTAAAATAAGAATTTATTGTCTCTGATGCTTAAAATGTGGAATTTAAGCATTGGCAAGACCTTGTTTCCACTCAAGGCTCTAGGAAAGACTCATCTCAAGCTCTTGGTGCTAGCGTATACTGTAGTTTGAAACTAGAGTGTTCCCCAAAACCTTCATGTACCTATGTATACTGTGTACCTTGTCATACCTGGCTTCATAGTGTGGTGTCGCTGCTCACTTCTGTCTAGACAACATCATCTTTCTTTTTCCTCTTTGTCTTCACTCTGTCATTTTATATGGACACTAGTCACTGGAATTAGGGTCTACTCTAAAATCATTATAATCTAAACTAGATTATTTCTGGGGGAAAAACTGTTTCAAAACAGGTGACAATTACAGGTTCTAGGTAAACAGTTTTATGTTAAAATACTCAACCAATTACAGGCCAGTATAATAATTAAAATATAAAAATTTACAATCTTAGTTATAAAGTAGAAAAATATGACAATCAAATGCATAAGACAGTTGAATGAAAAATAATACTTTCATCAGTACTGAGTAATGCTCTTTCTTCAGGATTAACACCTGGTAATCCGAGTTTTTAAATTCATTCTCATCAAGGGGAACATGGGAAGAAAAGGAGAGTTTTAAAAGCAAAGTAGCTACATGCTTTAATGCTGGTAAATTTATTACTCTATGTTTTCCCTCTTTTATTTCTTTATTAATAGTACTTTTGTTGTCATGGAAGATCTACTGAAATCTAAAATATGATTAGGAACAACCACAGCAAAATGGAACTGAAGGAAAATTGGAATTTTGTACATACTTTTTTGGGGGAAGTAATCTTAGTTTACATTTAAATGTATCTTCTAACATACCTAAAAGATACAAGTATTGAAAAGTTTTTAAAATAAGAGAACAGGGTTGCAATTTCCATTAACTCCTCCTGGCTCTCAGATACCAATGTGGTGCTTAGGTGAGTCCTGTACTGAGAATTATGAAAAATTAAATAATTATTGCCAAAAATGGTTCCTTCTGTGAGTACAGTGGGAACTATTGGCAAACATCCAGGGATAATTAATATAAACACCGCTTTCAGCTTCTGCTAGATGTGTATTCATGTACTTATAGTTTTATTGATAAAATATTTGTTTTTGTATTCTTTAGCATAAAAAAGATGTAGTAGTACATCTTTCACTTATAGTTAATATTTCACAGTCATTGAAAACAACCAAAAGATGTTTCCAATTCAGTAAGTTAAGTTTACTACTTGATGTTATCAATTTTGGAAAAATTCGCGAATGGGAAAAACAAAACAACTGATATAAGTTGGATAAAATATAAAAGTTACTGTCTAAATTTAAATTTTCCTGTAATGAGTTAAATACTATTCTTATATCCATATCTTTTTAATTATAGTTACGTGGATTGTTACAAATAATAAAAAGGTACTAAAAATCACCAGGATTCCATAAGAACTGTTTTCAAGATTTTTTTTTTATTTATCCAAGATGACACCACCTTGGGGATCATAACTTAAAGAAAAACACTTTCAAATAATTGAAAATTCGTTTATATATGATCTTTTGTCAAGTGCCATTTCCAATGAAGAAAAAGTGAAAAGTATTTCTTGAATATGTTTTTGAGCATTAGTTAAAAGTAGAAATGAAAAAAATGAAAGTTCAGGCAATAGAAAAACACACATAGAATATAATGAATATGAAACTTAGGCTATGGAAAAGAAATATAGGGGCCTTTTGAGGCACAGAAAATACGACTGTGCCACTAAGTATTAAAGGAGAGATTTGATTTTAGCAATCCCTAATTATGTACTGAATGTTTTGGGGTGAGAACATATACAGAGAGTTTTTTGCCACAAAAATCGTCACTGGCATATGCCAATGTGATTATGTACTCTATTCATCTCTCTGTCATGATACTACGAAGGCTGATTTCAAAGAATTGTTTGCTTTGAGAAGAAGGACAGGAGGAAACATTTAAAGAAACAATTGATTAATGACATCGATACTATGTCCTCTAGCTATTTTGCCAAATCTAGGGTTTTTGTGTAAAAAATTAATGGAAACTACTAAAATATACATGAGTTGGCTCATTCTGAGTCTGTGATTCAAAATACATTACCCTAACAGGAGAGAAAGAGAAGATACACTTGAATTGCTGACTAGATAGGAAGTGGCGATACCTGTCCGTGGTGCTCCTGGTTCCTAGGGAAAAGTGGAAAAGGACCAATATACTTGGGTTGCAAAAGGTGTGATATTTGACATCTGGAGGCTAAAACTTATGGGAAAAAAAGGTAGCTTCGGTCAGTTTCTGAAGTCCCCATTAGCTAGGAGAAGGCCTCTCCTACAGGTATTACAAGCTAGTCCAGTAATAGTAATGTGACTAGCAGCCATTCCAAACATTCAAGCATGCTTGTATGCAAGCAGCTCGTTTATCGGCTGCAGAAAGCAGAATATCACATAGATTTATATGTACAAGCATGTCAGGATACCAATGATTGTAAATGCTTAAATAAAAAATGTATTTCAAGATTCCATGTATTGTATTTCCTTATTTTTGTAGAAAAAGTACCTATAAATATCATTGGAATAATAACCAATATATGCAAAATATGTAATCATAGAAAGCTCTCAATTTTGTTTTGATTTATTATACTGTAGTGATGTGATTATACACTGCATTCAAGATTAGACTTAAAGGACTCTGAGAAATAACTTCTAATGACATTATGATAATCCCTTGGTGCAGAAGGAAATTTGAGATTTTTAGTGGTTTTGGATTTTTAGTGGAGAAAGAGTCTTTTGTGGTTTGACTTTATTTCTCTGGAGATAGGCTCTAGCTCTGTCGTCCTGGGTCATCTTAAGCTCACTGTCTAACCCAGGCTCGCCTCAAAATCACAGCCGTCCTCTTGCCTTAGCACTCTTCCAGTTAAGGAGATGCTGAACATCAACCCCAGAGTCTTGCCCTTGGTAGGCAAACACTTTAACAGCTGAGCAATGTCCCTAGCCCAGTTTGATGTTTTTTTAAACATGCCAAAATGAGAAAGAACACTTTATCTGCATAACCAACAAAGAGTCTTAAATATAATCTACCAAAAAAGCCATAAAGTATCCTGTGGTGCTTTGGATAAATATTTAAAGTTTATACTCTTAAAAAGTGATTAGTTATCAACTAACTTCGAATATGCCCGTAAATATATAGTCTGAAATAAATTCAGATTATAGCCAGATCACAGCACATTTCTCTAACAAATTGGACATTTCATGCAGTGTGTAAGTTCAGAAAAAGGATGCATATGTACATCTGAACCAAATGATATGGGAAACCAAATCCACACTGATCTGTCGTCTAGAGTATTGATTATTTGACCTAAATGAAGCAAATATACCACGAGTACCTGAAAAAACAAGAGTGACCTGAGACGACCTAGATCAAAATTCTTGGAGTTGCTCTATTACCAGTTTATTCATGCGACTCAGACATTTAATAGACTGTTATTTTACAAACATTTCTCAAAAGGTACGGAGGAAATTTATAGATACTTGTCATGATTCCAGAAGTGATAATATTTCTAAATTTGATATATAGAATGTCAATATAGATGAAGCTTTTTATAAATAGTAATATCAGCTGTTAGATAGGTGAAAACTATTTTACTTTTCAAATTAGAATTATAAACAGAAAAATGAACAAAGGCCTCTAAAACTTTGTTGTTAGTGTTAATGATGTGATACATATATTAACCATGGCAGAAAGTGAATACATTCCACAAGCCTAAAACCAATGGCAGTCTTACATTTTTTCCTAATAATACCATTTATGGCAGTCTTTCCAGAGGAAAACAAAAAATGTATCTGACTTCTTCTATAAGATGTTGATTGCCTAGTTATTTAAATTTTCTAAGAAGAAAAATGACTTTAAAATTCAAAATACAGCCTTAATGAGACATACTTATGATACTCCAGAGAGTTTTACTGAATTATAGATATTTTATGGTATCTCAGAGTGGGTTAAAAATCTCCAAGTTCTTATGATCTTTTTTCCTCTGTGAATAGAGGCCTTTTATATGAATATTTTGTTTTAAATCTAATTGGATTTTATGTTAAATAAGATATAGCATGTTCTTCCTTTTTAACTTTTTGTTGTAATTTTAATGTTCAGAATTATTAGTCTGAACATATGGTTACTCCATGTCATATAGCCTGTCCTCCTTACCTGTAATTCTTCGAATTGTGTGTAAAAATAGTATTTAAAACAATCAAGGAAAATGATATCTTTCAGAAAATAAAAGAAATAAAAAGATAAAATGAAAGTAAAAGTGTTTTCTAAACCAAATAAATGTAGTTCCTATTTTGATGGTATGGGACTCTAGCATGGTTAATGTACCTTAACTGAAATATTGCGCACATTTTGTCATTTGTAACAAAGCTTGTACCTTGTGGAAATAAACTAAGACTATTAATTTTCCTTATTGCATTTTCTCACTATTTTCAGAATTGGGAAGAATAGTTATCTTTGCAGGTGCTTCAGGACAAAAAATGGTGTTAATTAACCATCCATTAGTTTTTTTTAAGTTTAACAAATTTATATGTTCTAAAAGTAATACATCTCATCAGAGTTTAGCTATACATTTCATAATCTTATAATTTAAACTTTATTTATCAGAATAACATTCTGAGTACACATGTAAACAATGTAGAGGCAAACGCGTTTGATCCTTCATATGCAAGTATGGACCTATGTATGTATTAAAAGTTCAAAATTCAAAATCGTAAAAATACCTTCTTCAAAATTGAATGATGTTTCATGAAATGAATGTAATAAGTCTACTGAGTGCATCATTGAACAAATATTATAAAACAGTGAGTTAATAAAAATATTACTTTTTCTTTCTCCTCTTTTGTTCAAAAGCTGAATTAGAGATTCACTTAGCAAGAGATTAATTAGCACACTTAAAGAGAGAAATTGGAGACAGATACATTTCATCCTCCCTACTTTCATATGCTCTCTCTATCTTTTGTTTCTTCTTCTGGCTCTTTTCTTTCTGCAGATTACAGAGTCTTAGATATCCACTCTCTCTGAGACCAGCACTGTACACGCAGTGGGTCAAGGGTCAACTACTCTGGTAGGTTTCACTGAAGCCCAGGTTTTTGTCTTCCTTGGTTCTCTATTTCTTTGCTTTTAGAACTCTCTTCATCCTGTTCTGACTTTTACTCACAATGTGTCGACTCTCTTGCCTCAGTCGTGTATGTATTGGGTGTCTAAAACATTCTGCCAACAAGAACTTGCATCATGGCTATCCCGGACATCTGATGCACCCTTGTTCCTTGAAGTGCCTTATTTAAAATCTCTCCATGCCTGTGCACCTTTGTCCAGTTTTCAGACAAACATTTGTTCATTCTCTTGATTTTCTGAGTTGTTCTTTGGTGTTTATAAAGCTAAGGCGGCAAAATTTCACAGTAGATAGCTGAGGAAAGCTGTTGCATAAAGGGATAAAGAATCTTTACAATCACTTTATGGCCTAGAATGTCAAACCCAGAATGTGGAAAAAGTAGAGTAGAATGAGGGTAACCAGAAATAATAGGAGAAAACTGAACACAGGGAAGAGCAGAAGGCAGGAGAAAGGGTATGAAGTTTGGTAAGCGCAACATTATTAGACTGAGGATTGCAAAATAATGAGTTCTGCATAAATGATCTCTGGAAACTGGGAGAAGGAATGAGTACTAAGGAAATTTTAAGAGGCAAAAATAAGTACCTAAATGGGCATTTATAAATGATGACTACCTACCACTTGTCTACATTTCTGGCTCAGCGCTACAGAAAGTCATACTGAAGGACATGCAGATATTAAAAGAAAAGAAAATTACAAATAATGAGCATATCTTTGCTTTCTGTTAAATGATTCCTAAATATTTATTTAGCAAGTTTTTGGAAATTGAATTTGAATGCAAATGTACGTTTTCATTGAATATAAACATTTTTAAAACAGGCACATTAAGTTGCCTACTTTATTTCTTCAATAATATTTCCAGGGCATTGATCATATTTAAAAATTCTTACCGTTGCTATTATATTCTCCACTTGCTACATCAAGTACACACTGGATCCTAAAAAGACGCAGCAGAGTGGTGAAATAGTACACAGAGATCTACCCTGAAAACTGGGGAAACCAGAGAACACTCTTCTAAAACAGAGAGGCCCCAATCCTCATTCCCCTGCATATTTATCATGTAGGCCTGATAGTGATCATAGCACTCACTGTCCCAAGGGAGTGTTACAGTTGTCAGGCAAGATGGTGTGGGAAAGAAGACCAAAGACTCTATGGGTCCTGCTGAAGGAAGTAAGTCTCCTTCCTGGTTAGAGCTGTTGTGCAGATAGTTAAACCTACTTCCAGCACAACTGCAGCAACAGTCCCCACCACCCACTGGCAAACAAATGTCCTCCTTTGTGTTGTTCTGATTGGCTACTCACTGTGATGGTCAAATGCTTAAAAATGGGTTTGGAGAGTCTTGTAGCTATGTGTAGATATTTCTCTGTTGGGGACAGTAGTGAGAGAACCTATTTTGGTATTTTCCTCCTATTGTTATTTTATAATTCCTGTATGCTTTGCATCTTTTAAAAAAAATTTTATAGTCACATTGATAATATTGGTAATATTCAGTTGAAGATGTCTAATTAAAGAAAAAATGTAGAAACAGTTCATATTTTGACTTGACTTTCAGGAATTAATCATTAATAATTAATTTTAGGGTGTCCGTAGTCCTCTCTCTTAGGTATGTTATAGAATTTAGTAAAAGAAATGTACTAAATGTACTATATGCATTGAAATACACAACTTTGGGAAATGTTTTGGAGTTCAGAGTGCCATCTAAACAAGCAGAGTGTTTTTCCTGTACTTCCTCTTGTCATGTGTGTATACATGTTCAAATATAACTCCATCCAAAAGATGGATTCAGCCCCATGTATTTATTTAATTAGTTTCTACTTTATTTATTCCATTTATTTATTCATTTGCTTATTTATTTACTCATTTATTTATTCTGATACAGGTTCTCATGATATTGCCCAAATTGAGCTTTTGTGGATTTTTAAAATTTGGATTTTACATTGTGTACTTCCTATATTTTGTGTACTTAGATGGCTGATTGTTAGTTTTACTCTGAGTAAAATTATATTTATTCACTTTTTCTCTACTCGGATTTTAGCAGCTTGATTTAAGAGTATGGTATGCTTCATATATCGAATGGTAACCATTCCTTACTGAGCACGTCTGTGAGTTGCAGGACAATATCAGGATAACAGAGTGCGCACATAGGCTGGGTAACAGGTTTGTTACACTGAGAAGAAAGCGAGGGAGTTTCTTTTAAGATTTTTCAATAAAGAAAATGTTCTGTTATTGTAAACTGCTGATGTTTTTAAAAGCAAAATCTACTTGAGTTTATTTGGAGGCATTGTGAGTTGAAAGGATCATCCTAACCTTGTTTTAAGAGGATGGCTTTGTTGAAGTTAATTTGCTATGAGCCAAGGATAGGGTTCTCAGAGCTCCTAAAGTAAGTGAAGCATTTGGAAAAGAGAGATGACCTGGAGCTGGAGGCTCTTTTTGCTTCTTTATAGTGCAAAATCGTTCTTCAGCATTTCAACACTAGTGGAGAGTGTAGACAGCTGGGAGTTTGATGGAAGGTAATTTTACTGGTTGTTTTAACTCTATTCTATTCTTAAATTTTTATGAAGTTTTTTTGAGAGCTGTATGTCACAAACTCATACAAATTAGTTTTTATACTAATTTTTTAGTATAGATGAAAAATGCTTGTGTACAAGTATTAGATAATTAAGACCAAGTTAATAGTACTCTTTTAATGTCTTAAGCTAATACAATAAGCTCATAAACTTTGAAAATTAAAAAATAAGTACCCTTGGGAAAATCCAAGCATGAAAATATGAGTTTTGTTTCACAAATATCTTTCATTATAGTTGATTAACTTATTATTTTCTTTTATCTTCTTGTCTATGTTAGTTGGGAATGGCAGTATCCACGAATGAGATGTTAAACTGTTGTACATGTATATGTGACAGTAAGAAAAATAAGAACACATACCTTACTGAGTTTTTTTTTCAATATTACAAGTAATTATAATATGGTAGTTTCCACATAAATTATAAACTTTTAAACTAAAGGTACAATAACTTGAAAATATTCTAAGTATTCCATCTTCCAAAGAAGTCTCTTATTTTGATAGTGCTCAATATGTAATTGCTTTCTACATGAATGAATGGGGGTATAATGCAAGAGAAATCTCAGAAACAGAAGTATTCAATGGCTCATATTATTGTGAACAAATGAGCATGCGTCAACCTTAGACATCAGCTTTCTTAGCACTCAGATCCAGCTATTTGCTCAGTAACCGAATTTCCGCTTGACCATGAACCAAGATCTATGTGTCTGGGCATGTATTTTTTCAGTCAAACAGAGTTGGCCTATATGTGATCAAACCTCTACTTTTCCATGTGTTGGTGACAGTAGCTGTTTGTACTGGTCATTCCCACTGGTAGATGATTTTTCAATTAGTGATCATGCCTAGCTCACTCTAGTATCTGTAAATCCTTCTTGTACTGCTATGAAAATCTTTCTATAATTTGTGTTATTCAAAAATGAGCTAAGTTACCTTCAGGATAGTCATAGAAGTATTGATGAGAATAGTATATACAGCTGGACAGGATATTATATGGCTACAATCTTTAAATAATAACAACATAAAAATAATAGTCAATAGAATTCTTTGTCAACGAATATTTGAGTTAGGCTTGATTCCTTCCCATCATCAAAATACATCTCCAGTCTGACCACTGCCTCACATCATAACCATGTCCCTCTTAGTCTTGGCTCAGTGTTGGTTTGGTAATTGAATGTTCTTCAAATTTTTTGCCCTGTACCCACCTCGCCACCATAGTCCTGGTATTCCTTTGAGAGGGAGATTGTATTAATGTTTTGCTCAAAACTTCCAATATCATTTTTTTAATTTGTAGAACAAAATGATATTATGGAGATTTCCAACTGACAGGATTTCACCTTACTCTCCAGGCCCATTCCTAAGACTTCAACTCTTCTTCCCTCTGCTCCCACAGAGCTGGGCTTCTTGCCCACAACTGAGTTAAACTTCTTTTTCTCCCTCTTATGTGCTTAGCTGATGTAGCTCCTTTTCACTTCATTCAACTCTGTGTTCCAAATGCCACCACCTCCGTAGAAGCTTCATTTAAACAATCCAACTAAGCTGACCTTGCCAATCCTTCTTTCTACCCCTATTCTTCCTGTTTTGTCTCCAACACTATTTCTCCATACAATGAAAGATCCAGGAAGTCTGTTGTGTTTATCAGTGTACACAGAACTCCATTGTTTGGAGCACAATATTTTACTTTTATTTGTGATATTATGTTCTTTTGAATGCTTTATGAATTTGTTTTGCTTTGATATGTTTGTTTAAAGTATAATGGTGACATTTTGACTTTCATCTGAAAAATCAAGCTGATATAGAGGAAAATGCTATTGTATTAAAATGTTAGCCTTAATAATATCCAATCTCTATAGTTGGAAATATTATTTATCTATAATTTTATAAATACACCATTAAGCCTCCTGAGTGTATGTTATTATTACAACAATGAAAATATCAGAAAAAGTTGTGTATATTATTGAAGACTCATTTTGTGATTATAAGTCAAAAAGCCAATACTATATTTATTCGAATTAATTTTTTACATATCTTATCATACCAAGGGCCCATTTTTTCAATTTTGAATTAATCTCATTTTAATGAAAGAGGAGGACTTTTTAATATGTAAAATTTTAACTTTTAAAGAACATTTTCATGGAAAAGCCATCAACTTTTTGTAAAATGCAAAAAACTTGCATGCCAGCTTTAAGATGTAAGTTACACTCCCACATGTTCATGGGATAAAGCAGGGAATATGACCTTTAGTGATATTTGTAAAAATTTATTTTTGATACAAAAAATATGAAATTAATAAACTCAGAGTTTAACATTTGTTCAAACATAATGCTGAGCAAATTCCTGGCCCATTTTATATTACTTATAATGTTTAATATATTTTACATATTTTAACCAAAAAATCCTGAACATTTAAAAATAAAACTGATGACACTACATCATTTAAACCATTTTATGGCCTAGAAGTTGTTGACTCTGTGTATAACTTGAATACATTTATTTTTAAAGCTCAAACATCTCTGAATTCATGGAAAAGATTGTAATCTATTTGTTGCAATGTATTGATTTAACTCACTTTCTTATTTTTCATATTATTCTTCTAAAATCATTCATTTTATCTACATCTTAGCACCTTTTCTTTATTAAAATGTAGGCTGTCTTAGTTTACATGCCTCAGTGTAGGAGAACACACACACAAAAAAGAACCTGAAACAAGGAGTACTCATCTTCAATAAATCCAGAGAATTTTAAGTATGGCTAAAACTAAATTACATGAAATATTCTCAAGAAATTAAGATTTATCTTTTAAAAAATCCTTTTTTTTCCAACTTCACCATTAATGTTTATGGTGTCAATCTTCTCTCTGATTTGAAAGGTTTTGGTTACTGACTCCATTCAGCCAGCCATACAGAGTGTAGAATTCATTTCCCTAAGTAGGGAATCCTGTCATGTTGGAGAGCAGAAAAGAACTAACATGAACATTCTGAGTGAGCCAAGAAAGAAAGCCAGAGAGATGCAATCCAAAACAGTATGAGATTTCATCTTTCTCAAATTAAAACTCAGAACCATTGCTGGCAAGGCTGTGCGCCAAAAGAAACACTTCTGCACTCTCGGTGGGACTGCAGTCCAGTAGGACTGAGATGGATAGCAATGTGGACATTCCGAAAAATAAGAGAACAGAAAACTCATTTGAACCAGCTTCAGTTCTCCTGGAAATTTTCCTGAAAGAACGGATGTTATTATATCATAAAGACATAGAACCATATTTATAGCGGCACAATTCATTTTAGCTCCATTCTGGAAACAACCTACATACCCACCAATATTGGAATGGAGAAGAAACAAGCTACTCTCAAACTAAACTATCTCCCTCAGTCAATGATCAAAACAACAGATAAGCCATCATGAAATGCCTATTCTTGAAGGAGATATCTTAAAGTAAACAGTACATTCCAATATTGTCATGTAAGTATATTGGAAAGAAAGATTCTGGATACTGTAAAACAGTTGGGAAGGCACCTGTCCCAAGTACAGCTATTAAAAAAAAAATAGTATCTGGTGTAAAGTTGACAAAAGGCCTGAAGGATGGTTGAACTTAGCCATGTAAAAATTAGGCAAGTGTTTATTAAACATATCCACATGCCTTTAAGTAAAAGAAAACACAGTGACTTTAAGAAGCAGAATGAGGTTTGGAACAGTGATGGCGTGGGTTTTGAAGCAGAATAGTATAAAGCGGAGCTATGCATCCATCCCAAGAGGAGTTTTTAAGGGCTTTGTATAGACCATATCAAAGAATATGGACTCTGGGCCAGAGTGTGCTTCAGCGGTGGAGTGAATGGTGTGCATAAGAAGCCAAGTTCAATTTCAAGCCCTGGAAGAAAGAAAGAAAAAGGAAGGAAGACGAAAGAAAAAAGAAGGTAGGAAGGACAAAAAAGAAAAAAATTAACATCGGTAGGAAGGACAGATGGAGGATTTTATTCTAAAGAAAAATCACAACGTGGTTCACATGTAACAAAGCATTGTGTGATTGTGTATCTGCTGCATTTTATGGTGTATTTTTTATTTTCAAGTTTCTCTTTTTTTAAATCAGAGGTTTTGGTTATTTACCAGACTTGGTCAGATCTGCCTTATACATGATATCCTAGAAACTTTTACTTCACTCTCTGAATGTATCTGCTAATTTATAGTAAAACAAATTTTGAGATTAGAGATTGCATTTATGATTCTACCTCTTCTGATAGAGACTAAATTGTCAGCAGCACTGCTGTGCCCTTAGAGTCGTTCTCAATGTCCTCTCTGGCTCACTCTCAATAAGTATGTGTTGAGCACACATCTATAGAGATACATCACAATTAAGACAGTTTCCAGGACACATAATTTAAAAATAACCAAAAGTCAGCAATGAAACAAACCTGGTTTCTGTCTCATTCTTTCCTGCATGGATTCATTTAAAAAAAAAAAAAAAAAAAACTCTGTGGATAGCCTTCCTGTTGCAAGTATTACAGTGGAAAGTGAGTAAGAGACTTGACATGATGAGATGTGTTAATAGTAGTATGTTTTTAAAATATTAGTTAGATTTTAAGCAAGACGTATAACTTAAGAGTAGCCAAGTAAGTAAGATAAGTAGTTAGTGACATATATGTTTCCTCGTAACATTTTTACTTTTGTATCTTTTGTGTATCCATTGGAAGCTGCTTGCCAACTATTTCATATTCTTGAACATCTACTTAATTTTCTTGACAATTGTTAGGTGAGTGCTTTTCTACTTATGAACAATTTAGGTCACATAAAAATAAATTTTAAGTGAAAAATGAATATGATTCTAGATAAGCATTAGTAAGCATAATGTTTTCTTTGATCTCTTTTATAAATTTTTATTTAAAATGAAAAATCTGTAGATTCACTTACATGCTAATGACATGCAACTTAGCAGTGTGTGCCCTCATGCATCCTATTTAAGCACTTTTTCCATCCCCTTCTGTCTCCCCCACCTTCCCTCCCACCCCCATGTCTCTTCCCTTTCCTAGCAATACATCTCCCCTGTTCCTTTTCTCTCTCTTCCTTTATGGTCTGTGTTGCATGGATGTGTGACAGTCTCATATGGGAGACGTCTATTCCATTTCACTGAGTGTTACTGACTCAAAGTGACCCTATTTTTTCAAAAGCCTCATGTGTGTCTTTCTTTACAAATATGTAATATTCCACTGTGTATATATACACCCGTTTTCCTTATCCGTTCCTATGTTGATGGGTATAGAGGTTGTTTCCAGAAAGTAGCTAAAGTGGATTGTACTGCTACAAACATGAATGTGTCTTTATGATATACAATTTTAGTCCTTTCAGGAAAATTTCCAGAAGAGCTGTAGCTGGGTCAAATGAGTTTTCTGTTCTTTGATTTTTAAGGAATGTGTATGTTGGTTCCCATAGTAGTTGAGCCCAATTGCACTCCCACCGACAGCGCAGAAGTGCTCCTTTTTCCACACAGCCTTGCCAGCAACTGGGTTTTGTGTTCTTAATGCGAGCCATTCTCACTGAGAAAGAAAAAACCTCACACTGTTTTGGATTGCACCTCTCTGGTATTCTTGCTTTCTTTTTTCTTTCTTTTCTTTTTCTTTTCTTTTTCGATGCACTGTTCCTGGAAGTATTGAAATACCAGGTCAACACATGAAGTAGGCGGGCCAAGCTCCTATCCTATCTCTTAGCTCCAAAAACACTTTAATATAGTACCCTGGTTAGAGAACTGATCAGATATTAAACTGATTAAGAACAGATACGACTCTTGATCTTAGTCAAAAGGCCAATAAGCAATGATTTGCATTTATCTGATAACTAAAAATATCAAAGAGAGCATCTACTGTAAAAACTCTCTCCCTTTCTGTGGCCTGGCTCTTCATGCTGTTGATTATTTCCTTTGCCATGCAGAACCTTTTTAGATTGATGTAGTCCCATTTGTTGATTCTTACTTTCCGTGTACAGTGAGTGTTTCATTCATGAAATCCTTTCCTGATCCTGTGTCTTCTGGTGATTTATCTCTTGCATTGCAGCAGATTCACTGTTTCTGTTTTGCTATCTACCTCTTTGGACCATTTTTTGTATGATTTTAGTATATGGTGACAGGTAAAGATTTAACTTCCTTCTACATGTGGTGTAGGGATCTCTGTCCCTCAAGGACCCCCAGAACAGCCGAGGAGGTATCGAAAAACAGAGTAGCACTCTGGGAACCCATTTCAGTGAATGCAATCTGATTTATTTAGGAAGTACAGGGCTTAAATAGATTAGGATAATGCGGAAGTTACCTCAGGCCAATTAGCAAGGCCTTAACTAATGGGGTCTTCCAGGAGGAGGGAGGGAGTAGAGGAAGAAGGATGGGGCTTGCCAACCAGCAGTTTGCCACTAGACAAGGTGGCGGGAGGTGTGCCTCTCCAACGCCATCTAGCTTGAGCTAGCTAGTGGTGTAATGTGCTTCTACCGGGTTGTCCCAGACTAGTGCTAGATAGGCTCCAGCCCAACCTCAATCCCCTACCATGTGCATATCCAGTTTTCCCAAGATCATTTGTTGAAGATGCTGTCTTTAGTGAATTCTTTTGGCCTCTTTGTCAACAATCAGGTAACTGAGGGTGCCTGAGTTTGTCTCTGTGTCCTCAGTTCTGTTCCGTTGATTTTCTGTCGGTTCATATGCCAATACCATGTTGATTGTTGAAGGCTGAAATTGTGATTTCTCCACTTTTTCCCTTGTTGCTTAAAATTGCTTTGGAAATTCAGGATCTTTTCTGGTCCCATATATATGTTAGAGTTATGTTTTCTAGTCCTGTGATAATTTAATTGGTGCAACATTGAATCTGTCTAGCAGTTTGGGAAGTTTGTTCATTTTTATAATATTAGTTCTTCCTATGCAGGAATGTGGGGGTCTTTCCATTTTCAAAAATCCTCTTTCTACTGTCACTTTCTTCAAAGTTCTGTGACTTTCTTTGTATATACCTTTTTTATCATTGGTAGGATTTATTCCTCCAGAATGTTATTTCCTGTTTTCTTCTCTTGAGTTCATTATTTATGTACAGGCATACTGTTGGTTCATAGGTATAGATTTTATAGTTTGCTACTTTGCTGAAATTTTTTACTAGTTGTAAGAGACTCGATGGAAATTTTTAAATCTTTGCTGTAGGGAATCATGCAATCTGCAAAAAAGGGTACCTTAATGTCTTCGTTTTCAACTTGTATTTCTCTTACGTCTGTCTCTGACGTGACTGCTCTAGCCAGTTTCTTCGAGCACTATTTTAACAGTAGCTGTGACAATGAACATCTCTTCCTTGTGTTGCTGCCAATTTTAGAATAAATGCTTTCATCCATTGCCTATCTAGGATGATATTGGCACAGGGGTTGTCAGAGAAGAGTTGGACCAGACTGAGGAAAGGTCCTTCTATTTCTATTTTCCTCAGATCATAATCATAAATGGGTGTTGAATTTTGTAAAATACTAACCTTTGCATCTGCTAATGTGGGATAGCATGTTTATTGATTTAAATATGTTGACCATCCCTCTATCCCTGAAGTGAAGCCCACTTAGATATGATGTATAATCTTTTTTATCTTATTTACATTCTCTTTGTGAATATTTTGCTGAGTGTTTTTGCATCTACATTCATTAGAGAAATTAACCTGATGGTTTTTAAAAATATTGTTACCACTACTGAATAACAATCACAAAGTACTTATATGGGCACTCAAATGAAGATTTTTGTTTTGAATTTTTGGAATTCAAATAGAACTTGCTCATAAAAATCTCTGAAAAATTAACTTCAGCTCTTGAATTATTGTTTGTGCTTCAAAAGAGCATGAATTTCAGACAGCACAACTCAGTTAAATTTGGTTCCATTTATCTATATGCCCCTTCATGATCTTTGGCAGAACTAAATTGCAGCCTGGCCGTGTTTAGTAGAAAAGTTTCGATGAAAATTAATTATGTATTAATGATATTATGTTTTAATAAACTATATATTAATACCTAAAATTATGAATTAATAAAATTGTGTACTGATTCTAAGAATCTTTCTGATTTTAAAGGAAGTGTAAAGATTTCTAAATGTTTGAAAATTCTGTAGTGTTATTTTTCCTCTCACGCTCTTTCTGCTAGTGAAGGAGAAGTGGGAAGTCTGGTGAAGGCCACCTGAATTCACATGTGAAATTAGAAGGAGGATGTGATGCAGACGAATCAAATTTCATTTTAGTAGAACCACATATGCAGATTTGTTAAAATAAAATATTAATGTTTAGAAGAAAGAAATATTTTAGAGGAAGAGTTTAATATAATTATGCCAGCATCATTTAAATATAAGATATTGTCCCAATGATTGTATTTTATTGTTTGTTAAAATTATGGATATATCAAAACAGTGACTTTTTAAAATTGAAAACTTTAATAGCAGATTTTTGGAAAAAGAAAGCAAAAGACAGTTAAAGTAAATAACAGCAATCAACAATTTATAATAAATGTAAGGAAAATGTCACATATATTGAAACAGTTGTTTATTTTTTAGATTTTGCAGCTGTTTGTTTATATGAAGTAATTATTATATTTTAAGGTTAATAAAAGCTACATTGAAAGGGTTTACATTTTTGTAGATGGCACAAAAAGTAATTAGGCTTATTCGTCTGTACCTGAGGAAAACCATTGTTCCCCAGAGAAGTTATTAACTTGGATGGAATAAGAAGTAATACGGAAAGAAATCATGAAACATCTATTGTTTACCTAATGTTTCATTCACGTTTCGAATTTAACTCTTCCAATAGGAACAAACAACTGTCTCTTATTGTCATTTCCATCTAATAAATGAGGAAACAAGCTTGTAATTTATATTTGAATATCCTCTATATGACCAGCATTCTTCTTAGGAAGCCAGAACTTAAGTGTCTAATGTAATACACCTTGTTTACTGAACATTGACCCAGGTGTCTTTCATGAGATTGATGACAGTAGCACCTTACAGCTGGGCATACCGGCGCGTGCCTTCAAACCTGGCATTCTGGGAGTCTGAGGCAGAGGGATCCATAGCAAATATGAGCTTAAACAACTTAGTGAGACTCTGTCTGAAAATAAAAAATAAAGAAGTACTGAAGATGCAGCTCAGTGGGGGAGGAGGGAGGGCGGGGTGTAGAGGGAGGGACAAAAGCAGAGTGGGAAAGCCCTTGTCACATTGACAAGATACTTATGTGCACAGAATGCTCAACTCCATTGTAAACCTTGAATTTTGCACGTATACGTATCAATAAAATGTGGGGGAGAAAAAGATGCAGCTCAGTGTAAAAGCTCTGTGCTCAATCCTCGGTGCTTCCAAAAAGAAAAAGAAAAAAAAAAAAAAACTTCCCAGCAGCTAGTAACAATGACACAATACACGTGGGCTTGTTGTGTTCCAGATACTCTTCCTAGTATATTATATACAGTAATTGTACTAATTTGAATAAAAATCCCATGAAAGGTGTATTTTTATGTCCAGAATTACAGATGAATAAAAATCTGGGAAACAGGAGTAGAGACCATGAAATGTACACGTACATTTAGGTTTGTGTCTCTAGACATGCATAGCGGTGAAATGCAAGCTTTCTGTAAATTTAAATTTTTAAAATGTTTTCTATTCCAGTGTGATTTTAGACATGTGACTCTCTCTCTCATATACATAGCGAGAGAAACATCCTGGATGACAATTACACTAATTTGATAGCATTATATATTACTTTTGATTTATTATTCTATTTTACATTCTTATAGACTTAAGGTTCTAAATAACAAAATATTTTAGGAGCAGAAGTATTTATACCATCAGACTACATAATATAATGGTTTTTAGAGGACTTTTTAAAGCAAATTCAAATATCTGGATGAAGAAATATAACTTTTATCAAATATTCACACCCTGGTTTTTACTCTATAGCGACTTTTACAGTTAACATAATACCAAATCTTTTACTCATTCATTCTGTTATATGTTTTATTAAAAAATATGGGCAACAATAGAATACAGCCATTGTTCAATGAAAGTGTAATTGTGAAAATAAAAAGTCCAGTCTTTGATAGGTTGAAGGATGTCTTGCCACTTATTTCATATTAATATAGGTAGTAAATTATGTCAACCATTAGAAAGCCATTTTTCAAACCAAGGAAAATAAAAACTGCCATGCACTTCAAACTTATGAGAATATTTTGGGGAATGATGTAGATGCATATATTGAATTTTGACAACAAGAATTAGATTTGCATGTCTGTACAAAAGGAATATACTATAAGAAGTTTTAAGTAGAATTCAGTTAAAGTTTGTGACAGTATAATTGATTTTACAGAAATTCATTGAAGCACATTAATAATGTCTATAAAGGAATGTTGTTTCTAGCTTAAAAATAACTCCTTTAGTCACTTCATCTAATTTTGCTTCAGGGATATTAAAATATAGTTATATCTATTTCAATAAAAGAAACCATCTATCTTTGTCCAGTCTACTGAGGCAGACATTATCGTTGACTAATCAGTTTTAGATGGTGGATACTATTTAAGGTTTCATGGACACCAAAATCTATGCCTTTGGCCGATGTAGAAATGTGTGTTCATCTCTTACAACACTTTTCTTAATAATTCTTTCTTTGACAAATTATTTTGCTGCAAGCTTTTCATGCTAATATCTACAGTTTGAATTTTATAGTTTCTTATCCATCGTGTTTGATTCAAGTATTATCCCATTTTATAATTGAGGGGAAAAAAGTGTATGAAAATCTCCTGGGCTAAATTACCCGCTAATTTGATTCAAATAACAAAAGTTATTTTAAGTGGTAAAATAAAACATAAGATTGTAACGCATATATTTCTGAAAGACTACTCACAATATGTGCATTCAAATCCAAAAAATAAAAAGGCAACTGAAGTTAGGTTTGTTCAATCATGATAAGTCATTGGTGGAGGAAAATAGTAAAAACATTTAGTTAAACTGTTTGTAGCGATGTGAATTTCCTCTACTAGTAGCATATATTTCTGCAATAAATGATGTTTAACTTTTCAAGTGAAGCCAAATTAATTGATAGAAAATATGATTAAGTGAAGGAAAATTGCAAAAAATTTAAGGGCAAAATTTTCATTTATAAAATGATTTCTTACTACACATTAAAGAAGAGGCAGTAGAATTAAGTATCAAGCAAAAGGAAAGTTTCTTAATTTACAACATATTTCCCGAATGTGCACTTAGTACCAAAGATCTGTTTTTCAGACGTTCTTAAACACTAGTGCTATGGATCATTATTCAGGAATTTAATTTATTCAGAAAACTTTATGACCTTTCTAACCTGTAAAGTTTTTAGTGATGGAATGTGCGTGTGTGGTGTGGTGTGTGTGTGTGTGTGTGTGTGTGTGTGTGTGTGTAGCACACAGTAGTTTAGTAAATGTGCAAGTTTTGGGACATATGTATTCATATACTCATATTTGTGCTTCAGGAGTCCCTCTTTCTGCCTGTTTCTTAAATATTCCGATAAAACAGCTTGATCTTAAAATGTCACTTTCTTTTATCCAAAATGTAAATTTAAATAATTAGAATTCATGTATAGTAGGAGATAAATAACTTATTTCGTATATTCTTAGGAAACAAAATTATATTTCATTCACAAATCTATGGATTGCCAAAGCACACCAGTTTTTTTAACTCATTTGTCCCAAATTATTAAAGATCATTAATTAGCTCTATAAGAAAAGGGTGTTATTTTTATATAGATATCAAAAAGTATTGTTTTAGTTATGGGTTGTTTTGTTATACTTTAAGGATTATACTAATAACTTCCCTTGGAAAAATATTTGGAAAATTCACAGAGCAGAACTGATGGTAGTCTTATCTATTCGTTTAGCTTTTCTTCATGATCGCCAGTAGAACATTTCTAAAAATGACTAAAATCCTGTTACGTTTGGCAAGTGTTAAGTAGTTATTTTTCTTTTACAATAGTTACTGAGAAAATGATTTCATTTTAATTATTTAACATTTAATTTTTGTGTTCGTTATATTAAGTTTTAAATACACACATTTTAATTGTTTAAAATATTAAGGTTTTTTATTTTATTTTTGCAACATGATCTCGCCTTGTGGTCCAGGCTAAGCCTGAATTCATTCTGTAGCTCAAGCTGGCCTGGAACTCATGATAATGCTCCTGCCTCAGCCTCCCAAATTCTGGAATTACAGGCCTGCACGGCTATGCCCCTCTGTTATGTGATGCTGTGTGTTGGAACAGAGGTCGTGGGCGTCCTGGTCAAGTGATCTAGTCGCTGAGCCACACACTTAGCTCTGAGAAACGTTTAATATGTCAGTTTAAAATTTTGCATCTTAATGATTATTTTCCCCTAAGGTATATTAAAATATTTTGATTGTAGTGACTTATGCTAACAATCTTCAATGACTTCATATAGCTCCTCGTGCGAAAAAAAAGAAGCATAATAAATTGATTTTTCAGGAACATATTTGTAACAGAATAGAAGCTGATTAGCTGGGGGCTTCCCCGTCCATCCTGGTGACAGTGTAAGCAGGGAATCATGTTCAGGGTGATGTTGTAATGTGATGAACCTGTGTGACGGTGAGCAGAGAGTGGCACGAGGTAGGCACTGAGTGTGAAGGAGAGAGAGCTTAAATCTCCATACTAGCTGTCACAGCAAGTTTTTACTGTGAAAGTTTGGAAGCAAAGGAGAGAACAAAAATTTTATACTACTTTTCTAGCCGGAACACTTTTTCTTAGTAATCAGGTGGTTCTTGTTGATGAGGGACAGTTTTTATTAGTTATTCCAATACCTAATGGAATAATTAATTCAACAAAGATTGTCAAAAGTTCCTAAAACACAAACTGGATTAAACATTTGTGGAAGAGAATTATTCAGGTTTAAGAAAGAGAAATATACCCAAATACAAAATGTAAACTTCAATGCATAAGCAAATTTGAAAAGGAACTCATTTTCTATAATCTTAAAGAATCAGTATGAATTTTTTATCTATGAAAATGATGTCGTGGTTATGTAGAATTTTGCAGCACCATTTAAGCCAGGCGTGGTGGTATATGCCTGTAATACTGGCACTTAGGAGGCTGGGTCAGATGGATTGCTGTGTATTTGAGGCCAGCTTGGGCTACTTCGTGAGTTTAGGGACAATCTTGTCTGCACAGCGAGACTGTCTCAAAAAACTACTTCACATGGCAGATATATAATAAATTGTAATTCTTAAAGTTAAGCAATTTGTTTTATTCTCCTCCAATATTCTTTATTATTTGGGGGATATTTTTGGCATAAAATATTTTATGAATTTTTTATATCATAAAGTGCATTAATTATTCATCATATTTTTTTGCTTTATTACTTTAAGTAAAGCCTTTGTTCAGGTAACTACTTTTTTATTAGTTAACATATATTTACATTACTTAAATCACAGCAATTAGAAATAATTTTAAAATAATGACTATACAATATACTTAATCTGCAAGATTTAGAAGAAATTAATTTTCCTAGGGTACTTTTCTTTATACAGATAATACATTAAATTACTATACTTGTAATTTGTAAAAGTTATGGACCTTCATTTTTCACCTGTTATTGAATATTCATAGCTAAACACACTTAGGAAAACTTTATGCTTTTAGAATACAGACTTTATTGTAGGTATGTATCCAACTAGCAAGCAGTTAGGGGCATCTAGGACTTTACTAAATCAGCTTTGATTCCAAAGCATCAACAAGATATTGCCTATATCATAACAGAATTCTCTCTTAATTTTATCAGTTAATTCAAACCTTAGAAGAAGCAGCAAAGTTAAAAAGAATTTCAAAGTCAAATTGCAATTCATTAGTAAATTAAGAAATAGTTAAAATGTATAGATGTTTCTTAGAACAAATAAATTATGAAATTACTGGGTTACAAAGAAAGACTTTATGGCTATAAGTTTTAAATTAAAATTTGAGTGATGATAAGCACGTGAAAACTAGCTGTGTATAGAGGAGTTACGAGTACACAGCGACTAGAGATGTACCCTCTTTGACCATAATCCGATGCCCTGTTAAGTAAGTAATGGGAAGCAACAGTTATCACCACTTATACTGTAATGTGCCTCTGTCACTGTAATGTGCTTAACAACATTGTAATAATGCTTGGGAAAAGGCTCAGGAACTTTTATCAGCAGATAAGCTCTGAGGAGTTCTGTGAAGGGAAAAAGAAGGCTATCAGCTGAGTCCATCCAAGTTGTCAGTTGTGGACCTGCTGACATATTACAGAAAAGAACTGCAGGGTGTGTTAGAGAGACATAGAATGTTTGATTGGCATAGAAAGAAACACATACTCAGAAAGGAATGCAGACCTGTATTCGTTATATTTCCATATTTCGGACAAAATACACAGCACCCATGAGTTGAAAGAAAAGAGCTTTATTTTGGCTCACAGATGCAGCTGGTTCAGTCCGTGGTTGGCTGCCTCCATGTGAAAACCAGAGGGTAGAATGTTGCGGATGAAAGCTGAGCAGCCAAGAATAGATCGAAAGGAGCCGGAGGCAAGGACTTCTGTGAACTAAATGCAGCTAACCTCATGAACCGCAATGAACATGGACATGAAAATAGTTCCTCAGTAAGCCTTAGATATAAAAGTTTCATCTAAAGAAAATATTAATTTTGATAAAAAATTGTGAACTCCATATGGAATTTAAAATGAAAACCAAAGTGAAACAGGGGGGTACAGCAGGGAGGGAAAGAGAAGAGGGTAGGGGGAGGGACAAAGGGAGAGTGGGATAGTACTTGTCACCTTAACAAGATGCGTAGGTGCACAAAATGCTAAACTTCATTGTAAACCTTTAATTTTGCATTTCCACATATCAATAAAAAAGGGAAAAAAACTTTGTAAAGCTATTGAAATATATTATTTCTATTAGGAGTTCTAGTTAAGTCTTACAAGGCCAATGCTTTCATATGTTTTATTCATGTTGAAACCACGTGCCCAAAATTTTCTTAGCAAATTTTGAAATAAATAACTGTATGTTGTTGAACACCAGGTAAGAATCTTCATCATCAAAACTAGTGATTTTTTCTTTAATAGCATGAAATCTTCCTGAGTAAGATTGCTCTGCTCATGTACAACCTGTAATCTTTTTTTTTGCCCCATTTTATTGATACATATACGTGCAAAATTTAAGGTTTGCAATGGAGTTGAACATTTTGTGCACATATATATCTTGTCAAGGTGACAAGGGCAACCTGTAATCTTAATCATCATTGCTAAACATTGCATCCTGTGAAACAAATTTCATATCTTCAGTCTACTCATCCACAGCAAGAAAAAGAAACTGTGAGGTTTACGTTGGCAATCTGGACATAGAATGAACTGTGTCACAATTTTCTAAAAGTGCATTTGCTTGTGTATATTTTTTAAAAAAGAAAAAAAATAGGTGCATGTCATAGACTTCAACAAGCTATTCTTGCAATGACCACTATGATTGTAACCATTCAAATAATAACTCTTAGCAGTCTTCAATATGATTCCTTAAAAAGTATCTGTATTTAAAATCTCAAAAACCTACACCTTTAAACATTTTATCCTCTTTAATCCAGTTTTAAATTTGCTGAGCCTCCTGAATTTATGGTTTCCCTATAATAGCGTTTAGATAATGTTGACCATTATTTTAAAAATATTTACCCATCAATCTATTCCTCCTGTTTTACTGAGCCTTCACATACTTACATGGAAATTATTTTCACGTAAGTCCTGAGTAACTGAGTTCCTTTTTATTTTTTGTTTTTTGTTTTTTGTTTTTGCAATCTACATTGTGTGGATGGTTTCTATGATCCTGTTTCAGGTTCATTGATCCTTTTAGTCTGCTTTGCTCAATGTGTTCTTCTTCTGTTTTTTTGTTTTGTTTTGTTTTGTTTTGTTTTTACAGGCCTTGTCTTGTTTTCAAATCTCCACTTGATTCCTTTTGTTGTTTCATGTTGCCTCAACATTTTCGTGTCTCTCTTGAATTCTCCCTGTCTTCACTGTGCTGTGTTAATGGCTTCCTTAGCACACTTACTGAACAATTTTAATTCATCAGATCAAACTTCAACATGTAATCTGTGTTTCAAGTGACAGATCATTCTATTTTTAGTGAGTCACATTTCCTGTTTCTTCTTATATTTTAATAAGTTTTTCTATAAAATAGATATTATGCAGTTATAGATACTATATTTTAGACACTCTTGATCTTGCCATTTTCCTTTAAATTTTTGAGCCTTCTTTATAAAACCTGGTTATTTACTCACCAGTCACTGTGATGATTTGGAGAGTTGGCTTTAGGGTCTGTTTGAGCAATTTCAGTCTATGTTGATGTCTGTATTTGTTGGTGACACAACACTTTAGTCTGCAGGAAACATTTTTATTCCTAAAACCTGGACCTTTAGGTGTTTCAGTAGAGATACAATTTATAGAACTTAAAGACTATGTGACAATTTGAACTGCACAATCTTACCTTACTTGGTGTGAAGTGTTGAAACTTTCCACAAAGTCCTTTCAATTTTTCTGGTGCTTTTTCTCCATGTTCTATTTAGCTTAATCCATTACAAGAACAGCTTTAGTCAGGAAAGGTTGAAGGATACCAACGTGCAGCTTTTGGACTTTTCCCCTCTTGGTTACCCCTTCAGTATTCCTTTACCACAGCTGTTTTCCAGGTACTCTGAGAGCAAAGCCCCATATCTCTGATGCCTCAAAAGATGATCATTAAAACTGCAACTTCCTGGTAGCATCTGCTTCCTTCACTATCACCTTTCTACCATAGTGAACAAAGGAGCATGTGCCAGTGCCTTCCCTGCAGGGTAGCGTGAGAAATCTCAAATGTGAAAATTTCAGTAATGAATTTGGCGTTTTAAGTGCACTATCTAATCTAGTTTCTGTTTTTATTTATCACTCAAAGATTATCATTCCCTCAGATTTGCAGTTTATTTTCTTTATTAGCAGCACACTTAACACAAGAGGACATACCCTGATTCGCAGTTAAAAATAACTATAGGTTTTTCAACAGTATCTTTCAAATGACTAATTTCAAATAATATCATTTAAAACTACAGACTGACCAATTATTTGATTATGGGAACTCATCTTTCAGAGATACCAGAAATAAATTTTCTCCTTTAAACCATTAAATTAATAGTATTACTTTATAGTTTCCTTAACTAAGATAGAAACTGGAGGCAGGCCTCAAGATGCAGGCTGCAATCTCAGCACTCCAAGAGGAGGTAGTAGGACTGAGTGCTCCAGCTCAGCCTGGGTAACCTAGGAGTTTAATGAGATCCTTTCTCAGGAAAACAAAAAATAAAAAGGAGCTGAGAATGAAAGCGTTTGGTTCTATCTTCAGTGCAGGAAAGAAAGAAAGAAAGAAAGAAAGAAAGAAAGAAAGAAAGAAAGAAAGAAAGAAAGAAAGAAAGAAAGAAAGAGAGAGAGAATGGAAGGAAAGAAGGAAGAAAGAAAGGAAGGAAGGAAGGGAGAAAAGAAAAGAAAGAAAGGTAATAGGAAATCATATACTACTGTTACAAATACCTGCAGCTTTCAAGTATTGGGTAGAAACCAGAAGAGTTTGAGATGCTTGCTAGAAAACATCCAGTACTTCTACTAACAGATTCAAAGGTGGTATCTGTGCATTCTCAGAAAGAACAATGGACATGTAAAGAAATCCCTGTTTCTCGTTTAAAACATAAGTAGTCATATATAAAGTGGTGGCAGAAATATAGACTGCAAAGTCATTGTGATAGTCTCATGTGGAAATGAGGAACATGTTATTGGACAGTGACAAAAAGAAAATCTTATTCCTAAGTGGCAGATAATGTGTTTGATTTGCATACAAGTGTTTTGCTGAAGGTTGATCTTGCAAGTGATGAAATTGGATTTTTTTTCCCTGCTGAGGAGATTTCTAAGTAAATTATGGATTTTTCCTTGTGGCTGCATAAAACAAAATGTGACAAAATGAGTATTAAATTGATAAGAAAGTGGAACTTGAGTTTAAAGCTTTCTGAGTTTATCCAGAACGTCAATAATAAAATAGCATTATTACAAGGGAATGCCAAGGATGTGGTAGAGAGACCATTTGAAAAGGAAATCAGTGTGGATGTGAACTATTGATTTAAGCAGCCATTTTACCAGAATCCGGGAATGGATAGAATTGCACAAGAAACTTGGGACTAAAGAAAATAGAAAATAGGATGAAAAAAAACCTGGAAATTAGTTTGATCCTTTAAGTAAAGGAAACAGGGTCCCAAAAGGCAATTTTGAGACCATCACCAGTATAATTTAGTTTTGAACAGTATGTGTAGCCTCTGAAAAATGTCATGGTTCTGAAAAGACCTGGTAGAGTCATGATAGCATGATCTCCCCCCAGCAGAGACCTGAGGCCGGTATAGCCCACCTAGAGAGCTACAGTGTGGACAGTACACTGCTACACCATGGAGGTGGGGGGGGGGGGCAGAGCATTGCTTGGAATGTCACCTCCCCTCTCCTTCCCATTTCTCTCTTCTGGGATGAGAAAGTCTGTCTTCTTTCTGCCCCATATTGTATATTGGGTTTAATTTTATGCTTTCAAAGCTACAAAGAAATTTTGCCTCAGGAAAAATATTCAGTCTTAACTACATCTGACATAGAATTTAACTAATAACTAGATCAGACCCTGGAATACGTGTTTGATGATGGATAAGTTATTTGAGTATCGGGATAGAATAAATTTATTTCACACACTGTAAGAAAATGATTTTTGAGGGACAGAAAGAATGTTGCTGACTAAACGTTTGTTTTTTTCTTCCCAAAATGATATGGAAAGTCTAATCCAGTGTGACGGGATTTAAAGCTGAAGATCTTAGTAGATAATTGCTAATAGGTCATGAGGCTAGGGCAATCAGCATGGGGTTATGTACCTTTAAGAGAAGACTGCTTTCTTACTCTCTGCTCTTGGCCAGGAGATTATGTGATAAGAAAATGGCCACCTGCAAACCACTGGGAGGACTTTCACTGGATTCTGGGTCTGCCTTGGTCCTGGGCTTCAATGCTTTCAGAACTCTAAGAAATCAGCATGTGTTGCTGATCTCAGGTAATTAGTTCTTGTAGCCCAAACAAACTTAAGACAGTAACCTACTCAAAAGAAAATTTTGCTTTTTTTCTATTATAAATTTTCTATTTCTATGTCTTATATTTTATAATATAGGCTAAGTTTTTTTAAAAATGTACACCGCAAAGAAATTTCTCATGATGTTTTGTTTTACCAAAAATGAGAGCATATAACACCCCATCCTTGCTAGGAATATTTGTATTTGATTGGTCTACTATAATTAATTATCTTAAACCTGATAGCTTACAAAGAAGAAAGTATTAGTTTTTACAATTCTAGAGGTTGTAAGTCTGAGATCAATGCCTGCGTAGGTTGTGGGGAGGGAGGGTTCTACACTGCAGACTGGTGGCTGCTTCTCCTGTCCTCGCATATGTGAAATAGCAATATAGCCTTCTCAGGTCTCTTTTCAAAGGGCAGCAGTCCCATCTTCAAAGACTCCACCCACTTTGCAAAAAAAACATGCTGAAAATTCCTACCTCCTAATACTACCATATTGGGGATTAGGATTTCAACATACAAGTTTGTGTATTAAGAGTAGGTGCACAAATATTCAATACTTTCTAGTATTCTCGTGCTAAAATGGTGTTTTAAAGACTTCAAAATATCTTTGTTATTAAAATAATCCAATGCCTGGGTCCAGCCCCGGGAGAGTCGGGGTACCTGAAGAGGGGGCAGCGTCGGTGAGAGGAATGACTCTGGACCACAGATTGCAGTGAGTCATTGACTAGCTGTAGCTGTGATTATTTATACACCTTTCTTACGTGATTTTCAGTTTCCTTATTCACATGGGGTTACGGCAGGGGATACTTAATTATTCAGCAGAACACATGAATCTATTCTTAGTAATCACCTTGATAGGTGTTTCATATCCCATTCCCATCTATTACAGAAATCAACTACCAATACCATTAAGCTTTTTTCTAAGAACTCATACAGCAGGCATATCATATCATGCCTGGCACCAGACATCATGGTCAGGCAGTGCCCAGACTGACAGCAATTGCGGTTACATACATCAATCATAACAAGACACAATGAGGTCAAAGTGCTAGGAAAGTTTTCTCAAAACATAATATGTTTTTGATCTTAAAGCAAAGCTACGAGTTACATATTCAGGAAGACATGTTTTATTGAAAGACAACGTTTGCAGTTGGGCATTCTACCATGATAACCATTGCATTGTTTCTTAATGGCATCTTTTGCCTGCTGGGTCATGAGGCACCACGGAGGACCGGCTCTGCCTGGTCTTACTGTAAAATGAGGTCGCTGACATCCATCTGTCCCGGCCCTTCTGACTCCCTCTATGCAGGCTCTAGTGTAAGGCAGGGGAGGGGTCGAGGGAGGTCTGGTGAAAGGAGAAAATGTACCCAGATCAGGTGCTGTGACAGGGGAAAACACAGATTCAGAGGGGAGTCATGAGAGGAGTCATGAGAGGCGATGTCAGATGAAGGTTGAGAAGCTTGGGGAGCTTTTGAGATTGAGTAATAAGCACAGAAATGTGAACGAGTGTATAGCCCCCATGAGTAGGATCCACGGTTACAACAAATATTCCAAGCAAATAGCAATAAAAGGTCACCACAAAAGGGTGGAGGTTTGGACATTCCAGAGGCGAACAGCAGACTCCCAGGGCTTTGCCTGTGCGAGTTCTGGCGGCAACTGCTTTGCAGATGAAACCATTGCTGGTGCCTTTAGATGCCGTTCCCTGGAATGAAGTGGGCTGCATGGTCTCCTCCGATCCAACACAAATATATATACATAATTTATCTTCGATTATCTCAGATTGTCCAAAATTTCCTCATGTAATCTTTGTTGGTTGCAGTTTTCTCAAGTTCCTCTTCCTTTGATAGATTATTTCCTACAGCACTGTTAACTTCAAGCTTACTTCAGGTCCTTCGTGTACTCTTAACAGCCATCTTCGATTGATTTTTTAAAGCCCTTCTCTATCATTGGGGAATTTAAAAACACTTGAATGCCAACTAATTGTGTTATTCTCTACCTTTATTCTATATGAACATCTGTTTTAATAGTGTCTGTGAGCTGGCTCTGGTTTTACAGCTTAACTCATTTATTCATCTTTTATTTGAGGAAACAATATGCGTAGAGAACTTTACCTTCCTTCACTTAAACTCCAGTTCATCCTATTATCTGTTATATAATGCTGCTTTATAATGCCTAAATAATTTTGTATTAGACATTTAAATATTTGCTATAATAAAGTACCATAGACCTAATGGCTTACAAAGAAGAGAATATTATTTTTCACAGTTCTAGGCTGTGAATGGATTGTTCATAAATTGTGTAATTACTTGTAGTAATTCTCAATGAGAAAAGAATATGCCATTTTATATGCCATTTCTCTTGTTTAGGACCTGTAAAGACAGCTATATCAAGTCCCCATAGACTAGGTGACTTAGAAATAACAGAACTTTATTTTGTGTAGTATGGATACTTGAAAACTTTAAGTTCAAGGCGCTGATATTTATGGCGAATGGTGAGGTCCCACTCTTCATTCATACGTAACTGTTGTTTTTCTTGTGTGCCCCCAGGATAGAGATGGCAAGGGAGTCATGGGGTCTCCTTTACAAGGGCACTACTCCCATTTAAGAGGTGTACCATCTTAAAGGCCTTACCTCCAGAAATCATCACATTGATGTTTCTATTTCAACATGTTACTTTTGGGGGGAAACCAATTTTTTATTCATTAAAGTATCTGCAGTAGGTGGAACCTATATTTAAATAGTAAGTCATAAAAAACAAAATTTTCATAGGAACTCTAAAATGTGCTGGTGTATCTGTCATAGCTCTGAACATTTTTCTGGTGGGCTATGCTTTTGTTAAGCAATAAATTTTTCCCTGGTCCTACTAGTTTTTTCTACAATCTTCGCTCTTCAGTCTTTAAATTCTACCTATTTATGCAAAGTGACAACACATTGGAAAGAGACTTAAGAGAATCTTGTCAAAATTAAATCAATGTTACTGGGTTGCTTGTGTTTTAATTTTCATTTCTTCAGTCTTAAAAGATACTTGACAGACTCTTTTATGTGCTTTTATTTTTATAGATAAATTAGAAAGTATAGATTTTTTTTAAACGTTACAAGTGAGTTGTCTTTAAAACAACTCACCTTATCTTTACAATCTCCTGTCATCAAACTTTAAGTTTTACCACTTACTCGATTGTTCAGCATTATATTGGAAATGTCTTTAAATGTCTGCAATATCTTATTTGAGAATATTTTCACTTAAAAGTTTGTAATTTTTCCCAAAATTTATTATTTTATTTCATGGCAAAATATGGAATGAGTAGTTTCTTTGTCAATATGAAAATAGACTTTTTAAATGTGATTTAGCCACAGGTATGAATACATTTTCACATAACTTAATCCACAATGGTTACCTGTAAACGGAATACTTTCACTTTGGCTTTTTTGTTTTTAACTTTTGTGACCTGAGATGAATGTAGATTTCTATTACATTTTCCTCCACTATAACACTAGTCTTCATTTCTGCTTCCAAAGTTTACACTTACTGAATCAGTTTTGATTTAATCATACTCCACCATAATATTAAAGAATTAACACATAGGGGATTTCCAATTTTAGTTGTAAATTATTGTTTTCATAAGTAATAATTCATTTTCAGAAATTTTCACATCTTCATATTTTATTAACTATAATCTTCATATAATCAAATCCAAAGTTCCAGAATTACCCAAGTAATTTACCAAGAAGAAATAGAAACCTACTTTTTTTTTTATTTTGATGAATAGCTACAACGTATTATATAACTGTACTTTTTCTATTTATGACTATGTCATAGTCTCATGGTAAGTAAAGAACAAATTTAATTCATATTTTCATATTATTTTGCAATGTTTTGAAGAATTAGTAAAATTTGTACAAAATTATAAGCTAAGATAGGAAAGCAGGTAATATTGAAATGATCATTAACAAATGATGTACCACAAAAGAGTCACAAAACTCAACTGTCCCTATCATTAAGGATTGTCAATACTAAATGTGAAAACATAGGTTAGGAATAAAAGTCATTTAATACATTAATTTCAAATTATTCTTGTTCCTAGACTTACAAAATTTAGTCATTCCCACTAATTATTTTAGTATATGAATATTAATACCAAATCAAAAAGTGGTATCATTTACAAATGGTATCCATTTTCTAATACAGAGAATGTTGGTTCTTTAATATTTATCCACTTCTGTACACATTTAAATGATTTGATATCACTATGAACAATAAATTAATAGCTACTGTTTTAGCAACCTTTTTTCTTTAAATATTTATTATTGTATTCTTTTTCACTAAACCTGAAGAAAAAATCCTCCTCTCAAGAAAGCTTCATTAGTTTATAAAGAAATATGAGAAGTATATCTAATCATGCGTAGCTTAATGACCTGTCCTATAGTCAATAATCCAGAAAATTAAATCAAAATATATGTTACAATTAATAATGTTAATTATTTGATCCAAATTAGTGCAACATGTAGTTCCAGGATTCATTATTATGTTTTTCATTCAAGTTTAAACATAATTAGTGATATTTTTAGCTTAAAACACATACAGACACACACACACACACATACACACACATATGTATGTATTTCATAGAGATTATATATATGTGCATATGTATGTATATAAAATTATTGTCTTCCATGTAGAAAAAATGAAAAAAGACAATTCATTTCATATTTCTAGATCTCATATAATCATATGATACTTAAAAACTTTTAAAATTTAACTTGTAAAGCTAGCATATCAAAATCCCACATTTTCCTAAAGCTTCCTATTTCATTTTATATGAAGAATATTATCCTAAATAAGTCAGATTTCCCTAGAAATTGTGTATATGCAAGTGAAATTCTAATGATGCTTATTGTTTAATTTGCATATGCATATATTCAAAATTATTCTAATTTGAGTTAATACAATGTGATTATACATTTTTTGAGAATATTGTTCATTTGAAACGGGGAACTCATTACTGAAAGTGAATTTTTAATGTTGTTCCATATAGCACTTTCACCATGCAAAGTTGCTAAAACAGTGTGAGAAAATAAAACCTCCTAAGGAAAATTTGATCTAGCTTTCCTATGCTTTTCCAGACCTATTTTCAACACTGCTAAAAGGGGGGAAAGTTCCAGAAGGCACTGAAGAGACCGCCTCATCAGACCCCGCTGTTACTTCTCCACGGGATGTACTTGCCGCAGCTCCATAGGAGCCAGGTTGGAAAAGTTTCTAGGAAAACAGAATATTCATGTATAAGATACTTTTTAAGTAGAAAAATTCTTTTTAAAGCAATTTTTCTTTTGAGGCCCCAGATTTGAGTACATTAAAAAGTCCACATAACAGTTTTTAAATTAACATTTATTGTTGAATTTTAAAATAAATATCAATGACATGATGGGATTTTTTAAAATGTTTGAAATAGAATGGCTTTAAAGCATACAAAATTATTAAATTAAAATGCACCATGTGTTTGTTTTATGCAAACTTTTAGAAAAAATACCAGACTGTCACGAGACCATTAGAATGATGGATTATGAAGTTAAATCACATAAACATTTCAGCAAATTACTCAAGTTTTTCTTTGTGTCATTTGAATGACAGTCAGTAAATTCTAGAATTTTTTTTCGGATTTCTCAAGTTCAAAAAACTTGCAATATTACTTTTGATTTTAAGTAAAGGTTTGGATATAATAGCAATTCAAATACTGTTTATTTTCTAATTTCAAGAGGACTCTAGAGATAAAAGCCATGCTACTAACAAAATGACTTTGAATAGCCACTTTTTTTGGTCATAAGACCAATCTCATAATCAAAATTTCTATTTTTGTTCACTTTTGAAAGTATATCAAATCTCCATGCAGAATATTGAGCTGCACTGCAATGAAGAGAAATAATAGCTGTTTTTATAAACAATGACATAATAAATACAAGTATAAACAATGCAATAAAGACATGCAAAATAAAGATTTAATTTTCTAGAAATAATTAAGATTAATGAATATAAAAAATTAAAAGAAAACAGAATATCGGGTTATAATTTTTTAATTAATGTATTTATGTTTTAAATAAATGATTTAATAAAATAATGGAAAATACTGCTGATATTTCAAATTTTGCAAAAATAGGTACCCACGAGGTGGGAATTATCTTTGCATTTATATAAAAATGAATGTTAAAATATTCCATCTCTGCATACCTAATTCAAGAAAGTGTGACTCCTCAAAATTTTGGGGTGTTTTTAGAAAGAAATCATACAATAATAATATATACTTGATACATGGAATCTTTATCTCATTTAGATTTTATGGAAATCACTGTTTTAAGGGGGCATGTTTCATTTTTCTCCTTTCCTAAGATTAAATTGTAAATGCCTGAAAACAGGTAGTAACATAGCAATGTATTATTTATATTTATGTCTCCCAGGAGCCTCAATAAGATAATTTTTAAGTATCACTTACTTCTTAAGTGTCTGAATGTACAAATTTTTGTATTAGACCATACCTGGATAAAATATGTTTTATTGACTTGTTAGATAACAGGTCATCACTTCATAACAATTTATACTTATGAATTTCAAAACATGTTTTAGGATGTCTTTTAGCCTGGAATCTAGGGGGCAATATTGGCCAAGTTTGGGTGTTTTAGTACTGATATGCATAGACCAAGAATGGTCATCTCAACTATATTTTCAAATCCTAGTAACATTACGATTTTTGGTGTAAACTCCCTACTAGAATGAGCTATTTATTTATCAGAGTTATCCAAGCACAAAGAGTACTAAATTTATATTTATAATAACACATTAATAAATTTGACTGCTCTAGATTCTGTAAGTATGATATGCATTAATAAATTTGAAAATGGAAAACAACAAACATGACTTTCTAACAAGCTAACATATAGAAAAACTAACCTCATTAACCTGATAATAAATAATTTGAATTAATGTATTCAACCTATACTCTTCTCAGTAAAAAATAAATAAATAACTGATCATAAATGGTTTACCTTCAGGGGGAGTGGCATGGAAAGATAAGTACTAGTGCCTGAACACCTGCTTCCCATAAGCAAAGTGAATCTCATGACAGGCTACGAAAAGGGACCAGAGTGCATAAGAAACAGTCCATTAAAGAGAGATTATTTAGCTCAGCGTGAACATATGTGTCTCCCTTTTTCCTCATTTAATTGATATGTGTATATGCAATACATACTGTTTACTTTGATCTTGAATGTTTTGTGTTTATATATATTGTGGCAGAATTACGAATCCTTCCTCTCTCCCTTTTTGATCTTTTCACTCTTTTTCCCTCTCTACTAGTTCCCTTTTTTCCTTCAATTAGTTCTAAGGAATGATTGTGATCTGGGTTTCTCATATTAGAGAAACATTTGGTATTTAACCTTCTATCTTTGGCTCACTTCACTGAGCATAATGGTCTCAAGTCGCATCCATTTACCTACAAAGGCCTCAAACTTGTTTGTCCTTATAGATGAGTAGTGTTCCATCCTGTACTAATACGACAGTTTATTTATCCATTTGTCTGTTGCTGGTATTTTGATCTCCTAATGGAGACTATATCTGTATCAATTTATGTGCCTACAGGCTCATATACATGTATACCTGTGTGTACATGTGTGTACATATCTGGGTATATTATGTGTTCATATGCACGTACACACAAAATACATTAAAATTTCAGGTGAAAAAACTATCAGCCTGTGTTTTTGCATGGAAAATTGATACAAAATATTTATGTAATCAATTTCAAAAAGATGACAGAATGTGAATTTAACATAGTGGACATTATCACTGAAATGTAAGAAAAAGAAGTCATATAATTGGTAATATAGAGTCCCTGGTATCAATAGTATTATTCTAATGTATAATCAGTTGTATTATGTTCATCAGCTTATAAACATATTGCATATATCCATCCCTCTTTAGCTGATAAACAATTCTCATTAATATTTTTGAGTAAGCATTTCATGTTGTCTTCACTACATCTGCGTTAAAAACTGCCCGTGCTCACCGTCCTTCCCCACAGCACCACTCTAGGTGGACTTGGGACCACTGCTTCACCAGCCATTCCACTAAGATCACTTAAAACAAGTTGTCAAATTCAGAATACAAACTTAGCTTTTATCTGAATTGTGATAAAATCATATGATGAAATCGTAAATCACACTTAATAGTCTATTCTATTTTTTGTATTCTTTTTAAGTTTTATATGCATGAGTTCCAAATTCCATAACACGTTGGAGACATGGGGTTTGGGGAACTGATGAGCATTTACATCCATCCCTTTTTCAGAGACTCACCTCTTTTTCAGTTGACCATTGCCTCTCTTTCTACTCTGTTACTCACGTTGCAAACTTTTCATGCCATTATTTTTCTGCATTTCATAAGAGGGGCACCCGTCTATAGTCTATGATCAATCTTTTGCATTCGGTCCATTTCACTGAGCATTATTGACTCAAAGTGGCCCCATTTTCATTCAAAAGTTTTGTATCTGTCTTTCTGATTGCATACTATTCTAGTGTGTTTAGGTACCACATGTTCTTAACCATTCCTGTATGGATGAACAAGTAGGTTGCTTCCATGATTTGGCTGTTGTGAGTTGTGCTGCTATAAACACGGATACACATGCATCTTCCTGGTACTTTATTTCTTTTTGGAAAATAGCCTATAGAGCTGTAGTTGGATCCAGTGGAATTTCGATTCTCAGTTTTCTCAGGTATCTCCAGACTACTTTCCATAATGAATTTATTCTATGTTAGAACAATTGCACTATTTGACTTCCACAGCATTATTTTGTTTCCTCTCCTCTCTTTTCCATTAACTTGGCTGCTTTCTCTTCCAGGGATCAGAACTTTAGCTCTCAAGATTTTCAGTGGTAGCCAATTCTGATTTGTGTCACCTTGACTTCTTCTCTGATTCACACTTTCGTATCTAGAATTGTTATCTACTTAACTCACATATCTGTCAGACACTTTGTCAAGTATTCAAAAAGTAAACACTTTAACCACCCACCTTAGCCTGTTCTTTTCTCAGTCTTTCCAGTTTCACACACAGAAAGAAATTTCAACATTTTATTCTTATGGACAAAAATTTGGAGTTATATCTGACTTCACATTTTCACATACTATAATTTATAATATTGAACAATAGATTTTTGTGACTTTGCTTTTAAAAATACTTCGACTTTTATCACCTCTTAGCACCATTATCGCAACTCTAATCTACAATTTATCAACTGGATTCCCGAAGTATACTCCTGAGTATTGTATTCTGATTTTTGTGCTCACTGCTCCACACAATGATCTGTTTTCCTGTTCCGTCCGGTATGGAGCTGGTAGGTTCCCCAAAGTACTCTTCATCCATCTTGCATTGTCTGAATTGTACAGCCAAAAATATTTAATGAACAGATAATTTGTATATGACTCAAGCTAATGAAGATTTTGTAAGTTATAATAATAATATAAGATATAATAATGTCCTAACATACTCAAAAGTAGAACGTTGTATAAAACTCTAAGGAAATAAAAACAGACTGGATCATTCAACAATTCCATGCTTAATTTCATCATCTGTAAAACAAATACAATATCTGTAAAGCACTTACTGAAGTACATAAAATGCCATTGTAAACTAACAGCTATAACTAAATGATGACAATATAAGTCTCTGGTTATTAATGAAATTATGACAGTAAAGTGGAAAACATATACCTGCAAGACCAACGAAAAGAGGAGAACATTTATGTGACTGATAAAGCCATTTCAGTTCTAGTGTATGGGTAACATCACCAAATTTCAATATTCATAAGAGATAAATGTGGCGATAGTGCACTAAATCAGCATGTTCTTATAAGACCTCTCAAGGTGGCTTCCTTTTTCAAAAAGAGAAACTGTGTTTTCAGTGCAGTATTCATAGAAGTGTGGGCAGGCGATGCAGAAAAGTGCCTTGTGCCTGTCCCCCTGCAAGCACAGCTTCCACAATTTCAGAATTCTCTACCAGAATGGTCCATTTTTTAGAATTGATGAACCTATATTGACACATTATTGCTTAGAATTCATAGCTGGTATTAGGATTCATTGCATTCTTTGTGCATTGGAAAAAAATTTATTGCTATGTATGCATCATTATAGTATCATAGAGAGTAGTTTCATCACTGCAAAATTCTCTGTGCTCTGGCTGTCTCTCTCTTTCTCTGGCATAACCCACAGCGATCACTTATCTGCTGCCCCATTTTTTTTTTTTCTTTTTCTGTTTTAGAACACCACATAGGTAGGATCTTATAGTGGGTTAGTTTCTTTCACTTAGTTGCATGCATTTCAACATCCTCTGTCATTTCATGGCATGACACCTCATTTCTGGTATGAAACTGAATAATATTCCATTGTCAGATGTATCTTTGATGTTTAAAAATGAAAACCTGTACATGTTTCAAATATTTCCTTCAACCATAGTAAAAACTGGCAATTTTGTTTGTATTTTGGCTAAATTTGTCTCTTTATGTCTCTTAAAACGATACTACTATTTCAAAATGTATTCTTTTTAAATAATTTTATCATGGTAAAAAATTCACAAGACATAAAATTTAACATTTTTTGTCAATACATGCGTTCCAACTTCTGTAACATGTTAGAACTTTGAGGATTGGGGAGTTAGTGAGCATCTAGTTCCACCCTTTTTCAGAGGTTCCCCTTCCCCATCTGACAATTTCCTCTCTTTCTACCTTGCATTCTTTACAGATCTTTTTCATATTTCCTTTATTTTTTCTGTATAACCCACAAGTCATTAAGAAAACTTATGCTGTTGCTTTTCACCTAGAACATAAGGAAAAATAATTTCAATGTGTAGATTCAACCTTTATTCTGTTATAGTTCATGTCTGTTATTAGTATAATTTTGCTACCTTAAAATATATTTCAAAACTTAAAGCTCAGTGCATTGTTTAAACTCTATGAATGTGTTATAGTGTTTCTCATGATGCCACTTTGACTTTAAAAAGTTAAGAGAAGAAATATTAAATATTATTAAATCTTATGTTAATAAAAATGCCAGACATGTACAAAATAATTATATTTTAAGAAAAATTCAATAAATAATCATATTTAAATATAAAGTCACAGTGAGAAGAAGGATCTTAATACCTTGATAGTGATCTTTCCTCTGTCTTCTTGAACCATGAGTTCTATAAATGGAGAAGTATATAGCAAACCCAAAGTAAAGATAAATCTGGCCAAGTTACTATTTATCAAAACAAATACCTATAATTGACTCTAGATTTGTTTATTATACTGTACTACATATATATTATTAGTATAATTGGCCAGTGTTCACGTAGCAAATGATGAGCTAGAAAAAATTAAGGGTCCCAGAACAGAAGGGTGTCCCTGAAGGGACGCACTGCCTTCACCCTGGCGCTGCCTGGTCACTGTCAGTTCTGAGTGACGGGAACACCTGGGAAGCCATCCCTCAGAGTGTGCTCACATGCTGTTGCTGCTCTCATGTGTGATGCACTGCGCGTACCTTACGTTCTTTTCATCGTGGTAAACTTGATGTTAAACTAAGGCTATTGTTTCTGTTTTACTTGATTTTCCCAATTTTGTTGATATGTATAAGTGCAAAATTTAAGGTTTACAATGAAGTTGAGCATTTTGTGCACATACGTATCTTGTCAAGGTGACAAGGACTTTCCCACTCTGCTTTTGTCCCTTCCCTCCCCTTCCTTCCCTCTCTCCCTGCCCTATCCCCCTGGTTCACTTTGTTTTTCATTTTAAGCTCCATAAGAGTTGTGATCTGGGCCTCTCATATCAGAGAGACCATTCGATGTTTCACCTTCTGCTTCTGACTCACTTCATTAAGCATGATGTTCTCAAGTTTCTTCCATTTGCCTATAAAAGCCTCCATGCTGTTGGACTTTATTGATGCATAGTATTCCATTGTGTATAAATACCACAGTTTGTGTATCCACTCGTCTGTTGATGGGTGTTTTGGTGTCTTCCATATTTTAGCTATTATTAGTTGTGCTGCTATGAACATGGTATACATGTATCTCTGTTATGTGTTGTTGTGACCTCTATTGAATATATTCCCAGGAGGGATGTCACTGGATCAAAGGGGATATTTATTTCCAATCTTTAGAGAGATCTTCATATTGCTTTCCAGAGTGGTTGTAGGAATTTACATTCCCACCCGCAGTGCAGGAGGGTTCCTTTCTCCCCACAGCCTTGCCGGCACTGATTATTATTTGAGTTGTTGATATTTCTGTAGTGAGATGGTATCTTAGCATTGTTTTGATTTGCATTTCTCTTATGGCTAGGGATGTTGAACATCTTTTCATGTATCTATTGGCCATTTGAACTTCTTCATGAGTGAACTGCCTCTTCATTTCATTTGCCTACTTTTCAATAGGATCCTTTATTTTGGTTGGCTTACTTTTCTTCATTTCCCTGTATATTCTAGTTATGAGCTTCCTATCTGAGATGTTGGTGGTGAATATTATTTCCAAGTCTGTTGTTCCTCTTTTTACAATATTGATAGTTTCCTTTGCTGTGCAGAAACTTTTTAATTTGACAAGATCCTATTTGTCGATAATGGAGATAATTTCTTTTACTTTTGGTATCTTGTCAAGGACGCCTTTGCCTACCACTGTGTCTTTTAGATATTTGCCTAATCTCTCTTATAGAAGGTTCAGTGTTTCACTTTTGATGTCTAGGTCTTTGATCCACTTTGATTTGATTTTGGTGCATGGTGATAGGCGTGTGAGTAGATTCATTCTTGTGCATGTGGATGTCCAGTTGTCCCAGCACCATTTGTTGAACAGGCTGTCCTTTTTCCATTGTATGCATTTGGCCCCTTTGTCAATGATTAAGTGATTGAGGGTATTTGGGTTTGTATCTGCATCTTCAGTTCTGTTACACTGCTCTATCTGTCTGTTTTTGTGCCAGTACCAAATTGTTTTTACAACTATGGCTTTATAGTACAGCCTGATGTCTGGAATTGTAATGCCTCCTGCCTTGGTCTTGTTGCTCAGGATTGCTTTGGCTATTCTTGAGTCTCTTTTGGTTCCATATGAATTTAAGAATTGTTGTTTCAAGTTTTTTGAATAAAATTATAGTTATTTTGACAGGAATTGCATTGAATCCATATATCAGTTTTGGCAGTATATCAGTTTGACTAGATTAATTTAGTCTACCCAAGAGCAGGGAATGCCTTTCCATGTTCTGATGTCTCCTATAACTTCTTTCTTCAATGTAATGTAGTTTTCTTTATATAGGTCCTTCACTTCCTTGGTTAGGTATATTCCTAAGTATTTAATTTTTTGCTGAGCTATTGAGAATGGGATTGTTTTTGGAGTTCTTTCTCAATAAGCTCATTGTTAGTGTAGAGAAAAGCTATTCATTTTTATTGTTAATTTTGTAGCCTGTGATTTGGCTAAATTTTTTATTATTTCCAAGAGCTTCATAGTGGTTTATTACTGTCTTATTATTTACCAGATCGAAGATAAGCAAGAATGTAGACCAGCTTCTTTTTTGTTGGAATGTACATGATAGTACATGATTCTATATCATATCTTCAATGATACAATATTAATGTAAGTTAAAATTTCAGTAACTGAGAATATTAAAGGAGAATAAAAGATGCACTTGAAGCAGTTATTTTATTCCTGAAAAACTTGATTCAGTGGAAGTACAATTTTAACTTCTTGTTTATTTCTTTTCTCTAGCTGCTGTTAATATTTAAGTTCCAATGCTTCTACCATTTTTCCATGTTTTCTCTACTCTTTCAATGCAGTTTCTCTGCGTTGAAATCATAGTAGGCTCCATGTTTATCAGAGTATTTGTGTCAAGTCAGGAATGTTAGCTAAAGATTAGTACTCTAATTATCACTGAGTTCTGAAAATTCAAGTATTAAATTAAATTCTTTGTGCCTTAATTTTCAGTAGTGTTAGTATTGAATACTTTGAACCATTCCTTTTTCTTAAATTCATTTTTTAATGTAGTCAAATTTTTCTTAGGGAGATCTCATATATACAACCTTCAGTGTCTTGTCAGTATTCCAATGATCCCATTTAGCATCTACTTATTGTTAATAGAAAACTGCTGTACTCCTATTTCTCCAGGTTCATACCCTGTATTAGTTATTTTCCTGTTGGGCACAATACCAACTACAGAAAACTTAAAGTGGGAAAGTTGTATGTTTACTCACAGATTTCACTGGTTTGCTAGTTTCAAGACAGAACAACACATGGAGGGGCATGGGAGAGGAGCCCTGCTCACCTCATGGCAGCCAGGATGTTGAGAGAGATAAGGATGAGCCAAAGACAAAACATACCAAATTACATGATATCTCTTCACCGGGCCTCACCTTCTGACAGCACATTCAATCACTAACTCAACAATGACTTAACCCATTGACGAGAACACTGCACCCACGATTGGATCACTGTCAAACAGCCCTATATCTGAATACAGTGTTTTGGAAAATATTTAGATCTAAGCCCCTGGCCTTCATTAGACTCACATCCATCTCATACAAAGTATACTTAATCTATCTCTAACAGTTTCAGAGTGCTATACTTCTAGCACTGATTTAAAATACAAGTGTAAGGTCTTTTCTGAGACTCAGAACAAATTCCTACCTGCAAGGCCCTGAAAAAGCAAGAGGAGAGTTAAATAACTTCAATATAGTATGCTGGGAGGTAAATAGTCCCATTCCAAACAGGAAGAATGGTGGGCAGAAAAGAATTGAATGAAAGCATGACTGAAACACAGAAAGGCAAACGTTGAATCCTATAACTTCATATCTAGTACCTAGGGAAGGTAGAAGAAGTAAAATGTGAAATTCAAATGGTTTGGGCAGTCGCTTTTCTATGGCCTTGCGGGTTGCAGCCTATCTGGTCTCTCTCAAGCTGGCTGTGCTCATTGCCTGCAGCCTTTCTCATCCTCCAAAACCTTCTTCTGAAATCTTAGTAGAAACCTTCATGAACTTACAACTCTTGCATTTTGCATGCCTGAAAAACCAGTGCTATGGCGATGATGTCAAGGTCTGCCATCAACTTAGACAACAGCCTGAATTCCTTTGATTAATACTGGAGTGGTTCCTGAGCACCTGGATGGCTGAAATCAGGGCAGTACTTCCTAGGCAGTCCCGAATTAACAGAATACCCTTGAAGTCTCTGTTCAAAGCAATATCTTTTTAAAGAAACTGCAAAAGGTGACATGAGGCCAATTCTCTCTCTCTCTTTTTTTTAACCCACCTTTCCTTTTGTCTTTGTACAAAGTATTTGGCTTTTTCTGCTAACCTTCCCAGCAACCATGTTTTCCTTGCCCCTAGCTTTGCTGGTGCTTCCTTTCTGGTGAAACTGCAAACCTTTCATATCTTTCATCTAAATTTGTTCCTGAATCTAGCTATTAATCCGGCTCAAGTCAAGCAGAAGTACTCATGAAACATCCAGAACATTAGACTGCTTTGAAATTTTATCCACCAGATTAGTTAGCCCACCACTTTAAATTTAGCCTCACACAAGGTTTTAGGACATGGGGAAAATGTAGATCTATTTTCTTCTAAAGCAAAAGGGGAACCCAACTCAGTGTTATTCTATATTTCCGTAGCTGTCACAACATAAAACACTCATATCTCGCAGGTGTAGAGTTATAATTTGGTTCATAATTTTGCTTCATGGTCTGTAAGGTTCAGGATAGAAATACTACAGTAGAAAATCATGGTGGACTGCAGATCTTCAAGGTGTCTAGAAAACAGAACATCCTAGGAACTATATACAGTACCCAAAACCGTGACTACCCAGACCTACCCAGACATGGCTTTATTAATCTACTAGACATTTCTTAGTTCAATAGCATTGGCAAGTCAGTATTTAGGCATCATAACCTTTTTCCGTGCATTAGACTTCTCTTTCGGTCACTACACCATCTTATTCCGTGGGCATAATTTCTCATGTATTTCCCTATACCAAATAGAGATTACTTCATTTTCTAGTTCTTATACTGTGTTGTACTATGCATACCATAGATTGAATGATGGTTCTACCCGCTCATCTACAATGGCTGTGAATCCACATGCAGAGATATCCTCTGCTATTTCTGAGTCCCTGTGGTGCCCTGTGTCACCTGTGAGCCCTTGCTGTGCTGACAGGCCTCCCATTGTAGCTCTCTCCTCCTGTAGTTGTGGCTCCTTCATGAAGGATTGTGCTGTCTTTTACTTTTCCCTCACGTGTAATGGATTAGTTCATGGAAAAATGACTATGGTAATTAAATTTTAAAATTAAAACAACTGAACACAGAAGCTGAAGAGAAACACATCAACATTATTCATGGAAAGTAATCTTCTCTAGATTCTTTCACTCCTTATTATCTGATTATTTATCAATTCTGTGTCTCCTTAGTTGGTGCCATCAATTTTGAGTTTATTCTCTTAGTGTGCATGTCCAACTTTAACTTTTCCATTGCTTTATGACTCTAGAAGTCTGTATTGGTATAAAAAAGTAACAATTGCTGTTGTTTTTGATGATGTGTTAATTCTACTGATATCTAATCTGTGTAGATGCAATTTCTTATTAAACATTGAAATTTTATTACAATGATTGGTTTAAGAGGGTGATAATGGATAATTTTTATTCTTTTACTATTTATCTTCTTGAAGTACATTACAGTGATAATTTCTCCGTTCAAGTTAAGAATTGCTATTCATTGTTTGAAATGATACTAGTGAAAAATGTTGTCATCCAATAATTGTTTCACTAAATTCTCATTTTTAAGTAAAATTAATTAAGAAATTGTAAAGGTAAGTTTTCTTCAATTTGATCAATGTTGCTTTTTTAGTTAAGACATTAGTTCCATAACTTCTTTTGTATACAGTATTAATTGTAATCTGTGGCTTTATGTATCTTTATTTTTATGGCATACATTATTTCATATTTCTGCCACAAAAGGAAAATGTCATGTTACCTTTTAATCTTGTGAAAATGAAATCATTTGATAAGTTAATATTAGTTGTTTTACAAATTTTTTATTTCTTAATGGTTATTAGAGTTATTTAAGAGATAACCCCTGATACTAAGGTGTTTATGATAGAATAGACTATGACACATGGTGCTCATGATCTGTCATAGTGTTTAGGAAGGCAGAAACAGAAGAGCCGAATGGAAGGGCTGACATGTTTGCTCATCCATGTAGGACATTAAAGTGTATATGTTGTGAACTAAGCGCATAAAAAGTGAGCAGACCTAACCCGACAGCTATGTTTTCTGGAAAATTGAATATTGCTTTACAACCAAAGTAAGGTTCCCAACCTCCTCTGATGTGATGTCACATCAGGAAGAAAGCCTGTTGTCCTAAATTGTAACCTACTACACAGCCATTAGCCAGTAGGGGAAACAGACTGTGATCTGATTTTCCAAATAACATGACAAGCATCGCTCAGCACAGAACCTGACAAAGAAATATATATGGATTTGCTGAATCTGCTATCACGAATGTTATTCAATCACAGGACTCTTTCATTTTTCCATAGTATATGCTTTATGACCACATCATGATGCCAGTTGCTTTTGTCTTCTCCTTAATATGATAATAGCATATATTATTTTACAGTAAGAAATTACCTTTGTAGATTCAATTAAGTATTTAAATACTAATATATACATGGTAAGATTTATATTTCTAATAATTGAGTCACTGTTTGCTGAAAAGTTGTATTTAGAAATTCATTTAATATGTATAGCATTGAATACTTCAATTGGTTTACCAGAATACATTTACTTCTTACTTAAAAACTCATGGGAGTTGTCATCACCTCTTCTTACTTGCAGTGATAAGCTGTGACAGTTCCCTTAAAATTTACACAGATAATGTATACTATCGTATGCTGCTAATACCAAAGACCCTGAAGTAAATTGTGAGACTTTCCAGCTCCTACCTTCTTTGTCTTAAGGGAGAAGCTTGGTGTTTGTTTTTCCAAGTCGTTCTACAATAAAAGATAAGCCAGTTCTACACATATTTCTGTTGTTTAAACTTGATTTCTGGTGTTTCTAATCCTTTAAAAAATGAACCAAATGTGTACACTTTTGTGCCCGATTTCTTTTGTCATGCCTGACAGTATATTACAGACAACCTTCTATATCAGTGTACGCTGATCGGTCTTTTACCTGGCATTCTCTGTTTATCCTCTTAATCCCCATATCCAAGCCATTAACACATTCTGTCAGGTCCACCGTAAAATCTATCCGCATCATCATCTGCCCTACCCAAAGGTCTGTCTCTGTTCATCTGCTCTATCTCACTAGCATCTTAATTAGTATCCATTCTTCACTTGCCTCCATCCTGTTACCTAAACAGCGACCAGAATGAACTACTTAAAGTTTAAGCTAGATCTTGTCATTCTTCAGGGCAAAACGCCACAGTGGCTTGAAATCTGAAAAGTAAAAGCCAAAATCTTCCGAGAAGACTGCAGAGCCTTACTGATCTTACCTCCGCAGCCATCTTTTTGAACTCACATTCTCTTCTACCATTACCATCTTTGCAGGCAGAGCCCTCCTACCTGGCTCCTTGCTGTTTCTCAAAGAAATCCTGCTTACTCTTAACTGTGGCCTCTGATCTTCCTATTTCCTCTTCCTTTTATGTTATTCAAGATGTCTTGTTGCCCTGCACCTCAGTCCCATTTCAAATATCTGTACATCAGAGACACACTCCCATGATCCGATTTAAAGAACGCCCCCTTCATTCGCTCGCCTTACCTTGCTTCATTTATCTAACACTTTTATCATGATTTTTTCTTTCATTTTCTTTCTAAAAAAAACATGTCTCCAAATAAAATTCCACAGAACCACAGACTTCTTCTTAGATTTTTATTGAACCTGTATATCAAGAACACTGTTTGGCACAACACAGATTCTTAATAAACATTTATGGAATGATTTGAAGGAGTAATGATGTATGTTAGTATGTATTATGGATAAACCATTACTTATCCATTTACCTACTGTAGCTATTTCATTTATCTCTAATTTTCACTATTAGAAATAATGAGTAGTGAATCTCCCTGTGATGTGTTTTGTGAATCAAATTTTTAATATTAGAATTACTACATCGGGGAGCATAAAATTACAAATTGGATGTATGTATACTTGCAAGGTGCCCTCTAAAAAGTAGATCACATGTATTTGTACATAATCTGATCTTTTTATTCTTAGGTATTTCATACCTCTGACACGTTTTCAGAAGTCTATGTATTTTAATAAATTTTATTTATATATGTGAATAGATTTCAGACTTATTCATGTTGCGCCTATTTTTTCAATGCCTATGCAAGAGACATTTATGGTAGTCAGTAATGCATATGTTCCAATTAAGCAAAACAAAAACAGTTTTTAGTTTGTTAAAAAGATTCCATGAAATTACAGAAATCAGATTTATTCATTTGTCTGAGAACTCCAAGTAAGAGCAGTCAAAAGTTTTATATACTAAAGTCAAATGGAAATCACACAATTTAAATGTCATTGAATATGTTTGTAAGACACCCTTCACAGAGGAAATGACACATAACTAGACCTCACCTGGAGTTGGTCCAAAGATGCTTATCACGGACAAAGAATTTCTGGATGCCTCAAGCATATAAGTTCTTAGAATTGAATAGTTAGATAAACATGAAAAGAGATTTGGCTGGAGGAGTTTAAGAATGTACAACTGTTCCTCAGACTAACTAGTTAAGAAATGATTAGGACTAGTTTTTAAGGCTTTATGCAAGTTGGCTAAGAGCTGGTATTTTTCCATTGGCCCATGAGTATGCCAATTTCTTATAAATTTTTCTATGTTTTAGGAGACTTCCTTCTCCTAGGATATAGATCATTGACTACTTTCATCCTTGGCGATATCTTGGTGTGCTCATTGCTGATAGAGTGTACCTCGTCCCCGAGATAAGAATAGGAGAAAACCATGGAGGGTGAATTCCACATATTGTTAAGAGGAGAGGATATCTTTATCTTTACTGTGTAACAGTAAAGATACTATGTAACAGTAGCCTGAAGCTCTTATCTATCTACTTTTTCAAGTGTATCTATTCTATTTTACCAGTATTTTCATAATTCCCTTTAAGCTTCAAGTTTAATTCTTTAAAAAAGGAATTAAATCATCTTAAAAACAGACTATGCACTATTGCAGGTGGCAGAAGAAGGAAGAACTTTAAATATAAGAATCAAAGTTGCTACTTTTTATTGAACAATGTTCATTTTAGCCTCACAGATGGAACTCAATAATTTAAATATATTTTATGAACAAAATTTCATTTTCTTCTTCATGTCAGTAAGCCCAGCAATCCCACCTTCCATGCCTCATGCTAATGACTTTTCAGCTGAATGCATTTTAATTAAAAAACTGTTGTCAGTTGAAAACGTTACTCATAAGTAGGAGCAAATACAAACTGTGGTTTGTGTGATATGAAAATTCTTGAAAGACATAGGCAAAGGAATTACTTACTGGTAGCTGTAAGGGATAAACTATGTTTAAAACACATCTTTTTTTAATAGTTGGGTGAATCAATATTTAGTAAGAACGAAGTTAACATTCCTTCTTCTTTCCTGAGCTAATGTTTCAACAGGTCATTGTTCAAAGGTTTCTAAACTGAAAGGTGTTCCATGGTGTAAATCAAACACGAAAAGATACTTTATGACATTACTCAATAACAGTGAATCCTTTCACAAGTATCTTTCTCTGAATTCTAAATAAATAACAATCCAGACACACAGAGAAGTGGTGGAGAGGTTGTTAATAGAAAGAAAACGCCCCTTTTGCTTGTTTCTCATTTCCAGAAGGTTATTCAAAATTGCTGTTGAGGAGCACATAAGAGGTAATATAATTACTCTTGTGGAGTGTATGGAAAGTGTAAACATGCCTGGTCTTATGACTCTTCGAACTAACTAGACAACTGCTGGCATAGTTATCTCAAATAGAAACAAATAATGTGCTTACCCAGACTGGAATGCAATTCTCAGGTTTTTCAGGTTTAGAAATAAAAACTGATGGACTTTATAGGCATTTTCATTGTTTTGAGTCAATTGTTATGACTTTGGAATGAAAATAAGCTCTGTAAACAGCATACCGGGGTTTAGAATTCCATAGAGAGGCTCCTGGCAGATTGAAGACACTTGGTATAAGATCTGAATGCATTAATTTGTCAGAAGAATTCCTTTTCAATCAGTAAGGTGATAAAATGTAGCTCAGTAAGTGGGAAAATGTCTAGATGCATAAACAACAAAATGGAAGAGAAACAGAAAAGTATGGAAAATCTGGACCACAGAGGTGGGAAAAACATAAAGTGAATGAACAGCTGAAAGAATTAACCAACATATTTTGAACAGAACAGGAATAAAGTGAAAAACCATTTGAAAACTGTTAAAAATAAGTATTAGAAATGAGTCATTAAGAGTATTTGGATGACAGGATTGCAGTCAGATTAGTGGGTCAAAACATGAGATCTGAAGGGGAGGGAAACGTCTGAGGTTGCAGAATATGTTAGTGATAGAAAAAAGAGAGCAAGTGTTGATTATGCTTCACAAGTACAGATAGTCTGTTATTAACATGGGAGTTCTCAAGATAATTTTGAAAATTGAACCATCTAGTGATATAAAACAGGGCCACTAATATCTGGGATTTTTTTTTAAATTTATAGAAGCATTGTTTACTTTAAGTAACACCCTCCTATTTCACAATGTAAAGAGTTTTTATTTGAGATGTATCAGAGACTAAAAAAAAAAACTCTTAAATGAAAAGTATAATAGGACCTATGAAATTGCAGTCACCTATTAATTCCTGTCAACACAGTGCTAGTGTGAGAATAAAGGAATCCTCGAGGGTAAATAACCAAGACATGTTGTAATTCTCAATAGTTAAGAAAAGAAAAAGGCTGAAAAAGCAGTAACTTTTTTGTTAATTTTTATTTAACCTAATTTTTTTTTTAAAAAAAAAATGGACATTCTAATGATACACATGCATGTGATCCTCTCCTCCCTGAAAAATGACTATTGGACCACAGGAATTAAAGAAAATGTAGAAAAATTATGCCTTCTACCAGGGGAGCCCGTGGGGTCCTAGGGTGGCCTTCTGTGTGTTTGTGCTCTGTATTTGCCAAGGTGATTCTTCTCCATTAGAGTTCCCATGCTCTGCTCTGATGTGTCTTTAATATTTTGACTTCCAGTTTATTTTCTAGTGCTCTAAGTTTGTGAAATGTGACTCAACTTGTATAAGAGTCAATTTTCATAAGTGTCATATGTGAATAACAATGCCTAGCTCATTTGATTTTTGCAAGCACTCTGATAAAACACATAAAACTTCTAGAGTTTGTGGCTGTACTCCTTGAATAAATGTGATGAATAATGATATTGGTAAATATCATTGTGCACATCGATGATAGGATGTTTACTGAAGGGTTTCTGTTGTCTTACATGTTCGCTGGGCATTCTTGGGTGGAAGGAGAGGTGAATGGCAGTGAGTCACGATGTACACTTTGGTCAGTTACTTCATCTTCACATTGGTTATTTTCCAAGTAATTGCACAAAGGCCTTTGCTGCACTTTCAGAATGGAAGGAGAGGGACTGACTGTGTAGCAGTTGCAGTTGTACCAGAACGAGGTGATAATAATGGCTGGAACGGTGTTATCAGAAATGCACGCGGACAAAAATTAGCTCGTGGTGCACATGTTCAGAAAGGAAATCTATCTTAACCAGCTGTTGAACAGCGTGAACACTGTGCGTCAGATATGAGGGAATATATAACTAAGAATAACTCCTAATGGCCTTGATTACCTGGTAGACTGTGGTTGATTTTCTTTGGATGAATATAAATGGCAGAGGAACAGAAAGGATTGAACCAAGAGATCTGTTTCAAGCCAAGTTTTATGATGCCTACTCAACATCTAAATAAATATAATACAAAGGGTAAAGTACATACATGTGAATTTGGAGCTCAGGGAAGGGATCGGTTGCCGGGATGAAAGCCCAGCAGTGAGACATCACCTAGAGAGAGAAGTTAAGCATAAAGGTAAGAATGAGACAGGTTCTCCGTTTCAGTGACTCCTAGGGATCCACGTTTGACATGGTCTTTGTAATTACATATTGTAAATGAACAGATTTATTTTCAAGTGCTAATTGCCACTTTCACCTAATGCTTTCCTCCTATATCTTGTCCTTTATTTCAGAATTTTTAAAATGGAATATCTGATAGACCTACACCAGCCTAATGGCTTCTGAGGATTCCATTAGAGATCTACTCTTCTTCATTATATGGATGGATTTTCTTTGTTTAGAAAAAAGTATTTTCAGGTCATAACACATGTTAGTTACTGTGCTATAAGTTCCACATGTGACATCTCATTATATGATTGGTATGAGCCATGCAAGATACTATTAATTTTATTGATAAAAGTTAAGAATCAATATTAAACTCTCAGGTCATATAGTTTCTGGATTGTAGAAAGTGTTTGAAAACAATCCTATATGAATTTAAAGTAAATTTTAAAGGAAAGAAGAGGTATGTAAGCTCTGAGTTGCTTGTTGTTATATTTGCACCTCTGTAGACAAATACTATCCACTGCTCGGATGAGGCAAGCCCAACTACACTAATCAATAGGTCTGAATATCCTGAAACATCTTTCCCTGAGACTGGCTCTACCTCTGCTACAGAATCATTTAATACTTTTTGCTCGAGGTTTTTGAACTTTTACCTAGGCAATATTAAATAATACTGGCGTAATGTACAAGAAAAAAGAAGTGAATGTTATTGTTACATATATGTTTAAAAGTTATTAAGGATATATAATGTATGTAATGCAGGATTTGCCTATTCAATATGTACAACTCAGCAGTCTTAGTATACTTAGAGAAGTATGCAACCATCAACCACAGTCTACAGCAAATTTGTCAACCCGAAGAGAAATTCTTTGCCCATTGGCAGTCGCTTCCCATGCCCACCCCAAGGCATAGGCTTTCTGCTTCTGTAGACTTCCCTGTTCTTGACATTTCATAGAAATGGAATCACACAGTATGCATACATACATACATGGTCTTTTGTGACTGGCTTCTTGCAATTAGCATGATGTTTTTGCAGTTCACTCATAATGTGCCTGTATTTCTTTAAGTTCATAGTTTTTATCTAGAAATCCATTTGATTACCAAACACTCTCCAAGTGTATGGATATGCCTCATTTTGACATTCATTAGTGGATGGACATTTGGATTTAAACTTTTGACTAGTGTGAAGAGCACTGTTGAGAGCAGCGTAGGACAGACTCTTGTGTTTGAATTCTGACAGTGCAGTCCTATGGAAGCTCTATACTGAACATTTAGCAAAACTGTGAAATTACTATCTAAAGTAGCTATGTCACTTTAAATACCATGAATGATGTATAAGGTTCCCCTTGCTCTGTATTTTCACAAATATGTTTTCCTATCAAATTTTATTATTAATAGGCATCCTACTGGGTATGGAGTGGTTTATATCTTGGTTTTGGTTTTGGTTTGTGTTTCCCTAATGGCAAGTGATGCTAAAAGCTTTTTATATGCTTATTTATTGTTTCCTTTTGAGAAATGTAAATTCAAATCCTTTGCCAATTTTAAATAAGTTATATTTTTTCTCAGTTTAGCTCATACACAACTCAGTTTCTTGCATTCTCTGGTATGCTAAGTTCTACACGTTGCCATTGCAGTAAAGGTTTTTAATTTTGAAATACAATTCATTATTTTTTTTTCAATTTGTTCCTTTTGGTGTCATCTCAGAAACCGATAAGTAATCTGATCACAAATATTTACTTCTACATTTTATTTTAAAGACTTTTATAGTTTTAACTCTTCTATTTAACCCCTTAAACTACTTTGCATGAATTTTTGTCTATCATATAAGGAAAGAGCCAGACTACATTTTTCTAAGTACGTGCCAGTGTCTTTTATCGTATGTATATTTTCAGTGATAAGTACATTTATTAGGAAAAAAACAACAAATGAAAAGTCTACAGATACAAAAAATCAAAAATCATTTTTCACTGAAAAAAATTTTGAAGTCCTTCTTAATATGTTACTCTTAAGACTTTTCTGAATTATGAATAGATTTCTGATGCCATAGAGAGATGTATTAGAACAAGAGTGTTACCTAATAGGTGCAATGAGAAAATCCCAAAAAGTTAAACTCTTTCATTCTGGCCCATAGCACAGACACCATGGCACTGGAACCTGAGCAAGAGGTACAACAGTGTGTGACATCAAAACCTTAGGAGTGTACCAGAAGTGCCTGCACTGGGGGCAAGTGAACAGGTGTGTTTGTAAACTGGATCAACAGGGCCTTTGTTGTCAAAGACCACATTGAAGTTACGCCTCCTGCAGCCTAGGTCTGCTCTTTAGTTGAGGGGCTTGGAATGAGAAGAGTTACAATGCAGAAAGTAGTCTAGGATAATGATTTTTACTAATTTGTCTTGATTTCTTTAGGTTTTTGTTTGTTTGTTTTGTTATTTTAGGTCTAGGTTTTCATCCGTGTCACTTCTGGGTATGTCGTAGTCTGTTACCCAGTGCCAGAGATCGCTGTGTCAGTGCCGCTGGTGCCAAGGAAGCACCATTGCCCACTTTGGCACCTAGAGCACACACATTGCTGTTACATTTCTGCATTCAGTAAGTCTCACCATGTGGTTTCTGCTATTCTAAATCCTGTCACTGAACAGAACCAGAGGAAATCAATTTCAGAAACTAATTCTCCCCCCAGTGTTCAAAATCTGAATTGTAAATGATAATGGTGACTGATTTTAAAATGAAAGAGTTCTTAGTACTTCCTTTTCTATTTCCTACTCCATTGAGAGCTTCTCCTTTAAGGCAGGATGTGTCTTTTGGGAGCATAGCCAGCTGGTGGATTCTTTGGTATGTGATTTATCCATTCTGTTTTCTTTCTTAATTTATTTAGCCATTTATATATGTCCATCTTAATCTGATGGTTGTTTCAAAATCAGTGTTTTTGGATTCTTTGATATTTTATCCTCTAGCCCACTTACCCAAGTCTTCTGATCCCTTCCTCAAAATTTTGAACAAATATTTCTCCTTTAGATTCTAGGCTATACTTTGGGGATGTAATCTAATAGTTTCATTACTGTCTCCAGATGGTATTACACTGAATCGTAGGTGAATAATCCCATATTAGTCAGCTCTCTGTTATGGTTTTATATTCTCTTCTGTTTTCTGGAGTCTCATATCCTTGCGTATACTTTCGCCAGGGTCTGTGGTCTGCAGTTCTTTTGATGAATACTCCCCTCCTTCCCAATGGAGGGGAAGAGCCTTAGAGCTGAGTTACTCTAAGAACCAAGGCTGGATGAGATCATTCCTCTGCACAGTTTTGTTCGCTGCATAACCAGACCCTGATCTTGTCTGTACATCTCTCTGTTCTCTGCCTGCAAATGACCTCTATTTCTAAAAGTGCTATTAGTCTTCGCTTTCATGCTGTGCTATGAGTTGGAGGCCGGTGAGTGTAATGTCAGCCTTCTTTCTTCAGTGCATTGGTGGTAATTAACAGTAGCCACTGTTCCTCTTTGTAATTGTGTTGTATCTCTCTCCAGTCCAAGATAAATTACATTAACGAGTGCCACCTTTCCACCTGCGTGACATCCCTGCTTACCATGGGTAAAAATGTTAGCAATGGAAATCGTGCAGAATGCCAGGGATTATCACTGTCTTACTTATCACCAGAAGTGAAGTCTTTGTGGACATTCGACCAGTGAGTAATACAGTCACAGGCCTTCCTGCTTCTAAGAATTATTTTTGTACTAACTATCTTACCTTCTTCACTCTCCATAGGATGGTGCTGAGATAAGATCATGATTATAGGTAGTATAATTGAAAGCTGCAGAGAACATGTATCCAGAAAGCGGGGTGGTAGAGAAAGAGGGTGGTAGATCAACAAAAGATATTTTAAACCTTTTAGTGCTGCAATTAGCTGGAGCTAAATCCCACAGTGACATTCAGGAGAGTATATAACTATCTCGTCTCGTACACTACATTCCATGAAGTATTTGTTGAGAGCTCTTCTCCTAAGGAGGTTAATTCCTTTGCAGTTCTGACCTGCCATGCACATAAAGCAACTCTTTGTTAATTTCGAGGTGCTTATATGAAGGGCGGGTACTCTTCACACATAAAGATGATGTTAGAGAACCCTACAAAGCCTGAGAAAATGAAAAGAAATCTGACTATGTAGAAGAGAAGTAAAATTAGTTAACTAATGTCACACCATAAAGGGCGCTGAATGCCACTTAAGGAAATATGATGCTTCATTTTCTCTAGCGCAAGCATTAACCTGCTAAGAATTTTGCCTTGGGAATATTATACTTTCTCGGTATTTAACATGGGCTAGAGAACTGAGACTGTTGGCTAATGTTGACAGAGGAGGGTGAGTCAAATGATGATCTTCTCCTGATTTTAGCAATGTCCAGAGTCTCTCCTCATTCCTACTTGAAAGCTACTCTTGGATGACACTCTGAGCACACTGCAGCAATAAAAATTTTGATAATGGGCGATTCCATTCTCAAAACGCTTGACAGTTTAGAGTGGATTCAAGGATTCCAAAGGTTGTTTTTCTCTATTTTGTCGTAAATAGTCACAGAAAATTTTCACTGTCCTTCTAGATTTAAATGTGCTATGTTAGCTGAAGCATATCATTGTTCAGGTTGAAACAGCCTTGTATGGAGAGAGAGCATGTTGCATCTGCCAGTGTTCTGGGGTTTTGTTTGTTTGTTTGTTTTTGACTTGGTTTGCTTTGCCTACTGTGCTTTCCAGCGTCCCCCGTGCCCGTTAGCACCACATAAGGATTTGTCATTCCCAGTATTAATTTGATGAAAACCAGGGAACAGAAATTAAATAAATAAGAGAGCTACACAAATGAGAAAGCAGAAAGCACTGAGAAGCACTTATCTGACTAATCAAAAACCCATTTACAAACAGAAGAGTGAAAACTAAAAAAATAAATTATTTTAATATTTTAAACACTAATATAGTAAGAGCTGCATCAATTTATCATGCTCATATATTATAGCAAGATGAAAATTTCAAATGAGACTGACTCAGTTCTCTACCCACTCCTGCAGACTTCAATTTACAAATTCTTTGCCTTTACCAACCATTTCTGGGACTTACACTGAAACCAAAATCTAACAAAAATCCTAACTTTTCAAATATTGAATTTTTTTGGTGGGGGTGAGGAAGTAGGTGTTCTTCCTGAGTTTGGAGGAATTTTTCACCAGGCAGGATTTACAATTTCTAGGACCAAAATCCATTGAAAAGACTTATGTGAGGTGTGACAGTTTGCTGTAAGTGCTTAGATGCTTAGACGATTTTCTACCAGGAGGGAAAACTTGGTTCATTTTCAGAAAATTCATCATGTATTGTCCAATGAAATTGTTCTTGTCTTTTCCTGCTCGTTAAGCTACAGGAAAAAACATGCCCAGACCCAAAGTGGTGTGGAAGATATTATGGTTTGCACTGGGATCATTATTATATGTGTATATGTAAAATAAACAATGCCATCTTTGGTCATTGCTATATACAAAACTTCGGCCTTATAAAATAATATCCCCTAAATATTGCAAGCACATTCTTCAATTGCCAAGAATAGAAGGAGCTTCACCGGTTGCAAGTGCCCTTTGCCTAGAACTCCAACATCTATTCGTGTTTAGTAACATTCAGCTGCTGTTTCCACTTCTGGAGGAGAACTGTTCCCTGGGGCTGGTAAACCTAGCCATGTCTGACCCTCAGCACTGATCGCTTGATACAAGGGTCTTCTTACCATCATTAATCAGTACAAAAACCTCTCTATTTATTTATTTATTCCTTCTACTCATGTTCCACTTCTTCCACCTTAAACAAATGTTCTGTTGTAGTTAAGGGAGAAAAAAATTCTTAATTTATATAAATTATTTTAAAGTATACATTACTTTGTAGATATTTTAATTCCATATATAATATATATAATACATCTTGTGAACATTACTAGGTTTTTATCAGCTTCATGCATTTTAAGATCTGTCTTTGTTTCTAGGTGTACTTTTAATCTTTTATCATGAACTGATACATATACAGAGTTCCAGTGTGTTCACCAGTTTGTATTTATGCTAGTGATGACCTCCAACTTATAATAACCACAAAGTACGCTATGGAACTGATGATTATTTCTCTGATTCTTCGTGCCTGTGTGTATGCAGGTGCGTGGTATATAGGGCGTGTTCTTTCTTCCTTTGAGTTTCCTTTAGAGGCTTTCTCAGTAACAGCTGTAGAATATGGCATCGTCAGCTGTATTTCAGATTTACACATATATATTCCCTGTGTTAGTTGACATTTGTCTCTGTGATAAAATACCTGAGATATGGGAGAAAAGTTTATTTTGGCTGCAGTTTCGAAGACTGCAGCCCATGATCAGTTGAAGTCATTGTCTCTGGGCCTTTGCTGAGTTCCTTTGTAATTCAAATCATTTTCCAAATTTCCTCACATTTAAATCACAGACATTAGTCTACACTGTATTAACTTACTATTTTTAAATTTCACACTTAGAGAACGAGATTTGGAGGACAAACCTTATATATGCTTAAAGAATCAGCTTCAAAGGAGCACATTGTCTAAGACACAGCTCGGCAATTGCACCGTATCTGTGTGTGCATTCTTTATATAATATCTACATTTGATAAAAGTGTGGCTTGTGTCTGAGCTTCATGTTCTGTTCCATATTTATTTGCCTGTAGTGCTAGTACACAAGATTTTATTACTACGAAATTTTACTGAATTGCAACATACATAGGATAAGTCATTTAAGGTTCTGTTAATGACTCAGGTACTGTTGAAATAATATTCTTTCTTATGGATTATGATGCATTTACTTCATAAAAACCTCTGTTTACAATATGAGTTTAGTGATAAGTATGGGGAATGCTGAAATCATTCCATCCTTACATTATCTCATCAGTATTTCAGATTGTAGTAATGCATCAAAAAGACTTCCAAATTTTCTCAGTCCCTTCAGACTAATTTTTTTTATAATTCTTCTTTTAGTACACTTTAATATATTTCTACTTTCTCAACAATAAATACTAATTTTTATACAAAGAGTTTTTAGCTTGAATTATCATTCTAAATATTGATTTATGAAAATTTATGCAAGAAACACTATGCTAGCCATAATATTGACTTTACATGTGGTTTCTTATAGGAGAAACCATATGAATTTAATTATAGGTACCACTTAGCTTAATTGTTTCTCCTTTTAATTTTTAACTACTTAGGAAATGTATATTGATTTGCTTATTGGATTTAGTTATAGACTTTAAATTGGATTAAATTTTTTAAGTTCCTTAGACCAACTGTAACATTACCTAATACACACATGGATAGACAAGCATATCTTTCATATATTTTGAAAGTATCTTCATTTAAGATGTATTTTATAAATATTTATTGATAAAACCTTTGTCTTTCTCTCTCTCTCTTCAGACTATTAGTGAGAAGTCTACATAATTGTTAACAATCTTTTTTTCTCATGTTACAAGGAACCTAAATGCAAAATTACTTAAGTGCATTGGTCTTTATAATGAGTTACAGAGCTAAAAGATTTATATTCTCAATATGACCTTAAAACTCTGTGGGATGTGTCTTAAAGCTTTTATTGCTGTGCTGGCAGCACTTTTAGTTTGTAATTCTGTTGTATATAATGTTAAACATTCAGGGATAGCTTATTCCTTTGAAATTTGCTGTTAAGCACTGTGGGGGTTTTGTTAGCCTGGAATATTCTTTTCTTTCTTCCTCTAAGAAAAGTTTAAAGAATAGATTCAAGGATTGAATGAAATACAGTGTTTATTATACTGTCTTTTGTTTCTGCTCAGATCCTATCATATGAAAACAATTCTTTTAAACAATTTTGCAGAAATAATGTAGTCACCTAAACTCTACCCTGGATAATTAATAATATGTGAGGGTAGAAACAGATCACAGGGAAAATTCCCAAGTAAGGTTAGCAACCTCAAAGCTTCCCTTCTAACTAAAAACAGTTTGATATTCTAATTCTTTAACAAGTAGAGACAAATATCACAACCTTCCTTTGGAAGAATGATACCTGTGCATTGTATTTCTCCCTGATACATGCAATTATGTGTTGTGTTTAAGAGTTCAAATATGCAATATGGCACCAATTACTGTAACTTTGATAGTTTCACACAAATCAATCCTTTACAAATGGCCATTAGAATTTCTATCTTTAAGCCGATTATATGTAGAATCTTAATATTAAGCAAATGTGGGCCTAACAGGAGCCATTCCCAAACCTCTAAATAAAGTTATAATTTTAACTGAGTTGCAACACTCTGATATGTATTGGATAATCAAGTCAAAATTAACATGACTGTGAAATATGAAAACAAAGGTAATGCCAAAGGATAGCTAAGAGAGGAGAGTGTGTGGAAGATCGTTAAAGTTACATTAAAAGTTTCTCCGTAAACTTACTTTACACAATCACTTGTCTGCAATGAATTCTTCAAATTTATGTGTAAAGATTTTGCTCTTTTGTTCATATTGACATTCTACTAAACTTTTTCTTTTCTTGCCAACAAATAACTCCCTCCTATAACAAATAGAGTGTATATTATGGTTTTTATTTTACTGGACTCTTCGACGGCATTGAATAGGCTTAATTTTTTCTCCTTTATTAGTTATTTTCTTCCGTGAAGTGTATAGAATATCACATCATCAGGGGTTGCATCCCACAAATTGCATTAAGATATATATCTTGAATATACATTTATTTCATACTTCATGCTTATAATTTAGTAGAATTACATAGTATTATTTAAAGTACTAATATTTAGAATCTTATTTAAAATAGAAAGTTAAATTGGAGTCAGAACTGGTAGGCTCATTATTAAGTAAAATAAGCACAAATAATTTGACTGGATCTGTTATAGTCCTTTTATATTAAATTCCCTACTTATAAAAGCCTTCGTGTTACTCAGTTCATTTTCTCTTCTGATGCAGAACAGATTCTGAAGGCAATTTCTCCTTCTTTTCCTTCCATCTATTTTAAACACAAATGTGTGCACACACACGTTCACACAGAACTCTAAACCTGAATTTTCACACTAAAACTTTTTGCAATAATATAATGCTCAAGAGAGTCATGGGGTGTATTCAAGCTTCCATTAGGAAATCTGAATTAGAAAAATCCATGAACAACTAAATCATTCTGGTGTCCTTAAGAGAGAGTTACTAGTTTGGAAGGTTTCCAAAAGTTTACATATGTGTAATACCGTATGATCTTCAGAATTTGAACTGAGAAGGAATAACTCTCCAGGACCTGGAAGCATTCAGAATTATTCAAATTTAAGCCTTCCATCATTCATTTGCATATTCTACTCCCTGTTTCTGTAACACTATACATTCTGGCAACGTGAAAGCTGTTCATCACAATTCTGAAATGTTCTTTGCTCTTCAGAACTCCTGCCTTTGTGGTCCTTGCATTCCATGCAAATTTATTTTTTAAAAAGAGTCTCTATGTGAGTCAACATAACATTTCAATATTTGCAGTGCTGATTCTTTTGTTTTTCTTATAAAGTCAAGTGAGTTCATTTCTTTCTTTAAACCAGGTCACTTACCTATAAAACCAGGATAATAGGCTTCTTTTATTGTACCATATGAGGAAAGTGTAGGATTTGTAAAACACTTCTATGCTTTTTGTATTTATGAAGTCCTGTGTAAATCCAACATGCTATTCATGTATTTTGAAACATAACACAGGGGAGTTAGAATAAATATGTATCATATTTTATTATAAAAATACTGTGAATACTCATAGATGGTGTTTGTAAAATCTCAACATTTCAGTTAATGTCTGCACATGCAGGATTTGAACTACACTATGAAATTTTTTTTATTTTCATGAATATTTGAATTTCACAATGGGATGATAACTCCTTCTTGATGGAAATTATCCTTATAGCTGCAATAGTTTGGTCCTATTAATAGGAAAAATCTACCAAAAGCAATAAATTTATTTGAGAAACTTAGTCTCAGCAGTTGTCTTTTAGATATACCACTGAATTCATACTTTTTTATTAAATATCTTTGTACTGCTAATAAAAAAGTTTTATGCTTGCCCGAAGTGAAATAGAAATGTATCTGTACATGATACATTTTGCTCCTTGTTTCATTCTCTGAAACTAGTTATCATTTAAATGCAGAGCCTTCACTTTTGGGCTGCAAAAACAGATTTATGTTATTAACTACATGCCCAGCAGCAGGATTCAGGGCACTAATTTTCTAAGTTTATGTCAGTGTATTGATTCAAAGTGAATATTTAAGTGATACTGAGGAAAAGATCACATTAGAATAAGAAAGACCTTTAACAGACTTTTCTTCAGTAGAGAATATTAGATGCTTATGCTTTAAAATTAAGCCACTAGAGTTTTATAATCAGATGCCTGGGTGCCTTCACCAACTGCAGTTTATTTGGCATATGCAAGGTAAGAGAAAGATGTTTAGGGCACATCGTGCATACATCAGTTCACTAAGAGAGCATCTGTATTTTCAAAACGAAGACTGTTCTTTCTTGGCCTCTATAGGAGAAAGAGTTAGTTATTGTTCATACTACAGAAAACCTGGCATTCAGTTGCATAATGGGAACCTGACTAGGAATTACAGATCGATCGTAATTTTACTGATCTTTCTTTATTTTAGCAGATCTTTAGATAGTTCTTTACTGTAAACAATCCTACGTGATTGCATTATTATATTTATTAATCATCTAACAGTATAATATTGGATAATTTTGAAAAGGTAACTGGCCTTTCGGATTTATGTCTGTCCAAATATGGTTTGTGAAAATCTGTTTCTTTGGTGTATGATTTTGCTTTCATGTATTTATCACGACCGCACATTGAAGAAAAGTAAAACAAAAAAGTCTCAAAGTGTACCTTTCACTGTTAGCATTTGCCTTGTATCCATTAAGAGTGAAGACAGAAGTAAATTCATCACTTAATAAATGTAATCAATAAATTAATATTATAGTGTATGATATTTTACAAGTAGGAGAGAAAGGAGAAGAGTAAAATGATTTGACATATATACAAATAAGTTTTCATTTAGGGAGCAAAAGTCAAGGTGAAAATTAAAATATCTTTCTATAGGTGCCTCTTTCTGCAGTCATACATGTGTGCTTCCTGCCTTATTTCGTGCTACCGGCACATATACTGGTTTTGTTGTTGTTGTTGTTCTTTTCTGAAACCCCCCATCCCTCTGAATCAGGCCCGGTGTGCAGCTGTTCACAATTCTAAGTCAGCTAAGGTGTGACTTCTCTCCCTCCTTCATCTTGCCAGAGGTACAGACATGAACATATTTTCTGAGAATTATTCATTTTTCTTTTGCTCTGTGATTTATGTAAGTTATCAGGATGTATTGTTGCCCTTTGAAAATTAAGTTTTGAATACATTCTACGTTGAGAAACAAACTACTTTCCTATTAAATTTATTTTAAACAGAAGTTTACAGTCTTGATGAATTCTAAAGACTACGAAAGAAAGAAAATTTGAGAGCTTCAGTATACATAATTTGGGCTTACTTGGGATATTACCAGCATGTTTATCTGAAATTTCTTCCCTTAGAAAGATTATTTTTTTGCCTTCCTTTGTTCTCCGAGGAAAAAAAAAGCCATCTGATTGCTCAATGATTGCTGCCTGCTTTAAGAATTTATTTTCTCATTCTAACTTTCTATGCCTAAAAGAATTTCTCTTTTTGGCCTAGTTTATGTAGTTTGCACTGGAAGCAAAAATTTGTATGTGGGTGGAGATTTTTATAGAGATCCCTCTGGCATAAATGGACTAGCAACAGCTCAGAACTTTTTATATACACCTCCTATCACTTCTAACGACTCTTCACTTCACATAGGAGTGCCGAAAGTGCATCAGTGGAGAAGCATTCTTAGGTGCTTAAAGCACAAAGATGCACCCACAGAGCCTTGCCAACTTTATCCTTGTGTGATGTACACCTACTCGGTAAAAAGTGCTACCTCTATTTAAAAATATGTATGATTTATTTTTCAGATGTGAAATGTTCAAATAGGCATAAATCTTGTTATTATAGAAATTGAGAAATTAAAATGATCAAGTCTTCATAGTTCCTTTAAGTTGGTCACTTCTGTCAACAATGAACCCAAACATCCTAGTCCTCCTGTCTTTTTGATTTTAGCTTTCTTATATTTTTTTATACATCTTAGAATACCAATGTATGAAATGGCTCACCAATATATAATGAAAAGAGCTCAGCAAAACAAAAATCAAGTCACGCACTTTATATTCTTACAACTCAAGCATATCTGTTCTTACGGCCTGCATGAGTTTTGTCTTAAGGTAATTCCATGAGTTGTTTACTTTGGACCAAGGAGTGGATTCATGAGTGACATGTAATGAATAGATGTTTTGTCACTTACGGAATCTTATTTAGTGAAAACTTTTGTTATGGAAAGAAATAGCTGACCTTCCATTTTTTTCAAAAAATAAGTGTATTCATTTACTTTCTTTCATCCTTACTTACTTGTTTATTGGAATATTTATTGGTGATGGGAAGTGAACTAATAGCCATCACACTGAGCTATATCCCAAGCCCTATGTTATTTGGTTTAAGACAGGATCTTTAGGCTCAAACTTGTAATTTTCTTGCCTCAAATTGCCAGAGTCCTGAAATTACACGTGTAGGCCACAATGTCAGGCCAGGAAGAATGGTTTGAGTGCCATATTACTATTGATACTGAGAATGTGCATGTTAGATTATGGTTTGAAAAAGTGGGTGTATCCTCATGAGGAAATGAGGCTTGGAAAGAAGTTTACTATACTTCCAAGTTTTAGAAGAGGAGTCAGCACTTGCTTTGAGAGGCCACAGGTGGCAGAAGAAAAGGGTCTAATGAGGCTTCTGATGACAGGACAGAAAGTCAGAGAGGAAGAAACACTACAGCTGACTAGTCTAACAAATTGTGTGGGTTTCTGCGGTGGGGGTGGTCTGTCAGTGCCTGGTACTCAGCATGGGATAATGTAGAGCAAAAGCAATTTTGGTTGCCATGTTAGAGTTAGATAAGAAAATGTTGACTTGGAACCTGGATTTATTAGTCTTAGGCATGAAAGACACGCTTCAGACCCAGCCTTTTGCTGTCTCTAAGAATGGGCTATCCCTGGAAAGAACAGTTTTTCTTCCTCCCACCTCCTCCCAGCAAATGTAGCATGTTAAAGGATCATAGACTACAAGAAAATAAAGTTAGAAGTCTTTGCTCTAGCTTTTACTCAAAGCAACACTGGGAAAGCACTGTAATTTATGGGTGTTGAATTCTTTATTGGTGTTATGAGTATGAAAATATTTGTCTTTGTTGGGTTAATGAGAACCGAATGAAAAAAATCTTTAATGAGTATAAATTTACTGTATAAACTAGTTACTTAGAGTTCATTACAATCAAGATAGCCTTTTAACATATGGAAGAATCCTTTCGGCCAAAACTCATTATATCTTAACCAAACTGTCTCATTCAACAAGATGTGTTTTTTTTTCCCTCCAGACTTTTCTATCCAACACTTTGTAATTTATCTATCTATTTTAAATAAACAAACTGTTCAATTCCTCTTAAAACAAGACTCAAGAAGCTTTCTGTTCTACAAATCCCAACCATTAAACAGAAATAATTTTCAACTTTTCTTCTCTGCAGAAGCATGCCTGATTTGCATTATGTTACTGAGCTCTTTTCTGTATTAAATATTGACAAATGAATATATAATTGTGTGGTAATAAGGCAAGACTATCACACAATGCCTGAGATCATCTACTTCTAAAGAGGTACAATTTCACAGGTTTTTTTTTTTTGTCAATATTTGCTTGGAACTTTTTGCCTGTGCTTGCACTGTGCATTGAAGAGGAGACACTTATCTCATGGCAGACCGGAAGCAAAAGAGAGAGGAAATTTGGAAGTCTCAGTGGCCTCTCCAAAGGGACGCATGCAGTGATCTAATTTCCTTTCTCGTACTGCACAAATTGAAGGTTCCACCACCTTGTGATGGGTGCTACAGGATAGGGACTTGGACACGTGGGCTCTCAGGGGACATTCCATATATTCATTATAGCAAGTAATAACTTATTTTAAGTCCTCCATAAAAATATTTTTAAAAAGCAAACATGAGATTGTGGTAGTTGGAATATTTAGGGGTTTGTGCCTATAGTATAAAATCTCTCTGACATAAATTATCAACCTAACAGCATTCGTGGTATGTTCACTACATATTTTTATTTATTAATATCTTTATGGAGTTGTGTACATTTAAATGCTTTACAACTGGAGAATGGGTGATGTATTTGTTTTGAATAGGAAGTGGAAATGTATATGCAATATGAAGATGTAGTATATTCATACCATACATAAACCACAGTAAGTACGAGTTCACATGGTACAGAGTTAGAGTGGCCTAATGTGTATGCAAGTGGCCTAATTTATTCATTAATTAGCAGTACTCTCTCTTTGCCTTATTGAATTTATTAATTCTTTAAGGTTAAAATCCAATACCTCCTTCATAGTAAGCTTTCCTAACCACACCGATTCATAATTGTTATTCTCCTCCGAAAGCTTCCTATATTCATTACACATGCTATTCAGTTGTTACCCTTAAACCTATGAGATTAAGTATAATTTCATAATTGATTACCTTAAAAGATATTATGAAAGTCTAATGAGAACAAATTTTATATGTCTTCTCTTTTCATTTTTCTTATGGAACTTAGTACACACTTTCAATTCATGAAGTACTGTCAATTTAGACTTTTTTGCTGGTTGTCATATTGCTTGGCATAGCATGGGCAGCCGTGCCCATGTCTAGTCTTTGTGTTGATAAAGTGAAGCTGACCTCTGCATGGACACCCACGCTTCGCAGGTTTTATGAAGTTGTCTCCACAAAGTAAGAATCTATAGCATAATTATATACTTAGAGTTTAGTCTTCTGTATAAACAAGTCGTCATTTCATAACATGTGGATATATGGTATGTGACACTTGAGACTTTTGTTCTTACTGTGGACATCCCCAGACTTTTCTAGAGGTTATATTTAATAGTTGAAAATTACAATAAAAAGTTTATGGAACTGTATAAATAAATGTATATATGTAGTATGCCCAAAGGAAACATTATACCTAAAGGAAGATAAATTTTGTATGTCTTCAGGCACTATATTTTTTGTGTGTCTTTGTCAATCTTGAGTTTATATTCTTATTTTAGAAAAATGTATTCCAGTTTTAAATTTTAAATCATTTCCCTCTTTCTCTGCTTCAGATTAAATTTAGCAGTTGATCTGTTTTGGTCCTTGAGTCCAATTTCAGTTTCTTTTCTTTCATATACATGAGAAAAATATTACTATGGTTTATCATAATTGTAACCTAGAAAGTGGTACACCATTTTAATTATCCTTCTCTATCATCCTTGAAAACTTTCACATATTTGTTGTAGATTTTTTCCCAGTCTTTCAGTTCTTTTTTATACTGTTGATAATTTCTTTTGCCAAGCAGAATTTTTTTTTAATTTGACATAATCCCATTTGTTAATAATGAGGGCTATTTCTTTTTCTTTTGATATCTTATTACAAAAGCTTTTGCTTACACCTATGTCTTTTAAGTATATGCCCAATCTCTCTTCCAGAAGGTTCAGTGTTTCAGTTTTAATATCTAGGTTTCTGATCCACTTTGATGTGATTTTGATGCATGGGGACAGGTGCGTCTCTATATTCATTCTTCTACATGCGGATGTTCAATTTTCCCAGCAGCATTTGTTGAAGAGGCTGTCCTTGTCCTAGTATGTGCTTTTAGCTCCTTTAGGTAAGGTAGCTGAGGGCATTTGAGTTTGTTTCTGTACCTTCGATTCTGTTCCATTGCTGTAGATGTCTATTTTTGTACCAGTATCATATAGTTTTTACAACTACTGCTGTATAGTATAACTTGATGTCTGGAACTGTAACGTTTCCTGCCTTAGTTTTGTTACTTATGATCACTTTGTCTATTCTAGGTTTCCTTGGACTCTACATCAATTTAAGGATTATTTTTCAAATTCTGTGAAAAAAAATTGTTGGTATTTTGATAGAAATTGTATTGAATCTGTTTATCGGTTTGGGTGGTATATAGACATTTTGACAATATTGATTCTGCCTATCCAAGAATAGGGGATGTCTTTCCATTTTCTGATGTTGTCTACAACTTCTCTCTTCAGTGTAATGTAGTTTTCCTTGTATAGGTCCTTCACTTCCTTGGTTAGGTATACTCCTATATATTTAATATTTTGCTGAGATATTGAGAATGGAATTATTCTTTTGAGCTCTTTTTAAGGGAGTTCATTGTTGGTGAAGAGAAAAGCTATTGCTTTTTAGTATTGATTTTGTAGCCTGAGATTTGACTGAATTTGTTTATTATTTCCAGAATTACATAGTGGAGTATTTGGAGTCTTCTATGTAGATAATCATGTCATCTAAACATACAGGTAGCTTAACTTCCTTCTTTCTGATGCAAATTACCTTGTTTCACTTTATTGCCAGATTGCCTTGGCAAGTGCTGCAAAGACTATGTTGAATAAGAGTGGTGAGAATGGACAGCGTTGTCCTCTTCCTGATTAAAGAGGAAAACACTTTCATTTCTTCTCCATTTACTATGATATTTTTAGTAGGTTTGGTATATTTTGCTTCTATGAGTTTTAAATAAGTCTCTTCTGTATCTGTTTTTCTCAGAGTTTTTATCATGAAATGGTGTGAATTTTATCAAAGGCTTTTTCTGTATCAGTTGAGATGGTCAAGTGGTTTGTGTTTGTGCTTCTGTTGATGTAATATATTACATTGCTTGATTTACATATGTTGAGCCAGCCTTGCATCTCAGGAATGAAGCTCACTTGATCATGGTGTGATCTCTCTGATTACTTGCTGGATTCTATTTGCCAGAATTTCATTAAAAACTTTTGCAGCTGTTTTCATTAAAGATATTGTTCTGTAATTTTCTTTCCTGATTAAGTCTTTTTCTTGTTTTGGGACTAAGGTGATGCTAGCCTCCAGAAATAAGTTTGGTAGCATTCCTTCTCTTTCAGCTTCTTGGCACAGTTTGAAGAAAGTCGGAGTTAGTTCTTCCCTGAAATATTGAAAAAATTCTGCTGTGAATCCATCAGGTCCTGAGCTTTTATTTGTAGGTAGAGCTTTTATTAATGCTTTGATTTTTGTATGTGCAACAGAGTTATGCAAGATATCTGTATCTTCTTCATTCAATTCTGTTATTTTGTATGTGTCTAAGGAGTCATCCATTTCTTCCCAAAACTTTAACTTGTGAGAATATAGATGTTCAAAATAATTCCTTATAATACTTTGAAATTCTGCATAGTCTGTTGTAATTTCACCCTTTTCATTTCTAAGTGCATTAACCTGTGCTTTTCCTTTCCATCTTTTGGAGACTTTAGCTATAAGCTTTCAATCATGTTAATTCTTTCAAAGAATCAGCTCTTTGACACATTAATCTTTTTATTGTCTTTTAATTTCAATTTCATTATTTTCAGCTCTAATCTTTTTTCCCACATTTTATTGATATGTATACGTGCAAAATTCAAGGTTAACAATGGAGTTGAGCATTTTATGCACATATGTATCTTGTCAAGGTGACAAGGGCTTTCCCACTCTTCTTTGTCCCTCCCTCTACCCACCCCTCCCTCCCTCATCCCCCACCCTACTCCCCTCTTTCACTTTGTCTTGTCTTAAATTCCATAGGTGCTGTGATCTGGGTCTCTCTTATCAGAGAGACCATTCGATATTTCACCTTCTGCTTCTGACTTACTTCACTAAGCGTGATGTTCTCTAGTTTCTTCCATTTGCCTGCAAAAGCCTCCACGCTTTTGGACTTTATTGATGCATAGTATTCCTTGGTGTATAAATGCCACATTTTGTGAATCCACTGGTCTTTGATGGGTATTTTGGTGCCTTCCATATTTTTGCTACTGTTAGTTGTGCTGCTATGAACATAGATATACATATATCTCTGTTATATGTTGTTTTGGTCTCTTTTGGATATATTCCCAAGAGGGGTGTCGCTGGATCCAAGGGGATATTTATTTCTAGTCTTTTAAGAGATCTCCATACTGTTTTCTAAGGTGGTTGTACGAATTTACATTCCCACCAGCGGTGCAGGAGGGTTCCTTTCTCCCAGCAGCCATGCCAGCACTGATTATTATTTGACTTGTTGATGTAGGCCATTCTTTCTGGGGTGAGATGGTATCTTAGCATTGTTTTGATTAGCATTTCTCTTATGGCTAGAACATCTTATGTTGAACGTCTTTTCATGTATCTGTTGGCCTTTTTCATTTCTTTATGAGTGAACTGTCTCTTCATTTCATTTGCCCACTTTTCAATAGGATCCTTTATTTTGGTAGGCTTACTTTTCTTTAGCTCCCTGTAGATTCTAGTTATAAGCGTATTATCTGAGATGTTGGTGGTAAATAGTTTTTTCCCAGTCTGTTAGATCTCTTTTTACAATGTTGATCATTTCCTTTGCTGTGCAGAAACTTTTTAGTTTGACAAGATCCCATTTGTTAATAATGGGGATAATTTCTTTTGCTCTTGGTGACTTGTCAAGAAAGTCTTTGCCTACCCCTATGTCCTTTAGAAATTTGCCATAATCAAATCAAACTGGATCAAAGACTTAAACATTAAAAAAGAAACAGATCTAATCTTTATGATTTCTTTTTTGCTACTTCTTTTGACATAGATTGTTCTTGTTTCTCTAGGGCCTTAAGATGCATCATTAACGTACATATTTGTGCTGTTCTGTTCTTTTGATGTTTGCATTTATGGCTGTGAAGTTCCCTTTAAGTACTGCTTTCATTGTTTCCCATAGATTCTTATATGATGTAGTTTCTTCATCTTTTAACTCTATGATGTTTTTGATTCCTTTTCTTATTTCTCTGTGATCCATTGTTTCATCAGTACCACGTGGTTTTGTCTCCATGTTTTCATGTATTTTCTTCTGTTTCATTTGCTGTTAAGTTCCAGGTTTTATTTTTCCACTGTGATCTGAAAGTGTGCAAGGAATTATTTCTCTCCCTTTGTATTTATGTAAACATGACTTATGACCTAAACATGGTCTATTTTAGAAAATGTTCCGTGTGCTGCTGAGAAGAACATGTATTCTATTGATGTTTGGTAGAAAACTCTGCAAACATAACTTAGGTCCAGGTTTTCTACATTGTCATTTAACTTTTGTATATCTTGGTGGATTTTCTGTCAGGTTGATCTATGTATCTGTGATGGTGGAGTATTAAAGCCCCTTGCTTTAATTGTATTGGGACCTATATGTCCTTTCAGATTAATAATTTTTAGTTTACATAATTGCTTGCTCCAGAGTTGGGAGCATATATACTGGAAATTTTGAATTCTTCCTGTTACATCTTAACCAGTATATAGTGAACACCTTCGTTTCTCCTAATCTACTATATCTTGAAGCCTAACGAGTATAAGACTAGTAGTGCTATCCTGCTGGTTTTCTGGGTCCTTTTGCATGAAATACTGAATTCCATCCTTTCTTTTTTAGTCTGAGTTTCTTGTGGGGAAGTGTATGTCTTGTAAGAAGCAAATTGTGGGTTTCTTTTTTTTAATCCACTCAGTCTGTATCTTTTGGTGGGTGACTTGAGGCCATTCACGTTCAAAGTGATTACCGAGTTATATTTGCTTTCTTTCCTCGAGGCTCACTCTCCTGTATCTATTGTCTCTTTTTCTTGGGCATCTCAGGTGTCATTAGCCTCCCTTCTGCTTTCTAAGTTTCTTTTTCTTTCTTTCTTTTTTCTTTCTTTCTTTTTTTGACACAGGGTCTCACTGTATAGCCCAAGCTGGTCCTGAACTCAATATGGAGCTCAGGCTGGCCTTGGACTCGTGGCAATCCTCCTGCCTCAGCCTCCCAAGTGCTGGGATTACAGGCACGCACCACCACGCCCAGCTTATGTGGTGCTGGGGAATCGAACTCGGGTGCTGAACACTTGACACAGCACTTGCTAGGCAAGTGCTTTAACTGCTGAGTCATTCCTCCAGCCCTGCTTTCTAAGTTTCTTTTAAGTATTCTCTGCAGTGCTTGCCTAGTGGCTGCAAATTTCTTTCATCTTTCTAAATCATGGAAAGTTTTAATTTCTTCCTCTGATTTAAAAGATAATTTTCCTGGATATAGCAGTCTGGGTTGGCATTTATGTTCTCTTAGTGATTGGATGATATCACTCCATGATCTCCTGGATTTTAGGGTCTGGGTTGAGAAAACTACAGTTATCCTGAGGGGCTTATCTTTGTAAATCGCCCTCCATTTTTCTCTTAGAGCTTTTAATATTCTCTCTCTGTATTGGGTTTCCAGTATTTTAATTATGCTGTGTCATGATGAGGTTCTCTTCTGATCAAAGTTTTTTGGTGTTTTATGTGCCTACGGTAGTTTAATGTTCATTTCTTCCCTTTGCAACACAAGCCAGAAGATTGTCTGGCATCATCGAGGCTCCTGTCACTACTACAATTTCCCTGTATGGGAATGCCACTGGCATCCCACAGCTGGCTGACCATGCCTGTCATCTTTGGCTTTCAGCTGTACATACAGGCCGTGCTTTGGGCCCTGTCTTTGTCTGGGAGCCTGTGCTCCCCTACTGGTGATGTTCACCCATTTTACTTCAGTCCTGTTGTCAACATTCAGATCCAGCAGATCTTCTGCCTTCCTAGACTGGCCAGCAAAAGAAATTCCTTCACTACATCTCTGTTTTTTAGCTGAATCTTATAGAGCTGCTGGTGAAACAATCTTTAACCGTACTCATCTTAGCTCTGCCCCTAACAATGTGTATATTTTGTGAAATTATATTCTCAGTTTGAAAGGAGCTTATTGTTCTGAAATACAGCCTTTGAATTTCAATGAGGATATTTGCAAATATATTTTTTTAGATAGAGATTGTATTTAAATTTGCTTGATGGATAACTCAATTAATTGTAGAAATTTACAACAGATAATTGAATGTAATTAGTGTTGTGTCAGTTCTATATACTGAAAAAAGTAACAGTTCTATTGGAAAACATACTAATTGAAATTCAAGATTTGATTAAGTGACTCTCTACAACCAATTAAAATGAGAAACTGCAAACATAATGTGTTAAATAATCTTGTTATAAGTCCTTGAGTAATGGTATAACAAAATAAAACACCTACTCACTCTAAGGAAAAGTTAATCATTTCTAGTTAATCATTTCTAGTTCATACTACTAAAAATAATCAGCTCTTAAAACCGCTTATGTTATCTAAAAAAAGCTCTTAAAATTCCAAAATGTATTCAAACTTTGGTTAGATTTCTCTTGAAATATTAAATAAGGTTTTACTATGTAACTAAGAGTCAGGATGCTTATATGTGACACACAACAAAGGAGATCACCCGGGATCTCCTCAAGGTGTGTTTTTATGATGGCTTTTTGCTTGGCCTCTCAGCTTGCTCTTGTTACCTCATATATTTCTCATGTTCAATCACGCTATTATTAGAATATCCCACAGATCCCTGCCTCAGGGTACTTGTACTTACTGTCTGCTATTTAACTCTTTCTACTCCACCATATTCCTTTAACACTACTGCCTCACTGAGATCCATTTAGAATATATATTTACAGTTACAGCACTTTTTCTCTGCACTTCTATGGTTTTCTTTTGTTGTATTTTCTAATATGATATCTGTACCTAGTTATGCCTTGGTCAGTTACATGCTGGTATTTTTTTTTCTGACAACTTTTAGGATTTCCTCTTTGTACTATATGTCTGTAACTTACTATGATGTGTCTTGTATGATATCAGTGAATAAATGTATTTAGCTTGGATTTCTGTTTTATCCGGTATTCCCGTAATTCTCAGGTCAAGCTTCTTTGAGTCAACTAACATCTTGTGGTAAACATCTCCATATTAATGTTGTGTTATTTGAACCTCTTCAAGTCCTTGGTCCGTGGCCTCCATGGTAACTTGTAGTTCTGAAGTTCTGTCCTCATGTGGGGCCATTCTATTCACTGGGGTTTCCAATAAGTTTTGCATCCGCTGGTGCTCTGATAGTATCTTTTTATATTGTTTGAACTCTTTGTCAGTCATTCCTTGAATAGACTTTAGCTGTCCTCAAATTTCTTTCTTCATGCTTCTACCTAGGTGCTTGTTATTTTTATTCTTGAAATCTTTAGTTATATTTTTTTTCTTTTTAAACTCACTAAGCATCCTAAGGAAATTGTTGTTTGGCTGTGTCATATGTCTGACTCTATTTTTGCTGTCCCAATAGGATCGGGAGGTGATTGTTAGACTCTATTTGCAACACCTCAGTAGTTTGATTATTCTGCTTTTGAAGTTTTGGAGACTTGACTCCTCTTCTATTCCCTTTTGGGCCTCCTTTGTGAGGCATCTTGCTGCCATGCTTTCTTATATTGCTGTTGCTTTTGTTGAAAGACTTAAGAGTTAGCTGGGATAGAATTCTTTATTTGGCCTCTAACAAGATATGGCTCTTTTTCTTTTGTTGCTGAATTTCTGAGCCCTGAGAGCTTATGTGTAAATCTGTCTCTCTCTCCCTTTGTCAGTGCTATTTGGGTTAGTTACTGTTGGGTGCTGTCTTTTTAGCTAGGCACAAGAGGCGGGCCACTTATGTTCTCAATCCTTGTGTTCTGCTACTCATACCATATCTCTGCAGACTTCCATTCCACCTGTCCCTCCTGGGTTATACTTTGAGTCCCTTGTGAGATACACAGGATGGCCAGCTGTCTCTCCACCATTACCTTCTTTTCAGTTGAATCTAGTGCATTTGGGCAAGGCTAGAGAGCCAGGGTCTTTCCAAATGGTAACCACCCACTCCCCAGCCTCTCTAGCTGGGGAAAGAAAGTGGACTAAAGCAGGCCTAAATTTGTCGAGTTCAGAGGAGTTGGCTAAGGGATACCTGTAATGTGTATATAAATTACACATATTTCAGCTCTATTATAGATAACCGGTGGCCTTGCTTGTTCAACTGCCACCACCCTGAGGTTCTATCTGTTACAGCTTCCCTGGGCCCCTGCCATGATCCACCAATCTGTAAGCTCATGGTGGATAGCCAGCATAGTCTGTGGGCAGGCCTCGGGGACAGTTTTCCCTTTTCACAGACTCTGGTTTGCATGCGGCAGCTTGGATGGCTGGTGCAGTCTGTGGGTAGGTCTCATATGCTGATGTCGGTTTTCATTGCATACTGCCACGACTCACCAGGATCTCTAACTTTCCTGTTGATCTGGTCCTGTTTTCTAAAGTTCTACTCTTACTTGGAGATAAATGTTTCCATTGTTCGTATGCTTTCTATCAGCTTTTTGGATTGACCTGTGTGAACTGAATGAGCAGGTGGACTACATGGTAACCACCTTGCCTCTTCTCCTGATCTTGTATTTTCATATCCAGAATAGTACCTGATAAATATTTTTAATAAGTTTAAGCCCTTGCCTTATTTTCTGTTAAAATAACCATGTAAGGAGCTGGACTATAACTTAGTGATAGGGTGCTTGCCCAGAATAATTCAGGATCTGAGTTCAACATAAGTACCATAATAAATAAACAAATAAATAAATAAATAAATAAACCATGTAAATAACATAACTGGGTACTGGTAAGCATCCTTCTGTGTGACAAATTGGGTATGATGACTGATAGAAAATTCAGAATTCATTAGTCGTGAGTCTAATTGTTTTGATCAGGTGATGGATATTACTTTATGTTCTTTTAGTATTCCTGGAACTACTTTAATGGCTTTGCATACAATAAATAATTTATGTCTCACAACAGCACTATTAAATAGGTGGCATTATCAGGTCCTTTTCACAGTTGAGAAAACTACAGACATTTAGCAAAGTTTATCTTGATCATGTAATTAATTAGTTAATGAATAAGAAGGTATGATCTATACCAGGGCAGTCAGTTCCAGATTCTTAACCAAAGTCTCTCTGACTAAAATACTGCTTCATATTTAATTCACTTTTCTTTTCAAAAATATGTTAAATGATTGTTGTTTATAGTAAATTGTTTATTTGTTGTCTTTTTGTAGTGGGATGCCATCACGGAAATGGATGAACACAACAGGCCCATTCATACATACCAGGTGTGTAACGTGATGGAGCCGAACCAAAACAACTGGCTTCGCACAAACTGGATCTCACGTGATGCAGCCCAGAAAATTTATGTGGAAATGAAGTTCACTCTGCGAGATTGCAACAGCATACCTTGGGTCTTAGGGACGTGCAAAGAAACATTTAATTTGTATTATATGGAATCAGATGAGTCCCATGGAATGAAATTCAAGCCAAGTCAGTACACAAAAATTGACACAATTGCTGCTGATGAGAGTTTTACCCAGATGGACCTGGGTGATCGAATTCTCAAACTCAACACTGAAATCCGTGAATTGGGACCTATAGAAAGAAAAGGATTTTATCTGGCTTTTCAAGACATCGGGGCATGCATTGCTCTGGTCTCCGTTCGTGTTTTCTACAAAAAGTGCCCCTTCACTGTTCGAAACTTGGCCATGTTTCCTGACACCGTCCCCAGGGTGGATTCTTCCTCTTTGGTTGAAGTAAGGGGATCCTGTGTGAAAAGTGCAGAGGAGCGCGACACCCCTAAACTGTACTGTGGCGCTGATGGCGATTGGCTGGTCCCACTCGGCAGGTGCATCTGCAGTTCCGGGTATGAAGAAATTGACGGTTCTTGTCATGGTAAGGAGCATTTCAATAAATTGTCTTGTACTTACATAATTTTTAAAAGGTAAATATATTTGACAAGAATTTTCAGATAGTAAGTTCTTGAATGCTGTCCTTGTCAGTTGTGGAAGAATGTGAGGCCTGCCACCTATAAGAAAATACTTGATCTTTGTGTCATTTTGGGTAAGGTGCCTCATTACTGCTTTTAGTAAAAGAGCGAATTTGCTATGTTTTTTTCTAATTTTGATAAACAAAAGAACCAGCAACAACCACAGTAAAAAACAATGGGAATTCAAAATAAGGGTTTGCCTGATGCTCATGGTTTGGTGGCTTAGGAATCCAGTAACAAAATAATTGTTTTATCCATCTTGAATTGTAATAAACATATGTAATCCAAGAGAAATTACATTTAGACAAGTGAGTTCACATATGTTTTATATCAAAAGAATGTTAATTTAAACAGGTGTTGTGTGTGTTTTAGCATTATCTTTTCAAAAGTTAATTTAGCCTTTGCTGCTAAAAATACGATTTTCTACTTTATAACATATAGCTTTTTAAGTTTAATAACAATATTTATGCAAGAAATAATGAACAGGAAATATTAGCACCACAAAGTACTTGGTTAGAACTATGGCTTTCAGTTTTTTATGACATAGAAAATTTTTAAAATTTTCAAGATGAAGCATTTTCCCTTTTATATGAAACATCTTGTGAGAATTTATTAATGTAAAAATACATATATTATATATATATATATATATATATATATATATATATATATATATATATATAATCAGATCATCTATAACTTTATTTGAAATTAGAACTTGTAATCAGAACTCATATGCAATAATGATATTATATTTTGGTAAATGGTAGCATTCTAGAAAGATTTCCTTCTCGTTGATAAATTATTTGTAAAACTTTTTTCCTATAGCACTATATGACATTTCGTTGGCTTCTTTGCTGTCTCTACTCACATGCATTTTTAAAAATGAAAAAATGTAATAGGAAAACACCAGTATATATATGTGTGTGTGTGTGTGTGTGTGTGTGTGTGTGTGTGTGTGTCTTTATCTCTTCTTTTATTCACCATTTTATTGATATGTACACGTGCAGAATTTAAGGTTTACAATGGAGTTGAGCATTTTGTGCACATAATTTCCTTATCAAAGTGCCAAGGGCTTTCCCGCTCTCCCTTTGTCCCTCCCCCTCCCCTCCCTTCCCTCCCTTTACCCCCCACCAGTCCCCCTCTTCCCCTTTGTCTTTCCTTCAAAGTTCCATGAGATGGTTGTGATCTGGGTCTCTCATATCAGAGAGACCATCCGATGTGTCACTTTCTGCTTCTGACTCAC